>JANJGN010000160.1:0-600000 GCA_026770705.1 Isurus oxyrinchus
ACCCAAAATTTAAAAACAACAACAACCTCAACATTGAAAAACACCAACAAATTCAACAACAACCTCAACATTGAAAAGCACCAAAAAATTCAACAACAACCTCAACATTGAAAAACACCAACAAACTCAACAACAACCTCAACATTGAAAAACAACAACAACCTCAACATTGAAAAACACCAACAAATTCAACAACAACCTCAACATTGAAAAACACCAACAACCTCAACATTGAAAAACACCATCAAATTCAACAACAACCTCAACATTGAAAAACACCAACAACCTCAAAATTGAAAAAACACCAACAAATTCAACAACAACCTCAACATTTAAACACAACAACAACCTCAACATTGAAAAACACCAACAAATTCAACAACAACCTCAACATTGAAAAACACCAACAAATTCAACAACAACCTCAACATTGAAAAACACCAACAAACTCAACAACAACCTCAACATTGAAAAACACCAACAAATTCAACAACAACCTCAACACTGAAAAACACCAACAAATACAACAACAACCTCAGCATTGAAAAACAACAACAACCTCAACATTGACAAACACCAACAAATTCAACAACAACCTCAACATTTAAAAACACCAACAAATTCAACAACAACCTCAACATTGAAAACACCAACAAATTCAAAAACATCCTCAAAATTGAAAAACACCAACAAATTCAACAACAACCCCAACATTTAAAAACAACAACAACCTCAACATTGAAAAACACCAACAAATTCAACAACAACCTCAACATTGAAAAAACACCAACAAATTCAACAACAACCTCAACATTGAAAAACACCAACAAACTCAACAACAACCTCAACATTGAAAAACAACAACAACCTCAACATTGAAAAACACCAACAAATTCAACAACAACCTCAACATTGAAAAACAACAACAACCTCAACATTGAAAAACACCAAAAAATTCAACAACAACCTCGAAATTGAAAAACACCAACAAATTCAACAACAACCTCAACATTTAAATACACCAACAAATTCAACAACAACCTCAACATTGAAAAACAACAACAATCTCAACATTGAAAAAGACCAACAAATTCAACAACAACCTCAACATTGAAAAACACCAACAAATTCAACAACAACCTCAACATTGAAAAACACCAACAAATTCAACAACAAACTCAACATTGAAAAACACCAACAAATTCAACAACAACCTCAACATTGAAAATCAACAACAACATCAACATTGAAAAACACCAACAAATTCAACAACAACCTCAACATTGAAAAGCACCAACAAATTCAACAACAACCTCAACATTGAAAAACAACAACAACCTCAACATTGAAAAACACCAACAAATTCAACAACAACCTCAACAGTGAAAAACAACAACAACCTCAACATTGAAAAACACCAACAAATTCAACAACCTCAACATTGAAAAACAACAACAAACTCAACATTGAAAAACACCAACAAATTCAACAACAACCTCAACATTGAAAAACAACAACAACCTCAACATTGAAAAACACCAACAAATTCAACAACAACCTCAACATTGAAAAAAACCAACAAATTCAAAAACAACCTCAACATTGAAAAACAACAACAACCTAAACATTGAAAAACACCAACAAATTCAACAACAACCTCAACATTGAAAAACAACAACAACCTCAACATTGAAAAACACCACCAACAAATTCAACAACAACCTCAACATTGAAAAACACCAACAAATTCAACAACAACCTCAGCATTGAAAAACAACAACAACCTCAACATTGAAAAACACCAACAAATTCAACAACAACCTCAACATTGAAAAACAACAACAAACTCAACATTGAAAAACACCAACAAATTCAACAACATCTTCAACATTGACAAACACCAACAAATTCAACAACAACCTCGAAATTGAAAAACACCAACAAAATACAACAACAACCTCAACATTGAAAAACAACAACAACCTCAACATTGACAAAAACCAACAAATTCAACAACAACCTCAACATTTAAAACACCAACAAATTCAACAACAACCTCAACATTGAAAACACCAACAAATTCAACAACAACCTCAACATTTAAAAACGCCAAAAAATTCAACAACAACCTCAACATTGAAAAACAACAACCTCAACATTGAAAAACACCAACAAATTCAACAAAAAATTCAACATTGAAAAACACCAAAAAATTCAACAACAACCCCGACATTGAAAAACACCAACAAATTCAACAACAACCTCAACTTTGAAAAACAACAAAAACCTCATCATGGAAAAACACCAACAAATTCAACAACAACCTCAACATTGAAAAACAACAACATCCTCAAAATTGAAAAACACCAACAAATTCAACAACATCCCCAACATTTAAAAACAACAACAACCTCAACATTGAAAAACACCAACAAATTCAACAACAACCTCAACATTGAAAAACACCAACAAATTCAACAACAACCTCAACATTGAAAAACACCAACAAACTCAACAACAACCTCAACATTCAAAAACAACAACAACCTCAACATTGAAAAACACCAACAAATTCAACAACAACCTCAACATTGAAAAACACCAACAAATTCAACAACAACCTCAACATTGAAAAACACCAATAACCTCAACATTGAAAAACACCAACAAATTCAACAACAACCTCAACATTGAAAAACAACAACAACTCAACATTGAAAAACACCAACAAATTCAACAACAACCTCAACATTGAAAAACAACAACAAACTCAACATTGAAAAACACCAACAAATTCAACAACAACCTCAACATTGAAAAACAACAACAACCTCAACATTGAAAAACACCAACAAATTCAATAACAACTTCAACATTGAAAAACACCAACAAATTCAACAACAACATCGAAATTGAAAAACACCAACAAATACAACAACAAACCTCAACATTGAAAAACACCAACGAATTCAACAACAACCTCAACATTGAAAAACAACAACAACCTCAACATTGCAAAACACTAGCAAATTCAACAACAACCTCAACATTTAAAAACACCAACAAATTCAACAACAACCTCAACATTGAAAACACCAACAAATTCAACAACAACCTCAACATTTAAAAGGCCAACAAATTCAACAACAACCTTAACATTGAAAAACAACAACCTCAACATTTAAAAACACCAACAAATTCAACAACAACTTCAACATTGAAAACACCAACAAATTCAACAACGACCTCAACATTTAAAAACACCAACAAATTCAACAAAAAATTCAACATCGAAAATCACCAACAAATTCAACAACAACCCCGACATTGAAAAACACCAACAAATTCAACAACAACCTCAACTTTGAAAAACAACAACAACCTCATCATGGAAAAACACCAACAAATTCAACAACAACCCCAACATTTAAAAACAACAACAACCTCAACATTGAAAAACACCAACAAATTCAACAACAACCTCAACATTGAAAAGCACCAAAAAATTCAACAACAACCTCAACATTGAAAAACACCAACAAACTCAACAACAACCTCAACATTGAAAAACAACAACAAATTCAACAACAACCTCAACATTGAAAAACACCAACAACCTCAACATTGAAAAACACCATCAAATTCAACAACAACCTCAACATTGAAAAACACCAACAACCTCAAAATTGAAAAAACACCAACAAATTCAACAACAACCTCAACATTGAAAAACACCAACAAACTCAACAACAACCTCAACATTGAAAAACAACAACACCTCAACATTGAAAAACACCAACAAATTCAACAACAACCTCAACATTGAAAAACAACAACAACCTCAACATTGAAAAACACCAAAAAATTCAACAACAACCTCGAAATTGAAAAACACCAACAAATTCAACAACAACCTCAACATTGAAAAACACCAACAAATTCAACAACAACCTCAACATTGAAAAACACCAACAAATTCAACAACAAACTCAACATTGAAAAACACCAACAAATTCAACAACAACCTCAACATTGAAAAACAACAACAACATCAACATTGAAAAACACCAACAAATTCAACAACAACCTCAACATTGAAAAGCACCAACAAATTCAACAACAACCTCAACATTGAAAAACAACAAACTCAACATTGAAAAACACCAACAAATTCAACAACAACCTCAACAGTGAAAAACAACAACAACCTCAACATTGAAAAACACCAACAAATTCAACAACCTCAACATTGAAAAAACAACAACAAACTCAACATTGAAAAACACCAACAAATTCAACAACAACCTCAACATTGAAAAACAACAACAACCTCAACATTGAAAAACACCAACAAATTCAACAACAACCTCAACATTGAAAAAAAACCAACAAATTCAAAAAACAACCTCAACATTGAAAAACAACAACAACCTAAAACATTGAAAAACACCAACAAATTCAACAACAACCTCAACATTGAAAAACACCAACAAATTCAACAACAACCTCAACATTGAAAAACACCAATAACCTCAGCATTGAAAAACACCAACAAATTCAACAACAACCTCAACATTGAAAAACACCAACAAATTCAACAACCTCAACATTGAAAAACAACAACAAACTCAACATTGAAAAACACCAACAAATTCAACAACAACCTCAACATTGAAAAACAACAACAACCTCAACATTGAAAAACACCAACAAATTCAACAACAACCTCAACATTGAAAAAAAACCAACAAATTCAAAAACAACCTCAACATTGAAAAACAACAACAACCTAAACATTGAAAAACACCAACAAATTCAACAACAACCTCAACATTGAAAAACAACAACAACCTCAACATTGAAAAACACCAACAAATTCAACAACAACCTCAACATTGAAAAACACCAACAAATTCAACAACAACCTCAGCATTGAAAAACAACAACAACCTCAACATTGAAAAACACCAACAAATTCAACAACAACCTCAACATTGAAAAACAACAACAACCTCAACATTGAAAAACACCAACAAATTCAACAACATCTTCAACATTGACAAACACCAACAATTCAACAACAACCTCGAAATTGAAAAACACCAACAAAAACAACAACAACCTCAACATTGAAAAACAACAACAACCTCAACATTGACAAACACCAACAAATTCAACAACAACCTCAACATTTAAAAACACCAACAAATTCAACAACAACCTCAACATTGAAAACACCAACAAATTCAACAACAACCTCAACATTTAAAAACGCCAAAAAATTCAACAACAACCTCAACATTGAAAAACAACAACCTCAACATTGAAAATCACCAACAAAATTCAACAAAAAATTCAACATTGAAAAACACCAAAAAATTCAACAACAACCCCGACATTGAAAAACACCAACAAATTCAACAACAACCTCAACTTTGAAAAACAACAACAACCTCATCATGGAAAAACACCAACAAATTCAACAACAACCTCAACATTGAAAAACAACAACAACCTCAACATTGAAAAACACCAACAAATTCAACAACAACCTCAACATTGAAAAACAACAACAAACTCAACATTGAAAAACACCAACAAATTCAACAACAACCTCAACATTGAAAAACAACAACAACCTCAACATTGAAAAACACCAACAAATTCAACAACAACTTCAACATTGAAAAACACCAACAAATTCAACAACAACATCGAAATTGAAAAACACCAACAAATACAACAACAACCTCAACATTGCAAAACACTAGCAAATTCAACAACAACCTCAACATTTAAAAACACCAACAAATTCAACAACAACCTCAACATTGAAAACACCAACAAATTCAACAACAACCTCAACATTTAAAAAGGCCAACAAATTCAACAACAACCTTAACATTGAAAAACAACAACCTCAACATTTAAAAACACCAACAAATTCAACAACAACTTCAACATTGAAAACACCAACAAATTCAACAACAACCTCAACATTTAAAAACACCAACAAATTCAACCAAAAATTTAACATCGAAAATCACCAACAAATTCAACAACAACCCCGATCCCCGACATTGAAAAACACCAACAAATTCAACACACCCTCAACTTTGAAAAACAACTACAACCTCATCATGGAAAAACACCAACAAATTCAACAACAACCCCAAAATTTAAAAACAACAACAACCTCAACATTGAAAACACCAACAAATTCAACAACAACCTCAACATTGAAAAGCACCAAAAAATTCAACAACAACCTCAACATTGAAAAACACCAACAAACTCAACAACAACCTCAACATTGAAAAACAACAACAACCTCAACATTGAAAAACACCAACAAATTCAACAACAACCCTCAACATTGAAAAACACCAACAACCTCAACATTGAAAAACACCATCAAATTCAACAACAACCTCAACATTGAAAAACACCAACAACCTCAAAATTGAAAAAACACCAACAAATTCAACAACAACCTCAACATTAAACACAACAACAACCTCAACATTGAAAAACACCAACAAATTCAACAACAACCTCAACATTGAAAAACACCAACAAATTCAACAACAACCTCACATTGAAAAACACCAACAAACTCAACAACAACCTCAACATTGAAAAACACCAACAAATTCAACAACAACCTCAACACTGAAAACACCAACAAATACAACAACAACCTCAGCATTGAAAAACAACAACAACCTCAACATTGACAAACACCAACAAATTCAACAACAACCTCACATTAAAACACCAACAAATTTCAACAACAACCTCAACATTGAAAAACACCAACAAATTCAAAAACATCCTCAAAATTGAAAAACACCAACAAATTCAACAACAACCCCAACATTTAAAACAACAACAACCTCAACATTGAAAAACACCAACAAATTCAACAACAACCTCAACATTGAAAAAACACCAACAAATTCAACAACAACCTCAACATGAAAAACACCAACAAACTCAACAACAACCTCAACATTGAAAAACAACAACAACCTCAACATTGAAAAACACCAACAAATTCAACAACAACCTCAACATTGAAAAACAACAACAACCTCAACATTGAAAAACACCAAAAATTCAACAACAACCTCGAAATTGAAAAACACCAACAAATTCAACAACAACCTCAACATTTAAATACACCAACAAATTCAACAACAACCTCAACATTGAAAAACAACAACAATCTCAACATTGAAAAAGACCAACAAATTCAACAACAACCTCAACATTGAAAAACACCAACAAATTCAACAACAACCTCAACATTGAAAAACACCAACAAATTCAACAACAAACTCAACATTGAAAAACACCAACAAATTCAACAACAACCTCAACATTGAAAATCAACAACAACATCAACATTGAAAAACACCAACAAATTCAACAACAACCTCAACATTGAAAAGCACCAACAAATTCAACAACAACCTCAACATTGAAAAACAACAACAACCTCAACATTGAAAAACACCAACAAATTCAACAACAACCTCAACAGTGAAAAACAACAACAACCTCAACATTGAAAAACACCAACAAATTCAACAACCTCAACATTGAAAAACAACAACAAACTCAACATTGAAAAACACCAACAAATTCAACAACAACCTCAACATTGAAAAACAACAACAACCTCAACATTGAAAAACACCAACAAATTCAACAACAACCTCAACATTGAAAAAAACCAACAAATTCAAAAACAACCTCAACATTGAAAAACAACAACAACCTAAACATTGAAAAACACCAACAAATTCAACAACAACCTCAACATTGAAAAACAACAACAACCTCAACATTGAAAAACACCAACAAATTCAACAACAACCTCAACATTGAAAAACACCAACAAATTCAACAACAACCTCAGCATTGAAAAACAACAACAACCTCAACATTGAAAAACACCAACAAATTCAACAACAACCTCAACATTGAAAAACAACAACAAACTCAACATTGAAAAACACCAACAAATTCAACAACATCTTCAACATTGACAAACACCAACAAATTCAACAACAACCTCGAAATTGAAAAACACCAACAAATACAACAACAACCTCAACATTGAAAAACAACAACAACCTCAACATTGACAAAAACCAACAAATTCAACAACAACCTCAACATTTAAAAACACCAACAAATTCAACAACAACCTCAACATTGAAAACACCAACAAATTCAACAACAACCTCAACATTTAAAAACGCCAAAAAATTCAACAACAACCTCAACATTGAAAAACAACAACCTCAACATTGAAAAACACCAACAAATTCAACAAAAAATTCAACATTGAAAAACACCAAAAAATTCAACAACAACCCCGACATTGAAAAACACCAACAAATTCAACAACAACCTCAACTTTGAAAAACAACAAAAACCTCATCATGGAAAAACACCAACAAATTCAACAACAACCTCAACATTGAAAAACAACAACATCCTCAAAATTGAAAAACACCAACAAATTCAACAACATCCCCAACATTTAAAAACAACAACAACCTCAACATTGAAAAACACCAACAAATTCAACAACAACCTCAACATTGAAAAACACCAACAAATTCAACAACAACCTCAACATTGAAAAACACCAACAAACTCAACAACAACCTCAACATTCAAAAACAACAACAACCTCAACATTGAAAAACACCAACAAATTCAACAACAACCTCAACATTGAAAAACACCAACAAATTCAACAACAACCTCAACATTGAAAAACACCAATAACCTCAACATTGAAAAACACCAACAAATTCAACAACAACCTCAACATTGAAAAACAACAACAACCTCAACATTGAAAAACACCAACAAATTCAACAACAACCTCAACATTGAAAAACAACAACAAACTCAACATTGAAAAACACCAACAAATTCAACAACAACCTCAACATTGAAAAACAACAACAACCTCAACATTGAAAAACACCAACAAATTCAATAACAACTTCAACATTGAAAAACACCAACAAATTCAACAACAACATCGAAATTGAAAAACACCAACAAATACAACAACAACCTCAACATTGAAAAACACCAACGAATTCAACAACAACCTCAACATTGAAAAACAACAACAACCTCAACATTGCAAAACACTAGCAAATTCAACAACAACCTCAACATTTAAAAACACCAACAAATTCAACAACAACCTCAACATTGAAAACACCAACAAATTCAACAACAACCTCAACATTTAAAAAGGCCAACAAATTCAACAACAACCTTAACATTGAAAAACAACAACCTCAACATTTAAAAACACCAACAAATTCAACAACAACTTCAACATTGAAAACACCAACAAATTCAACAACGACCTCAACATTTAAAAACACCAACAAATTCAACAAAAAATTCAACATCGAAAATCACCAACAAATTCAACAACAACCCCGACATTGAAAAACACCAACAAATTCAACAACAACCTCAATTTTGAAAAACAACAACAACCTCATCATGGAAAAACACCAACAAATTCAACAACAACCCCAACATTTAAAAACAACAACAACCTCAACATTGAAAAACACCAACAAATTCAACAACAACCTCAACATTGAAAAGCACCAAAAAATTCAACAACAACCTCAACATTGAAAAACACCAACAAACTCAACAACAACCTCAACATTGAAAAACAACAACAAATTCAACAACAACCTCAACATTGAAAAACACCAACAACCTCAACATTGAAAAACACCATCAAATTCAACAACAACCTCAACATTGAAAAACACCAACAACCTCAAAATTGAAAAAACACCAACAAATTCAACAACAACCTCAACATTGAAAAACACCAACAAACTCAACAACAACCTCAACATTGAAAAACAACAACAACCTCAACATTGAAAAACACCAACAAATTCAACAACAACCTCAACATTGAAAAACAACAACAACCTCAACATTGAAAAACACCAAAAAATTCAACAACAACCTCGAAATTGAAAAACACCAACAAATTCAACAACAACCTCAACATTGAAAAACACCAACAAATTCAACAACAACCTCAACATTGAAAAACACCAACAAATTCAACAACAAACTCAACATTGAAAAACACCAACAAATTCAACAACAACCTCAACATTGAAAAACAACAACAACATCAACATTGAAAAACACCAACAAATTCAACAACAACCTCAACATTGAAAAGCACCAACAAATTCAACAACAACCTCAACATTGAAAAACAACAAACTCAACATTGAAAAACACCAACAAATTCAACAACAACCTCAACAGTGAAAAACAACAACAACCTCAACATTGAAAAACACCAACAAATTCAACAACCTCAACATTGAAAAACAACAACAAACTCAACATTGAAAAACACCAACAAATTCAACAACAACCTCAACATTGAAAAACAACAACAACCTCAACATTGAAAAACACCAACAAATTCAACAACAACCTCAACATTGAAAAAAACCAACAAATTCAAAAACAACCTCAACATTGAAAAACAACAACAACCTAAACATTGAAAAACACCAACAAATTCAACAACAACCTCAACATTGAAAAACACCAACAAATTCAACAACAACCTCAACATTGAAAAACACCAATAACCTCAGCATTGAAAAACACCAACAAATTCAACAACAACCTCAACATTGAAAAACACCAACAAATTCAACAACCTCAACATTGAAAAACAACAACAAACTCAACATTGAAAAACACCAACAAATTCAACAACAACCTCAACATTGAAAAACAACAACAACCTCAACATTGAAAAACACCAACAAATTCAACAACAACCTCAACATTGAAAAAAACCAACAAATTCAAAAACAACCTCAACATTGAAAAACAACAACAACCTAAACATTGAAAAACACCAACAAATTCAACAACAACCTCAACATTGAAAAACAACAACAACCTCAACATTGAAAAACACCAACAAATTCAACAACAACCTCAACATTGAAAAACACCAACAAATTCAACAACAACCTCAGCATTGAAAAACAACAACAACCTCAACATTGAAAAACACCAACAAATTCAACAACAACCTCAACATTGAAAAACAACAACAACCTCAACATTGAAAAACACCAACAAATTCAACAACATCTTCAACATTGACAAACACCAACAAATTCAACAACAACCTCGAAATTGAAAAACACCAACAAAAACAACAACAACCTCAACATTGAAAAACAACAACAACCTCAACATTGACAAACACCAACAAATTCAACAACAACCTCAACATTTAAAAACACCAACAAATTCAACAACAACCTCAACATTGAAAACACCAACAAATTCAACAACAACCTCAACATTTAAAAACGCCAAAAAATTCAACAACAACCTCAACATTGAAAAACAACAACCTCAACATTGAAAATCACCAACAAATTCAACAAAAAATTCAACATTGAAAAACACCAAAAAATTCAACAACAACCCCGACATTGAAAAACACCAACAAATTCAACAACAACCTCAACTTTGAAAAACAACAACAACCTCATCATGGAAAAACACCAACAAATTCAACAACAACCTCAACATTGAAAAACAATAACATCCTCAAAATTGAAAAACACCAACAAATTCAACAACAACCCCAACATTTAAAAACAACAACAACCTCAACATTGAAAAACACCAACAAATTCAACAACAATCTCAACATTGAAAAACACCAACAAATTCAACAACAACCTCAACATTGAAAAACACCAATAACCTCAACATTGAAAAACACCAACAAATTCAACAACAACCTCAACATTGAAAAACAACAACAACCTCAACATTGAAAAACACCAACAAATTCAACAACAACCTCAACATTGAAAAACAACAACAAACTCAACATTGAAAAACACCAACAAATTCAACAACAACCTCAACATTGAAAAACAACAACAACCTCAACATTGAAAAACACCAACAAATTCAACAACAACTTCAACATTGAAAAACACCAACAAATTCAACAACAACATCGAAATTGAAAAACACCAACAAATACAACAACAACCTCAACATTGCAAAACACTAGCAAATTCAACAACAACCTCAACATTTAAAAACACCAACAAATTCAACAACAACCTCAACATTGAAAACACCAACAAATTCAACAACAACCTCAACATTTAAAAAGGCCAACAAATTCAACAACAACCTTAACATTGAAAAACAACAACCTCAACATTTAAAAACACCAACAAATTCAACAACAACTTCAACATTGAAAACACCAACAAATTCAACAACAACCTCAACATTTAAAAACACCAACAAATTCAACCAAAAATTTAACATCGAAAATCACCAACAAATTCAACAACAACCCCGACATTGAAAAACACCAACAAATTCAACAACAACCTCAACTTTGAAAAACAACTACAACCTCATCATGGAAAAACACCAACAAATTCAACAACAACCCCAACATTTAAAAACAACAACAACCTCAACATTGAAAAACACCAACAAATTCAACAACAACCTCAACATTGAAAAGCACCAAAAAATTCAACAACAACCTCAACATTGAAAAACACCAACAAACTCAACAACAACCTCAACATTGAAAAACAACAACAACCTCAACATTGAAAAACACCAACAAATTCAACAACAACCTCAACATTGAAAAACACCAACAACCTCAACATTGAAAAACACCATCAAATTCAACAACAACCTCAACATTGAAAAACACCAACAACCTCAAAATTGAAAAAACACCAACAAATTCAACAACAACCTCAACATTTAAAAACAACAACAACCTCAACATTGAAAAACACCAACAAATTCAACAACAACCTCAACATTGAAAAACACCAACAAATTCAACAACAACCTCAACATTGAAAAACACCAACAAACTCAACAACAACCTCAACATTGAAAAACACCAACAAATTCAACAACAACCTCAACACTGAAAAACACCAACAAATACAACAAAAACCTCAGCATTGAAAAACAACAACAACCTCAACATTGACAAACGCCAACGAATTCAACAACAACCTCAACATTTAAAAACACCAACAAATTCAACAACAACCTCAACATTGAAAACACCAACAAATTCAAAAACATCCTCAAAATTGAAAAACACCAACAAATTCAACAACAACCCCAACATTTAAAAACAACAACAACCTCAACATTGAAAAACACCAACAAATTCAACAACAACCTCAACATTGAAAAACACCAACAAATTCAACAACAACCTCAACATTGAAAAACACCAACAAACTCAACAACAACCTCAACATTGAAAAACAACAACAACCTCAACATTGAAAAACACCAACAAATTCAACAACAACCTCAACATTGAAAAACAACAACAACCTCAACATTGAAAAACACCAAAAAATTCAACAACAACCTCGAAATTGAAAAACACCAACAAATTCAACAACAACCTCAACATTTAAATACACCAACAAATTCAACAACAACCTCAACATTGAAAAACAACAACAATCTCAACATTGAAAAACACCAACAAATTCAACAACAACCTCAACATTGAAAAACACCAACAAATTCAACAACAACCTCAACATTGAAAAACACCAACAAATTCAACAACAAACTCAACATTGAAAAACACCAACAAATTCAACAACAACCTCAACATTGAAAAACAACAACAACATCAACATTGAAAAACACCAACAAATTCAACAACAACCTCAACATTGAAAAGCACCAACAAATTCAACAACAACCTCAACATTGAAAAACAACAACAACCTCAACATTGAAAAACACCAACAAATTCAACAACAACCTCAACAGTGAAAAACAACAACAACCTCAACATTGAAAAACACCAACAAATTCAACAACCTCAACATTGAAAAACAACAACAAACTCAACATTGAAAAACACCAACAAATTCAACAACAACCTCAACATTGAAAAACAACAACAACCTCAACATTGAAAAACACCAACAAATTCAACAACAACCTCAACATTGAAAAAAACCAACAAATTCAAAAACAACCTCAACATTGAAAAACAACAACAACCTAAAGATTGAAAAACACCAACAAATTCAACAACAACCTCAACATTGAAAAACAACAACAACCTCAACATTGAAAAACACCAACAAATTCAACAACAACCTCAACATTGAAAAACACCAACAAATTCAACAACAACCTCAGCATTGAAAAACAACAACAACCTCAACATTGAAAAACACCAACAAATTCAACAACAACCTCAACATTGAAAAACAACAACAAACTCAACATTGAAAAACACCAACAAATTCAACAACATCTTCAACATTGACAAACACCAACAAATTCAACAACAACCTCGAAATTGAAAAACACCAACAAATACAACAACAACCTCAACATTGAAAAACAACAACAACCTCAACATTGACAAAAACCAACAAATTCAACAACAACCTCAACATTTAAAAACACCAACAAATTCAACAACAACCTCAACATTGAAAACACCAACAAATTCAACAACAACCTCAACATTTAAAAACGCCAAAAAATTCAACAACAACCTCAACATTGAAAAACAACAACCTCAACATTGAAAAACACCAACAAATTCAACAAAAAATTCAACATTGAAAAACACCAAAAAATTCAACAACAACCCCGACATTGAAAAACACCAACAAATTCAACAACAACCTCAACTTTGAAAAACAACAACAACCTCATCATGGAAAAACACCAACAAATTCAACAACAACCTCAACATTGAAAAACAACAACAACCTCAACATTGAAAAACACCAACAAATTCAACAACATCCCCAACATTTAAAAACAACAACAACCTCAACATTGAAAAACACCAACAAATTCAACAACAACCTCAACATTGAAAAACACCAACAAATTCAACAACAACCTCAACATTGAAAAACACCAACAAACTCAACAACAACCTCAACATTCAAAAACAACAACAACCTCAACATTGAAAAACACCAACAAATTCAACAACAACCTCAACATTGAAAAACACCAACAAATTCAACAACAACCTCAACATTGAAAAACACCAATAACCTCAACATTGAAAAACACCAACAAATTCAACAACAACCTCAACATTGAAAAACAACAACAACCTCAACATTGAAAAACACCAACAAATTCAACAACAACCTCAACATTGAAAAACACCAACAAACTCAACATTGAAAAACACCAACAAATTCAACAACAACCTCAACATTGAAAAACAACAACAACCTCAACATTGAAAAACACCAACAAATTCAATAACAACTTCAACATTGAAAAACACCAACAAATTCAACAACAACATCGAAATTGAAAAACACCAACAAATACAACAACAACCTCAACATTGAAAAACACCAACGAATTCAACAACAACCTCAACATTGAAAAACAACAACAACCTCAACATTGCAAAACACTAGCAAATTCAACAACAACCTCAACATTTAAAAACACCAACAAATTCAACAACAACCTCAACATTGAAAACACCAACAAATTCAACAACAACCTCAACATTTAAAAAGGCCAACAAATTCAACAACAACCTTAACATTGAAAAACAACAACCTCAACATTTAAAAACACCAACAAATTCAACAACAACTTCAACATTGAAAACACCAACAAATTCAACAACAACCTCAACATTTAAAAACACCAACAAATTCTACAAAAAATTCAACATCGAAAATCACCAACAAATTCAACAACAACCCCGACATTGAAAAACACCAACAAATTCAACAACAACCTCAACTTTGAAAAACAACAACAACCTCATCATGGAAAAACACCAACAAATTCAACAACAACCCCAACATTTAAAAACAACAACAACCTCAACATTGAAAAACACCAACAAATTCAACAACAACCTCAACATTGAAAAGCACCAAAAAATTCAACAACAACCTCAACATTGAAAAACACCAACAAACTCAACAACAACCTCAACATTGAAAAACAACAACAAATTCAACAACAACCTCAACATTGAAAAACTCCAACAACCTCAACATTGAAAAACACCATCAAATTCAACAACAACCTCAACATTGAAAAACACCAACAACCTCAAAATTGAAAAAACACCAACAAATTCAACAACAACCTCAACATTGAAAAACACCAACAAATTCAACAACAACCTCAACATTGAAAAACACCAACAAACTCAACAACAACCTCAACATTCAAAAACAACAGCAACCTCAACATTGAAAAACACCAACAAATTCAACAACAACCTCAACATTGAAAAACACCAACAAATTCAACAACAACCTCAACATTGAAAAACACCAATAACCTCAACATTGAAAAACACCAACAAATTCAACAACAACCTCAACATTGAAAAACAACAACAACCTCAACATTGAAAAACACCAACAAATTCAACAACAACCTCAACATTGAAAAACAACAACAAACTCAACATTGAAAAACACCAACAAATTCAACAACAACCTCAACATTGAAAAACAACAACAACCTCAACATTGAAAAACACCAACAAATTCAACAACAACTTCAACATTGAAAAACACCAACAAATTCAACAACAACATCGAAATTGAAAAACACCAACAAATACAACAACAACCTCAACATTGAAAAACACCAACGAATTCAACAACAACTTCAACATTGAAAAACAACAACAACCTCAACATTGCAAAACACTAGCAAATTCAACAACAACCTCAACATTTAAAAACACCAACAAATTCAACAACAACCTCAACATTGAAAACACCAACAAATTCAACAACAACCTCAACATTTAAAAAGGCCAACAAATTCAACAACAACCTTAACATTGAAAAACAACAACCTCAACATTTAAAAACACCAACAAATTCAACAACAACTTCAACATTGAAAACACCAACAAATTCAACAACAACCTCAACATTTAAAAACACCAACAAATTCAACAAAAAATTCAACATCGAAAATCACCAACAAATTCAACAACAACCCCGACATTGAAAAACACCAACAAATTCAACAACAACCTCAACTTTGAAAAACAACAACAACCTCATCATGGAAAAACACCAACAAATTCAACAACAACCCCAACATTTAAAAACAACAACAACCTCAACATTGAAAAACACCAACAAATTCAACAACAACCTCAACATTGAAAAGCACCAAAAAACTCAACAACAACCTCAACATTGAAAAACACCAACAACATCAACAACAACCTCAACATTGAAAAACAACAACAACCTCAACATTGAAAAACACCAACAAATTCAACAACAACCTCAACATTGAAAAACACCAACAAATTCAACAACAACCTCAACATTGAAAAACACCAACAACCTCAACATTGAAAAACACCATCAAATTCAACAACAACCTCAACATTGAAAAACACCAACAACCTCAAAATTGAAAAAACACCAACAAATTCAACAACAACCTCAACATTTAAAAACAACAACAACCTCAACATTGAAAAACACCAACAAATTCAACAACAACCTCAACATTGAAAAACACCAACAAATTCAACAACAACCTCAACATTGAAAAACACCAACAAACTCAACAACAACCTCAACATTGAAAAACAACAACAAATTCAACAACAACCTCAACACTGAAAAACACCAACAAATACAACAACAACCTCAGCATTGAAAAACAACAACAACCTCAACATTGACAAACACCAACAAATTCAACAACAACCTCAACATTTAAAAACACCAACAAATTCAACAACAACCTCAACATTGAAAACACCAACAAATTCAACAACAACCTCAACATTTAAAAACGGCAAAAAATTCAACAACAACCTCAACATGGAAAAACAACAACCTCAACATTGAAAAACACCAACAAATTCAACAAAAAATTCAACATTGAAAAACACCAAAAAATTCAACAACAACCCCGACATTGAAAAACACCAACAAATTCAACAACAACCTCAACTTTGAAAAACAACAAGAACCTCATCATGGAAAAACACCAACAAATTCAACAACAACCCCAACATTGAAAAACAACAACAACCTCAACATTGAAAAACACCAACAAATTCAACAACAACCTCAACATTGAAAAACACCAACAAATTCAACAACAACCTCAACATTGAAAAACACCAACAAACTCAACAACAACCTCAACATTCAAAAACAACAACAACCTCAACATTGAAAATCACCAACAAATTCAACAACAACCTCAACATTGAAAAACACCAACAAATTCAACAACAACCTCAACATTGAAAAACACCAATAACCTCAGCATTGAAAAACACCAACAAATTCAACAACAACCTCAACATTGAAAAACACCAACAAATTCAACAACAACCTCAACATTGAAAAACAACAACAAACTCAACATTGAAAAACACCAACAAATTCAACAACAACCTCAACATTGAAAAAAAACAACCTCAACATTGAAAAACACCAACAAATTCAACAACAACTTCAACATTGAAAAACACCAACAAGTTCAACAACAACCTCAACATTGAAAAACAACAACAACCTCAACATTGAAAAACAACAACAAACTCAACATTGAAAAACACCAACAAATTCAACGACAACCTCAACATTGAAAAACACCAACAACCTCAACTTTGAAAAACACCAACAAATTCAACAATAACCTCAACATTGAAAAACAACAACAACCTCAACATTGAAAAACACCAACAATTTCAACAACAACCTCAACATTGAAAAACACCAACAAATTCAACAACAACCTCAACATTGAAAAACAACAACAACCTCAACAGTGAAAAACACCAACAAATTCAACAACAACCTCAACATTGAAAAACAACAACAACCTCAAAATTGAAAAACACCAACAAATTCAACAACAACCTCAACATTGAAAAACACAACAAATTCAACAACAACCTCAGCATTGAAAAACGACAACAACCTCAACATTGAAAAATACCAACAAATTCAACAACAACCTCAACATTGAAAAACAACAACAACCTCAACATTGAAAAACACCAACAAATTCAACAACAACTTCAACATTGAAAAACTCCAACAAATTCAACAACAACCTCGAAATTGAAAAACACCAACAAATTCAACATCAACCTCAACATTGAAAAACACCAACAAATTCAACAACAACCTCAACATTGAAAAACACCAACAAATTCAACAACAACCTCAACATTGAAAAACACCAACAAACTCAACAACAACCTCAACATTGAAAAACAACAACAACCTCAACATTGAAAAACACCAACAAATTCAACAACAACCTCAACATTGAAAAGCAACAACAACCTCATCATTGAAAAACACCAACAAATTCAACAATAACCTCAACATTGAAAAACAACAACAACCTCAACATTGAAAACACCAACAAATTCAACAACAACCTCAACATTTAAAAACGCCAAAAAATTCAACAACAACATCAACATTGAAAAACAAGAACCTCAACATTGAAAAACACCAACAAATTCAACAAAAAATTCAACATTGAAAAACACCAAAAAATTCAACAACAACCCCGACATTGAAAAACACCAACAAATTCAACAACAACCTCAACTTTGAAAAACAACAACAACCTCATCATGGAAAAACACCAACAAATTCAACAACAACCTAAACATTGAAAAACAACATATCCTCAAAATTGAAAAACACCAACAAATTCAACAACAACCTCAACATTGAAAAACAACAACAACCTCAACATTGAAAAACACCAACAAATTCAACAACAACCTCAACATTGAAAAACAACAACAAACTCAACATTGAAAAACACCAACAAATTCAACAACAACCTGAACATTGAAAAAAAAACAACCTCAACATTGAAAAACACCAACAAATTCAACAACAACTTCAACATTGAAAAACACCAACAAGTTCAACAACAACCTCAACATTGAAAAACAACAACAACCTCAACATTGAAAAACACCAACAAATTCAACAATAACCTCAACATTGAAAAACAACAACAACCTCAACATTGCAAAACACCAACAAATTCAACAACAACCTCAACATTGAAAAACACCAACAAATTCAACAACAACCTCAACATTGAAAAAGAACAACAACCTCAACATTGAAAAACACCAACAAATTCAACAACAACCTCAACATTGATAAACAACAACAACCTCAACATTGAAAAACACCAACAAATTCAACAACAACCTCAACATTGAAAAATACAACAAGTTCAACAACAACCTCAACATTGAAAAACAACAACAACCTCAACATTGAAAAACACCAACAATTTCAACAACAACCTCAACATTGAAAAACAACAACAACCTCAACATTGAAAAACACCAACAAATTCAACAACAACTTCAACATTGAAAAGCACCAACAAATTCAACAACAACCTCGAAATTGAAAAACACCAACAAATTCAACAACAACCTCAACATTGAAAAACAACAACAACCTCAACATTGAAAAACACCAACAAATT
Source organism: Isurus oxyrinchus (assembly GCA_026770705.1). Lineage (NCBI taxonomy): Eukaryota > Metazoa > Chordata > Chondrichthyes > Lamniformes > Lamnidae > Isurus > Isurus oxyrinchus. The sequence goes on from JANJGN010000160.1 coordinate 20,647, forward strand.
CAACAACAACTTCAACATTGAAAAACACCAACAAATTCAACAACAACCTCGAAATTGAAAAACACCAACAAATACAACAACAACCTCAACATTGAAAAACACCAACGAATTCAACAACAACCTCAACATTGAAAAACAACAACAACCTCAACATTGCAAAACACTAGCAAATTCAACAACAACCTCAACATTTAAAAACACCAACAAATTCAACAAGAACCTCAACATTGAAAACACCAACAAATTCAACAACAACCTCAACATTTAAAAAGGCCAACAAATTCAACAACAACCTCAACATTGAAAAACAACAACCTCAACATTTAAAAACACCAACAAATTCAACAACAACCTCAACATTGAAAACACCAACAAATTCAACAACAACCTCAACATTTAAAAACAGCAACAAATTCAACAAAAAATTCAACATCGAAAATCACCAACAAATTCAACAACAACCCCGACATTGAAAAACACCAACAAATTCAACAACAACCTCAACTTTGGAAAACAACAACAACCTCATCATGGAAAAACACCAACAAATTCAACAACAACCCCAACATTTAAAAACAACAACAACCTCAACATTGAAAAACACCAACAAATTCAACAACAACCTCAACATTTAAAAGCACCAACAAATTCAACAACAACCTCAACATTGAAAAACACCAACAAACTCAACAACAACCTCAACATTGAAAAACAACAACAACCTCAACATTGAAAAACACCAACAAATTCAACAACAACCTCAACATTGAAAAACACCAACAAATTCAACAACAACCTCAACATTGAAAAACAACAACAACCTCAACATTGAAAAACACCAAAAAATTCAACAACAACCTCAACATTGAAAAACAACAACAACCTCAACATTGAAAAACACCAACAAATTCAACAACAACCTCAACATTGAAAAACACAACAAATTCAACAACAACCTCAGCATTGAAAAACGACAACAACCTCAACATTGAAAAATACCAACAAATTCAACAACAACCTCAACATTGAAAAACAACAACAACCTCAACATTGAAAAACACCAACAAATTCAACAACAACTTCAACATTGAAAAACTCCAACAAATTCAACAACAACCTCGAAATTGAAAAACACCAACAAATTCAACAACAACCACAACATTGAAAAACACCAACAAATTCAACAACAACCTCAACATTGAAAAACACCAACAAATTCAACAACAACCTCAACATTGAAAAACACCAACAAACTCAACATTGAAAAACACCAACAAATTCAACAACAACCTGAACATTGAAAAAAAAACAACCTCAACATTGAAAAACACAACAAATTCAACAACAACCTCAGCATTGAAAAACGACAACAACCTCAACATTGAAAAAAACCAACAAATTCAACAACAACCTCAACATTGAAAAACAACAACAACCTCAACATTGAAAAACACCCACAAATTCAACAACAACTTCAACATTGAAAAACACCAACAAATTCAACAACAACCTCGAAATTGAAAAACACCAACAAATTCAACAACAAGCTCAACATTGAAAAACAACAACAAGCTCAACATTGAAAAACACCAACAAATTCAACAACAACCTCAACATTGAAAAACACCAACAAATTCAACAACAACCTCAACATTGAAAAACACCAACAAATTCAACAACAACCTCAACATTGAAAAACACCAACAAACTCAACAACAACCTCAACATTGAAAAACAACAACAACCTCAACATTGAAAAACACCAACAAATTCAACAACAAACTCAACATTGAAAAACAACAACAACCTCAACATTTAAAAACGCCAAAAAATTCAACATCAACATCAACATTGAAAAACAAGAACCTCAACATTGAAAAACTCCAACAAATTCAACAAACAATTCAACATTGAAAAACACCAAAAAATTCAACAACAACCCCGACATTGAAAAACACCAACAAATTCAACAACAACCTCAACTTTGAAAAACAACAACAACATCATCATGGAAAAACACCAACAAATTCAACAACAACCTCAACATTGAAAAACAACATATCCTCAAAATTGAAAAACACCAACAAATTCAACAACAACCCCAACATTTAAAAACAACAACAACCTCAACATTGAAAAACACCAACAAATTCAACAACAACCTCAACATTGAAAAACAACAACAACCTCAACATTGAAAAACACCAACAAACTCAACAACAACCTCAACATTGAAAAACAACAACAACCTCAACATTGAAAAACACCAACAAATTCAACAACAAACTCAACATTGAAAAACAACAACAACCTCAACATTTAAAAACGCCAAAAAATTCAACATCAACATCAACATTGAAAAACAAGAACCTCAACATTGAAAAACTCCAACAAATTCAACAAACAATTCAACATTGAAAAACACCAAAAAATTCAACAACAACCCCGACATTGAAAAACACCAACAAATTCAACAACAACCTCAACTTTGAAAAACAACAACAACATCATCATGGAAAAACACCAACAAATTCAACAACAACCTCAACATTGAAAAACAACATATCCTCAAAATTGAAAAACACCAACAAATTCAACAACAACCCCAACATTTAAAAACAACAACAACCTCAACATTGAAAAACACCAACAAATTCAACAACAACCTCAACATTGAAAAACAACAACAACCTCAACATTGAAAAACACCAACAAATTCAACAACAACCTCAACATTGAAAAACAACAACAACCTCAACATTGAAAAACACCAACAAATTCAACAATAACCTCAACATTGAAAAGCAACAACAACGTCAACATTGAAAACACCAACAAATTCAACAACAACCTCAACATTTAAAAACGCCAAAAAATTCAACAACAACATCAACATTGAAAAACAAGAACCTCAACATTGAAAAACTCCAACAAATTCAACAAACAATTCAACATTGAAAAACACCAAAAAATTCAACAACAACCCCGACATTGAAAAACACCTACAAATTCAACAACAACCTCAACTTTGAAAAACAACAACAACCTCATCATGGAAAAACACCAACAAATTCAACAACAACCTCAACATTGAAAAACAACATATGCTCAAAATTGAAAAACACCAACAAATTCAACAACAACCCCAACATTTAAAAACAACAACAACCTCAACATTGAAAAACACCAACAAATTCAACAACAACCTCAACATTGAAAAACACCAACAAATTCAACAACAACCTCAACATTGAAAAACACCAACAAACTCAACAACAACCTCAACATTCAAAAACAACAACAACCTCAACATTGAAAAACACCAACAAATTCAACAACAACCTCAACATTGAAAAACACAACAAATTCAACAACAACCTCAACATTGAAAAACAACAACAACCTCAACATTGAAAAACACCAACAATTTCAACAACAACCTCAACATTGAAAAACAACAACAACCTCAACATTGAAAAACACCAACAAATTCAACAACAACTTCAACATTGAAAAACACCAACAAATTCAACAACAACCTCGAAATTGAAAAACACCAACAAATTCAACAACAACCTCAACATTGAAAAACAACAACAACCTCAACATTGAAAAACACCAACAAATTCAACAACAACTTCAACATTGAAAAACACCAACAAATTCAACAACAACCTCGAAATTGAAAAACACCAACAAATACAACAACAACCTCAACATTGAAAAACACCAACGAATTCAACAACAACCTCAACATTGAAAAACAACAACAACCTCAACATTGCAAAACACTAGCAAATTCAACAACAACCTCAACATTTAAAAACACCAACAAATTCAACAAGAACCTCAACATTGAAAACACCAACAAATTCAACAACAACCTCAACATTTAAAAAGGCCAACAAATTCAACAACAACCTCAACATTGAAAAACAACAACCTCAACATTTAAAAACACCAACAAATTCAACAACAACCTCAACATTGAAAACACCAACAAATTCAACAACAACCTCAACATTTAAAAACACCAACAAATTCAACAAAAAATTCAACATCGAAAATCACCAACAAATTCAACAACAACCCCGACATTGAAAAACACCAACAAATTCAACAACAACCTCAACTTTGGAAAACAACAACAACCTCATCATGGAAAAACACCAACAAATTCAACAACAACCCCAACATTTAAAAACAACAACAACCTCAACATTGAAAAACACCAACAAATTCAACAACAACCTCAACATTTAAAAGCACCAACAAATTCAACAACAACCTCAACATTGAAAAACACCAACAAACTCAACAACAACCTCAACTTTGAAAAACAACAACAACCTCAACATTGAAAACCACCAACAAATTCAACAACAACCTCAACATTGAAAAACAACATATGCTCAAAATTGAAAAACACCAACAAATTCAACAACAACCCCAACATTTAAAAACAACAACAACCTCAACATTGAAAAACACCAACAAATTCAACAACAACCTCAACATTGAAAAACACCAACAAATTCAACAACAACCTCAACATTGAAAAACACCAACAAACTCAACAACAACCTCAACATTCAAAAACAACAACAACCTCAACATTGAAAAACACCAACAAATTCAACAACAACCTCAACATTGAAAAACACAACAAATTCAACAACAACCTCAACATTGAAAAACAACAACAACCTCAACATTGAAAAACACCAACAATTTCAACAACAACCTCAACATTGAAAAACAACAACAACCTCAACATTGAAAAACACCAACAAATTCAACAACAACTTCAACATTGAAAAACACCAACAAATTCAACAACAACCTCGAAATTGAAAAACACCAACAAATTCAACAACAACCTCAACATTGAAAAACAACAACAACCTCAACATTGAAAAACACCAACAAATTCAACAACAACTTCAACATTGAAAAACACCAACAAATTCAACAACAACCTCGAAATTGAAAAACACCAACAAATACAACAACAACCTCAACATTGAAAAACACCAACGAATTCAACAACAACCTCAACATTGAAAAACAACAACAACCTCAACATTGCAATACACTAGCAAATTCAACAACAACCTCAACATTTAAAAACACCAACAAATTCAACAAGAACCTCAACATTGAAAACACCAACAAATTCAACAACAACCTCAACATTTAAAAAGGCCAACAAATTCAACAACAACCTCAACATTGAAAAACAACAACCTCAACATTTAAAAACACCAACAAATTCAACAACAACCTCAACATTGAAAACACCAACAAATTCAACAACAACCTCAACATTTAAAAACACCAACAAATTCAACAAAAAATTCAACATCGAAAATCACCAACAAATTCAACAACAACCCCGACATTGAAAAACACCAACAAATTCAACAACAACCTCAACTTTGGAAAACAACAACAACCTCATCATGGAAAAACACCAACAAATTCAACAACAACCCCAACATTTAAAAACAACAACAACCTCAACATTGAAAAACACCAACAAATTCAACAACAGCCTCAACATTTAAAAGCACCAACAAATTCAACAACAACCTCAACATTGAAAAACACCAACAAACTCAACAACAACCTCAACTTTGAAAAACAACAACAACCTCAACATTGAAAACCACCAACAAATTCAACAACAACCTCAACATTGAAAAACACCAACAAATTCAACAACAACCTCTACATTGAAAAACACCAACAACCTCAACATTGAAAAACACCAACAAATTCAACAACAACCTCAACATTGAAAAACAACAACAACCTCAACATTGAAAAACACCAACAAATTCAACAACAACCTCAACATTGAAAAACACAACAAATTCAACAACAACCTCAGCATTGAAAAACGACAACAACCTCAACATTGAAAAACACCAACAAATTCAACAACAACCTCAACATTGAAAAACAACAACAACCACAACATTGAAAAACACCAACAAATTCAACAACAACTTCAACATTGAAAAACACCAACAAATTCAACAACAACCTCGAAATTGAAAAACACCAACAAATTCAACAACAACCTCAACATTGAAAAACAACAACAACCTCAACATTGAAAAACACCAACAAATTCAACAACAACCTCAACATTGAAAAACACCAACAAATTCAACAACAACCTCAACATTGAAAAACACCAACAAATTCAACAACAACCTCAACATTGAAAAGCACCAACAAACTCAACAACAACCTCAACATTGAAAAACAACAACAACCTCAACATTGAAAAACACCAACAAATTCAACAACAACCTCAACATTGAAAAACAACAACAACCTCAACATTGAAAAACACCAACAAATTCAACAATAACCTCAAAATTGAAAAACAACAACAACCTCAACATTGAAAACACCAACAAATTCAACAACAACTTCAACATTTAAAAACGCCAAAAAATTCAACAACAACATCAACATTGAAAAACAAGAACCTCAACATTGAAAAACACCAACAAATTCAACAAAAAATTCAACATTGAAAAACACCAAAAAATTCAACAACAACCCCGACATTGAAAAACACCAACAAATTCAACAACAACCTCAACTTTGAAAAACAACAACAACATCATCATGGAAAAACACCAACAAATTCAACAACAACCTCAACATTGAAAAACAACATATCCTCAAAATTGAAAAACACCAACAAATTCAACAACAACCCCAACATTTAAAAACAACAACAACCTCAACATTGAAAAAGACCAACAAATTCAACAACAACCTCAACATTGAAAAACACCAACAAATTCAACAACAACCTCAACATTGAAAAACACCAACAAACTCAACAACAACCTCAACATTCAAAAACAACAACAACCTCAACATTTAAAAACACCAACAAATTCAACAACAACCTCAACATTGAAAAACACCAACAAATTCAACAACAACCTCAACATTGAAAAACACCAATAACCTCAAAATTGAAAAACACCAACAAATTCAACAACAACCTCAACATTGAAAAACAACAACAACCTCAACATTGAAAACAACAACAAATTCAACAACAACCTCAACATTGAAAAACAACAACAAACTCAACATTGAAAAACACCAACAAATTCAACAACAACCTGAACATTGAAAAAAAAACAACCTCAACATTGAAAAACACAACAAATTCAACAACAACCTCAGCATTGAAAAACGACAACAACCTCAACATTGAAAAAAACCAACAAATTGAACAACAACCTCAACATTGAAAAACAACAACAACCTCAACATTGAAAAACACCAACAAATTCAACAACAACTTCAACATTGAAAAACACCAACAAATTCAACAACAACCTCAAAATTGAAAAACACCAACAAATTCAACAACAACCTCAACATTGAAAAACAACAACAACCTCAACATTGAAAAACACCAACAAATTCAACAACAACCTCAACATTGAAAAACACCAACAAATTCAACAACAACCTCAACATTGAAAAACACCAACAAATTCAACAACAACCTCAACATTGAAAAACACCAACAAACTCAACAACAACCTCAACATTGAAAAACAACAACAACCTCAACATTGAAAAACACCAACAAATTCAACAACAACCTCAACATTGAAAAACAACAACAACCTCAACATTGAAAAACACCAACAAATTCAACAATAACCTCAACATTGAAAAGCAACAACAACCTCAACATTGAAAACACCAACAAATTCAACAACAACCTCAACATTTAAAAACGCCAAAAAATTCAACAACAACATCAACATTGAAAAACAAGAACCTCAACATTGAAAAACTCCAACAAATTCAACAAACAATTCAACATTGAAAAACACCAAAAAATTCAACAACAACCCTGACATTGAAAAACACCAACAAATTCAACAACAACCTCAACTTTGAAAAACAACAACAACCTCATCATGGAAAAACACCAAGAAATTCAACAACAACCTCAACATTGAAAAACAACATATCCTCAAAATTGAAAAACACCAACAAATTCAACAACAACCCCAACATTTAAAAACAACAACAACCTCAACATTGAAAAACAACAACAACCTCAACATTGAAAAACACCAACAAATTCAACAACAAACTCAACATTGAAAAACAACAACAACCTCAACATTTAAAAACGCCAAAAAATTCAACATCAACATCAACATTGAAAAACAAGAACCTCAACATTGAAAAACTCCAACAAATTCAACAAACAATTCAACATTGAAAAACACCAAAAAATTCAACAACAACCCCGACATTGAAAAACACCAACAAATTCAACAACAACCTCAACTTTGAAAAACAACAACAACATCATCATGGAAAAACACGAACAAATTCAACAACAACCTCAACATTGAAAAACAACATATCCTCAAAATTGAAAAACACCAACAAATTCAACAACAACCCCAACATTTAAAAACAACAACAACCTCAACATTGAAAAACACCAACAAATTCAACAACAACCTCAACATTGAAAAACAACAACAACCTCAACATTGAAAAACACCAACAAATTCAACAACAACCTCAACATTGAAAAACAACAACAACCTCAACATTGAAAAACACCAACAAATTCAACAATAACCTCAACATTGAAAAGCAACAACAACCTCAACATTGAAAACACCAACAAATTCAACAACAACCTCAACATTTAAAAACGCCAAAAAATTCAACAACAACATCAACATTGAAAAACAAGAACCTCAACATTGAAAAACTCCAACAAATTCAACAAACAATTCAACATTGAAAAACACCAAAAAATTCAACAACAACCCCGACATTGAAAAACACCAACAAATTCAACAACAACCTCAACTTTGAAAAACAACAACAACCTCATCATGGAAAAACACCAACAAATTCAACAACATCCTCAACATTGAAAAACAACATATGCTCAAAATTGAAAAACACCAACAAATTCAACAACAACCCCAACATTTAAAAACAACAACAACCTCAACATTGAAAAACACCAACAAATTCAACAACAACCTCAACATTGAAAAACACCAACAAATTCAACAACAACCTCAACATTGAAAAACACCAACAAACTCAACAACAACCTCAACATTCAAAAACAACAACAACCTCAACATTGAAAAACACCAACAAATTCAACAACAACCTCAACATTGAAAAACACAACAAATTCAACAACAACCTCAACATTGAAAAACAACAACAACCTCAACATTGAAAAACACCAACAATTTCAACAACAACCTCAACATTGAAAAACAACAACAACCTCAACATTGAAAAACACCAACAAATTCAACAACAACTTCAACATTGAAAAACACCAACAAATTCAACAACAACCTCGAAATTGAAAAACACCAACAAATTCAACAACAACCTCAACATTGAAAAACAACAACAACCTCAACATTGAAAAACACCAACAAATTCAACAACAACTTCAACATTGAAAAACACCAACAAATTCAACAACAACCTCGAAATTGAAAAACACCAACAAATACAACAACAACCTCAACATTGAAAAACACCAACGAATTCAACAACAACCTCAACATTGAAAAACAACAACAACCTCAACATTGCAAAACACTAGCAAATTCAACAACAACCTCAACATTTAAAAACACCAACAAATTCAACAAGAACCTCAACATTGAAAACACCAACAAATTCAACAACAACCTCAACATTTAAAAAGGCCAACAAATTCAACAACAACCTCAACATTGAAAAACAACAACCTCAACATTTAAAAACACCAACAAATTCAACAACAACCTCAACATTGAAAACACCAACAAATTCAACAACAACCTCAACATTTAAAAACACCAACAAATTCAACAAAAAATTCAACATCGAAAATCACCAACAAATTCAACAACAACCCCGACATTGAAAAACACCAACAAATTCAACAACAACCTCAACTTTGGAAAACAACAACAACCTCATCATGGAAAAACACCAACAAATTCAACAACAACCCCAACATTTAAAAACAACAACAACCTCAACATTGAAAAACACCAACAAATTCAACAACAACCTCAACATTTAAAAGCACCAACAAATTCAACAACAACCTCAACATTGAAAAACACCAACAAACTCAACAACAACCTCAACTTTGAAAAACAACAACAACCTCAACATTGAAAACCACCAACAAATTCAACAACAACCTCAACATTGAAAAACAACATATGCTCAAAATTGAAAAACACCAACAAATTCAACAACAACCCCAACATTTAAAAACAACAACAACCTCAACATTGAAAAACACCAACAAATTCAACAACAACCTCAACATTGAAAAACACCAACAAATTCAACAACAACCTCAAAATTGAAAAACACCAACAAACTCAACAACAACCTCAACATTCAAAAACAACAACAACCTCAACATTGAAAAACACCAACAAATTCAACAACAACCTCAACATTGAAAAACACAACAAATTCAACAACAACCTCAACATTGAAAAACAACAACAACCTCAACATTGAAAAACACCAACAATTTCAACAACAACCTCAACATTGAAAAACAACAACAACCTCAACATTGAAAAACACCAACAAATTCAACAACATCCCCAACATTTAAAAACAACAACAACCTCAACATTGAAAAACACCAACAAATTCAACAACAACCTCAACATTGAAAAACACCAACAAATTCAACAACAACCTCAACATTGAAAAACACCAACAAACTCAACAACAACCTCAACATTCAAAAACAACAACAACCTCAACATTGAAAAACACCAACAAATTCAACAACAACCTCAACATTGAAAAACACCAACAAATTCAACAACAACCTCAACATTGAAAAACACCAATAACCTCAACATTGAAAAACACCAACAAATTCAACAACAACCTCAACATTGAAAAACAACAACAACCTCAACATTGAAAAACACCAACAAATTCAACAACAACCTCAACATTGAAAAACACCAACAAACTCAACATTGAAAAACACCAACAAATTCAACAACAACCTCAACATTGAAAAACAACAACAACCTCAACATTGAAAAACACCAACAAATTCAATAACAACTTCAACATTGAAAAACACCAACAAATTCAACAACAACATCGAAATTGAAAAACACCAACAAATACAACAACAACCTCAACATTGAAAAACACCAACGAATTCAACAACAACCTCAACATTGAAAAACAACAACAACCTCAACATTGCAAAACACTAGCAAATTCAACAACAACCTCAACATTTAAAAACACCAACAAATTCAACAACAACCTCAACATTGAAAACACCAACAAATTCAACAACAACCTCAACATTTAAAAAGGCCAACAAATTCAACAACAACCTTAACATTGAAAAACAACAACCTCAACATTTAAAAACACCAACAAATTCAACAACAACTTCAACATTGAAAACACCAACAAATTCAACAACAACCTCAACATTTAAAAACACCAACAAATTCTACAAAAAATTCAACATCGAAAATCACCAACAAATTCAACAACAACCCCGACATTGAAAAACACCAACAAATTCAACAACAACCTCAACTTTGAAAAACAACAACAACCTCATCATGGAAAAACACCAACAAATTCAACAACAACCCCAACATTTAAAAACAACAACAACCTCAACATTGAAAAACACCAACAAATTCAACAACAACCTCAACATTGAAAAGCACCAAAAAATTCAACAACAACCTCAACATTGAAAAACACCAACAAACTCAACAACAACCTCAACATTGAAAAACAACAACAAATTCAACAACAACCTCAACATTGAAAAACTCCAACAACCTCAACATTGAAAAACACCATCAAATTCAACAACAACCTCAACATTGAAAAACACCAACAACCTCAAAATTGAAAAAACACCAACAAATTCAACAACAACCTCAACATTGAAAAACACCAACAAATTCAACAACAACCTCAACATTGAAAAACACCAACAAACTCAACAACAACCTCAACATTCAAAAACAACAGCAACCTCAACATTGAAAAACACCAACAAATTCAACAACAACCTCAACATTGAAAAACACCAACAAATTCAACAACAACCTCAACATTGAAAAACACCAATAACCTCAACATTGAAAAACACAAACAAATTCAACAACAACCTCAACATTGAAAAACAACAACAACCTCAACATTGAAAAACACCAACAAATTCAACAACAACCTCAACATTGAAAAACAACAACAAACTCAACATTGAAAAACACCAACAAATTCAACAACAACCTCAACATTGAAAAACAACAACAACCTCAACATTGAAAAACACCAACAAATTCAACAACAACTTCAACATTGAAAAACACCAACAAATTCAACAACAACATCGAAATTGAAAAACACCAACAAATACAACAACAACCTCAACATTGAAAAACACCAACGAATTCAACAACAACTTCAACATTGAAAAACAACAACAACCTCAACATTGCAAAACACTAGCAAATTCAACAACAACCTCAACATTTAAAAACACCAACAAATTCAACAACAACCTCAACATTGAAAACACCAACAAATTCAACAACAACCTCAACATTTAAAAAGGCCAACAAATTCAACATCAACCTTAACATTGAAAAACAACAACCTCAACATTTAAAAACACCAACAAATTCAACAACAACTTCAACATTGAAAACACCAACAAATTCAACAACAACCTCAACATTTAAAAACACCAACAAATTCAACAAAAAATTCAACATCGAAAATCACCAACAAATTCAACAACAACCCCGACATTGAAAAACACCAACAAATTCAACAACAACCTCAACTTTGAAAAACAACAACAACCTCATCATGGAAAAACACCAACAAATTCAACAACAACCCCAACATTTAAAAACAACAACAACCTCAACATTGAAAAACACCAACAAATTCAACAACAACCTCAACATTGAAAAGCACCAAAAAACTCAACAACAACCTCAACATTGAAAAACACCAACAACATCAACAACAACCTCAACATTGAAAAACAACAACAACCTCAACATTGAAAAACACCAACAAATTCAACAACAACCTCAACATTGAAAAACACCAACAAATTCAACAACAACCTCAACATTGAAAAACACCAACAACCTCAACATTGAAAAACACCATCAAATTCAACAACAACGTCAACATTGAAAAACACCAACAACCTCAAAATTGAAAAAACACCAACAAATTCAACAACAACCTCAACATTTAAAAACAACAACAACCTCAACATTGAAAAACACCAACAAATTCAACAACAACCTCAACATTGAAAAACACCAACAAATTCAACAACAACCTCAACATTGAAAAACACCAACAAACTCAACAACAACCTCAACATTGAAAAACAACAACAAATTCAACAACAACCTCAACACTGAAAAACACCAACAAATACAACAACAACCTCAGCATTGAAAAACAACAACAACCTCAACATTGACAAACACCAACAAATTCAACAACAACCTCAACATTTAAAAACACCAACAAATTCAACAACAACCTCAACATTGAAAACACCAACAAATTCAACAACAACCTCAACATTTAAAAACGGCAAAAAATTCAACAACAACCTCAACATGGAAAAACAACAACCTCAACATTGAAAAACACCAACAAATTCAACAAAAAATTCAACATTGAAAAACACCAAAAAATTCAACAACAACCCCGACATTGAAAAACACCAACAAATTCAACAACAACCTCAACTTTGAAAAACAACAAGAACCTCATCATGGAAAAACACCAACAAATTCAACAACAACCACAACATTGAAAAACAACAACATCCTCAAAATTGAAAAACACCAACAAATTCAACAACAACCCCAACATTTAAAAACAACAACAACCTCAACATTGAAAAACACCAACAAATTCAACAACAACCTCAACATTGAAAAACACCAACAAATTCAACAACAACCTCAACATTGAAAAACACCAACAAACTCAACAACAACCTCAACATTCAAAAACAACAACAACCTCAACATTGAAAAACACCAACAAATTCAACAACAACCTCAACATTGAAAAACACCAACAAATTCAACAACAACCTCAACATTGAAAAACACCAATAACCTCAGCATTGAAAAACACCAACAAATTCAACAACAACCTCAACATTGAAAAACACCAACAAATTCAACAACAACCTCAACATTGAAAAACAACAACAAACTCAACATTGAAAAACACCAACAAATTCAACAACAACCTCAACATTGAAAAAAAACAACCTCAACATTGAAAAACACCAACAAATTCAACAACAACTTCAACATTGAAAAACACCAACAAGTTCAACAACAACCTCAACATTGAAAAACAACAACAACCTCAACATTGAAAAACAACAACAAACTCAACATTGAAAAACACCAACAAATTCAACAACAACCTCAACATTGAAAAACACCAACAACCTCAACTTTGAAAAACACCAACAAATTCAACAATAACCTCAACATTGAAAAACAACAACAACCTCAACATTGAAAAACACCAACAATTTCAACAACAACCTCAACATTGAAAAACACCAACAAATTCAACAACAACCTCAACATTGAAAAACAACAACAACCTCAACATTGAAAAACACCAACAAATTCAACAACAACCTCAACATTGAAAAACAACAACAACCTCAAAATTGAAAAACACCAACAAATTCAACAACAACCTCAACATTGAAAAACACAACAAATTCAACAACAACCTCAGCATTGAAAAACGACAACAACCTCAACATTGAAAAATACCAACAAATTCAACAACAACCTCAACATTGAAAAACAACAACAACCTCAACATTGAAAAACACCAACAAATTCAACAACAACTTCAACATTGAAAAACTCCAACAAATTCAACAACAACCTCGAAATTGAAAAACACCAACAAATTCAACATCAACCTCAACATTGAAAAACACCAACAAATTCAACAACAACCTCAACATTGAAAAACACCAACAAATTCAACAACAACCTCAACATTGAAAAACACCAACAAACTCAACAACAACCTCAACACTGAAAAACAACAACAACCTCAACATTGAAAAACACCAACAAATTCAACAACAACCTCAACATTGAAAAGCAACAACAACCTCATCATTGAAAAACACCAACAAATTCAACAATAACCTCAACATTGAAAAACAACAACAACCTCAACATTGAAAACACCAACAAATTCAACAACAACCTCAACATTTAAAAACGCCAAAAAATTCAACAACAACATCAACATTGAAAAACAAGAACCTCAACATTGAAAAACACCAACAAATTCAACAAAAAATTCAACATTGAAAAACACCAAAAAATTCAACAACAACCCCGACATTGAAAAACACCAACAAATTCAACAACAACCTCAACTTTGAAAAACAACAACAACCTCATCATGGAAAAACACCAACAAATTCAACAACAACCTAAACATTGAAAAACAACATATCCTCAAAATTGAAAAACACCAACAAATTCAACAACAACCTCAACATTGAAAAACAACAACAACCTCAACATTGAAAAACACCAACAAATTCAACAACAACCTCAACATTGAAAAACAACAACAAACTCAACATTGAAAAACACCAACAAATTCAACAACAACCTGAACATTGAAAAAAAAACAACCTCAACATTGAAAAACACCAACAAATTCAACAACAACTTCAACATTGAAAAACACCAACAAGTTCAACAACAACCTCAACATTGAAAAACAACAACAACCTCAACATTGAAAAACACCAACAAATTCAACAATAACCTCAACATTGAAAAACAACAACAACCTCAACATTGCAAAACACCAACAAATTCAACAACAACCTCAACATTGAAAAACACCAACAAATTCAACAACAACCTCAACATTGAAAAAGAACAACAACCTCAACATTGAAAAACACCAACAAATTCAACAACAACCTCAACATTGATAAACAACAACAACCTCAACATTGAAAAACACCAACAAATTCAACAACAACCTCAACATTGAAAAATACAACAAGTTCAACAACAACCTCAACATTGAAAAACAACAACAACCTCAACATTGAAAAACACCAACAATTTCAACAACAACCTCAACATTGAAAAACAACAACAACCTCAACATTGAAAAACACCAACAAATTCAACAACAACTTCAACATTGAAAAGCACCAACAAATTCAACAACAACCTCGAAATTGAAAAACACCAACAAATTCAACAACAACCTCAACATTGAAAAACAACAACAACCTCAACATTGAAAAACACCAACAAATTCAACAACAACTTCAACATTGAAAAACACCAACAAATTCAACAACAACCTCGAAATTGAAAAACACCAACAAATACAACAACAACCTCAACATTGAAAAACACCAACGAATTCAACAACAACCTCAACATTGAAAAACAACAACAACCTCAACATTGCAAAACACTAGCAAATTCAACAACAACCTCAACATTTAAAAACACCAACAAATTCAACAAGAACCTCAACACTGAAAACACCAACAAATTCAACAACAACCTCAACATTTAAAAAGGCCAACAAATTCAACAACAACCTCAACATTGAAAAACAACAACCTCAACATTTAAAAACACCAACAAATTCAACAACAACCTCAACATTGAAAACACCAACAAATTCAACAACAACCTCAACATTTAAAAACAGCAACAAATTCAACAAAAAATTCAACATCGAAAATCACCAACAAATTCAACAACAACCCCGACATTGAAAAACACCAACAAATTCAACAACAACCTCAACTTTGGAAAACAACAACAACCTCATCATGGAAAAACACCAACAAATTCAACAACAACCCCAACATTTAAAAACAACAACAACCTCAACATTGAAAAACACCAACAAATTCAACAACAACCTCAACATTTAAAAGCACCAACAAATTCAACAACAACCTCAACATTGAAAAACACCAACAAACTCAACAACAACCTCAACATTGAAAAACAACAACAACCTCAACATTGAAAAACACCAACAAATTCAACAACAACCTCAACATTGAAAAACACCAACAAATTCAACAACAACCTCAACATTGAAAAACAACAACAACCTCAACATTGAAAAACACCAAAAAATTCAACAACAACCTCAACATTGAAAAACAACAACAACCTCAACATTGAAAAACACCAACAAATTCAACAACAACTTCAACATTGAAAAACTCCAACAAATTCAACAACAACCTCGAAATTGAAAAACACCAACAAATTCAACAACAACCTCAACATTGAAAAACAACAACAACCTCAACATTGAAAAACACCAACAAATTCAACAACAACCTCAACATTGAAAAACACCAACAAATTCAACAACAACCTCAGCATTGAAAAACGACAACAACCTCAACATTGAAAAATACCAACAAATTCAACAACAACCTCAACATTGAAAAACAACAACAACCTCAACATTGAAAAACACCAACAAATTCAACAACAACTTCAACATTGAAAAACTCCAACAAATTCAACAACAACCTCGAAATTGAAAAACACCAACAAATTCAACAACAACCTCAACATTGAAAAACACCAACAAATTCAACAACAACCTCAACATTGAAAAACACCAACAAATTCAACAACAACCTCAACATTGAAAAACACCAACAAACTCAACATTGAAAAACACCAACAAATTCAACAACAACCTGAACATTGAAAAAAAAACAACCTCAACATTGAAAAACACAACAAATTCAACAACAACCTCAGCATTGAAAAACGACAACAACCTCAACATTGAAAAAAACCAACAAATTCAACAACAACCTCAACATTGAAAAACAACAACAACCTCAACATTGAAAAACACCAACAAATTCAACAACAACTTCAACATTGAAAAACACCAACAAATTCAACAACAACCTCGAAATTGAAAAACACCAACAAATTCAACAACAAGCTCAACATTGAAAAACAACAACAAGCTCAACATTGAAAAACACCAACAAATTCAACAACAACCTCAACATTGAAAAACACCAACAAACTCAACAACAACCTCAACATTGAAAAACAACAACAACCTCAACATTGAAAAACACCAACAAATTCAACAACAAACTCAACATTGAAAAACAACAACAACCTCAACATTTAAAAACGCCAAAAAATTCAACATCAACATCAACATTGAAAAACAAGAACCTCAACATTGAAAAACTCCAACAAATTCAACAAACAATTCAACATTGAAAAACACCAAAAAATTCAACAACAACCCCGACATTGAAAAACACCAACAAATTCAACAACAACCTCAACTTTGAAAAACAACAACAACATCATCATGGAAAAACACCAACAAATTCAACAACAACCTCAACATTGAAAAACAACATATCCTCAAAATTGAAAAACACCAACAAATTCAACAACAACCCCAACATTTAAAAACAACAACAACCTCAACATTGAAAAACACCAACAAATTCAACAACAACCTCAACATTGAAAAACAACAACAACCTCAACATTGAAAAACACCAACAAACTCAACAACAACCTCAACATTGAAAAACAACAACAACCTCAACATTGAAAAACACCAACAAATTCAACAACAAACTCAACATTGAAAAACAACAACAACCTCAACATTTAAAAACGCCAAAAAATTCAACATCAACATCAACATTGAAAAACAAGAACCTCAACATTGAAAAACTCCAACAAATTCAACAAACAATTCAACATTGAAAAACACCAAAAAATTCAACAACAACCCCGACATTGAAAAACACCAACAAATTCAACAACAACCTCAACTTTGAAAAACAACAACAACATCATCATGGAAAAACACCAACAAATTCAACAACAACCTCAACATTGAAAAACAACATATCCTCAAAATTGAAAAACACCAACAAATTCAACAACAACCCCAACATTTAAAAACAACAACAACCTCAACATTGAAAAACACCAACAAATTCAACAACAACCTCAACATTGAAAAACAACAACAACCTCAACATTGAAAAACACCAACAAATTCAACAACAACCTCAACATTGAAAAACAACAACAACCTCAACATTGATAAACACCAACAAATTCAACAATAACCTCAACATTGAAAAGCAACAACAACCTCAACATTGAAAACACCAACAAATTCAACAACAACCTCAACATTTAAAAACGCCAAAAAATTCAACAACAACATCAACATTGAAAAACAAGAACCTCAACATTGAAAAACTCCAACAAATTCAACAAACAATTCAACATTGAAAAACACCAAAAAATTCAACAACAACCCCGACATTGAAAAACACCTACAAATTCAACAACAACCTCAACTTTGAAAAACAACAACAACCTCATCATGGAAAAACACCAACAAATTCAACAACAACCTCAACATTGAAAAACAACATATGCTCAAAATTGAAAAACACCAACAAATTCAACAACAACCCCAACATTTAAAAACAACAACAACCTCAACATTGAAAAACACCAACAAATTCAACAACAACCTCAACATTGAAAAACACCAACAAATTCAACAACAACCTCAACATTGAAAAACACCAACAAACTCAACAACAACCTCAACATTCAAAAACAACAACAACCTCAACATTGAAAAACACCAACAAATTCAACAACAACCTCAACATTGAAAAACACAACAAATTCAACAACAACCTCAACATTGAAAAACAACAACAACCTCAACATTGAAAAACACCAACAATTTCAACAACAACCTCAACATTGAAAAACAACAACAACCTCAACATTGAAAAACACCAACAAATTCAACAACAACTTCAACATTGAAAAACACCAACAAATTCAACAACAACCTCGAAATTGAAAAACACCAACAAATTCAACAACAACCTCAACATTGAAAAACAACAACAACCTCAACATTGAAAAACACCAACAAATTCAACAACAACTTCAACATTGAAAAACACCAACAAATTCAACAACAACCTCGAAATTGAAAAACACCAACAAATACAACAACAACCTCAACATTGAAAAACACCAACGAATTCAACAACAACCTCAACATTGAAAAACAACAACAACCTCAACATTGCAAAACACTAGCAAATTCAACAACAACCTCAACATTTAAAAACACCAACAAATTCAACAAGAACCTCAACATTGAAAACACCAACAAATTCAACAACAACCTCAACATTTAAAAAGGCCAACAAATTCAACAACAACCTCAACATTGAAAAACAACAACCTCAACATTTAAAAACACCAACAAATTCAACAACAACCTCAACATTGAAAACACCAACAAATTCAACAACAACCTCAACATTTAAAAACACCAACAAATTCAACAAAAAATTCAACATCGAAAATCACCAACAAATTCAACAACAACCCCGACATTGAAAAACACCAACAAATTCAACAACAACCTCAACTTTGGAAAACAACAACAACCTCATCATGGAAAAACACCAACAAATTCAACAACAACCCCAACATTTAAAAACAACAACAACCTCAACATTGAAAAACACCAACAAATTCAACAACAACCTCAACATTTAAAAGCACCAACAAATTCAACAACAACCTCAACATTGAAAAACACCAACAAACTCAACAACAACCTCAACTTTGAAAAACAACAACAACCTCAACATTGAAAACCACCAACAAATTCAACAACAACCTCAACATTGAAAAACAACATATGCTCAAAATTGAAAAACACAACAAATTCAACAACAACCTCAACATTGATAAACACCAACAAATTCAACAATAACCTCAACATTGAAAAGCAACAACAACCTCAACATTGAAAACACCAACAAATTCAACAACAACCTCAACATTTAAAAACGCCAAAAAATTCAACAACAACATCAACATTGAAAAACAAGAACCTCAACATTGAAAAACTCCAACAAATTCAACAAACAATTCAACATTGAAAAACACCAAAAAATTCAACAACAACCCCGACATTGAAAAACACCTACAAATTCAACAACAACCTCAACTTTGAAAAACAACAACAACCTCATCATGGAAAAACACCAACAAATTCAACAACAACCTCAACATTGAAAAACAACATATGCTCAAAATTGAAAAACACCAACAAATTCAACAACAACCCCAACATTTAAAAACAACAACAACCTCAACATTGAAAAACACCAACAAATTCAACAACAACCTCAACATTGAAAAACACCAACAAATTCAACAACAACCTCAACATTGAAAAACACCAACAAACTCAACAACAACCTCAACATTCAAAAACAACAACAACCTCAACATTGAAAAACACCAACAAATTCAACAACAACCTCAACATTGAAAAACACAACAAATTCAACAACAACCTCAACATTGAAAAACAACAACAACCTCAACATTGAAAAACACCAACAATTTCAACAACAACCTCAACATTGAAAAACAACAACAACCTCAACATTGAAAAACACCAACAAATTCAACAACAACTTCAACATTGAAAAACACCAACAAATTCAACAACAACCTCGAAATTGAAAAACACCAACAAATTCAACAACAACCTCAACATTGAAAAACAACAACAACCTCAACATTGAAAAACACCAACAAATTCAACAACAACTTCAACATTGAAAAACACCAACAAATTCAACAACAACCTCGAAATTGAAAAACACCAACAAATACAACAACAACCTCAACATTGAAAAACACCAACGAATTCAACAACAACCTCAACATTGAAAAACAACAACAACCTCAACATTGCAAAACACTAGCAAATTCAACAACAACCTCAACATTTAAAAACACCAACAAATTCAACAAGAACCTCAACATTGAAAACACCAACAAATTCAACAACAACCTCAACATTTAAAAAGGCCAACAAATTCAACAACAACCTCAACATTGAAAAACAACAACCTCAACATTTAAAAACACCAACAAATTCAACAACAACCTCAACATTGAAAACACCAACAAATTCAACAACAACCTCAACATTTAAAAACACCAACAAATTCAACAAAAAATTCAACATCGAAAATCACCAACAAATTCAACAACAACCCCGACATTGAAAAACACCAACAAATTCAACAACAACCTCAACTTTGGAAAACAACAACAACCTCATCATGGAAAAACACCAACAAATTCAACAACAACCCCAACATTTAAAAACAACAACAACCTCAACATTGAAAAACACCAACAAATTCAACAACAACCTCAACATTTAAAAGCACCAACAAATTCAACAACAACCTCAACATTGAAAAACACCAACAAACTCAACAACAACCTCAACTTTGAAAAACAACAACAACCTCAACATTGAAAACCACCAACAAATTCAACAACAACCTCAACATTGAAAAACAACATATGCTCAAAATTGAAAAACACCAACAAATTCAACAACAACCCCAACATTTAAAAACAACAACAACCTCAACATTGAAAAACACCAACAAATTCAACAACAACCTCAACATTGAAAAACACCAACAAATTCAACAACAACCTCAACATTGAAAAACACCAACAAACTCAACAACAACCTCAACATTCAAAAACAACAACAACCTCAACATTGAAAAACACCAACAAATTCAACAACAACCTCAACATTGAAAAACACAACAAATTCAACAACAACCTCAACATTGAAAAACAACAACAACCTCAACATTGAAAAACACCAACAATTTCAACAACAACCTCAACATTGAAAAACAACAACAACCTCAACATTGAAAAACACCAACAAATTCAACAACAACTTCAACATTGAAAAACACCAACAAATTCAACAACAACCTCGAAATTGAAAAACACCAACAAATTCAACAACAACCTCAACATTGAAAAACAACAACAACCTCAACATTGAAAAACACCAACAAATTCAACAACAACTTCAACATTGAAAAACACCAACAAATTCAACAACAACCTCGAAATTGAAAAACACCAACAAATACAACAACAACCTCAACATTGAAAAACACCAACGAATTCAACAACAACCTCAACATTGAAAAACAACAACAACCTCAACATTGCAAAACACTAGCAAATTCAACAACAACCTCAACATTTAAAAACACCAACAAATTCAACAAGAACCTCAACATTGAAAACACCAACAAATTCAACAACAACCTCAACATTTAAAAAGGCCAACAAATTCAACAACAACCTCAACATTGAAAAACAACAACCTCAACATTTAAAAACACCAACAAATTCAACAACAACCTCAACATTGAAAACACCAACAAATTCAACAACAACCTCAACATTTAAAAACACCAACAAATTCAACAAAAAATTCAACATCGAAAATCACCAACAAATTCAACAACAACCCCGACATTGAAAAACACCAACAAATTCAACAACAACCTCAACTTTGGAAAACAACAACAACCTCATCATGGAAAAACACCAACAAATTCAACAACAACCCCAACATTTAAAAACAACAACAACCTCAACATTGAAAAACACCAACAAATTCAACAACAGCCTCAACATTTAAAAGCACCAACAAATTCAACAACAACCTCAACATTGAAAAACACCAACAAACTCAACAACAACCTCAACTTTGAAAAACAACAACAACCTCAACATTGAAAACCACCAACAAATTCAACAACAACCTCAACATTGAAAAACACCAACAAATTCAACAACAACCTCTACATTGAAAAACACCAACAACCTCAACATTGAAAAACACCAACAAATTCAACAACAACCTCAACATTGAAAAACAACAACAACCTCAACATTGAAAAACACCAACAAATTCAACAACAACCTCAACATTGAAAAACACAACAAATTCAACAACAACCTCAGCATTGAAAAACGACAACAACCTCAACATTGAAAAACACCAACAAATTCAACAACAACCTCAACATTGAAAAACAACAACAACCACAACATTGAAAAACACCAACAAATTCAACAACAACTTCAACATTGAAAAACACCAACAAATTCAACAACAACCTCGAAATTGAAAAACACCAACAAATTCAACAACAACCTCAACATTGAAAAACAACAACAACCTCAACATTGAAAAACACCAACAAATTCAACAACAACCTCAACATTGAAAAACACCAACAAATTCAACAACAACCTCAACATTGAAAAACACCAACAAATTCAACAACAACCTCAACATTGAAAAGCACCAACAAACTCAACAACAACCTCAACATTGAAAAACAACAACAACCTCAACATTGAAAAACACCAACAAATTCAACAACAACCTCAACATTGAAAAACAACAACAACCTCAACATTGAAAAACACCAACAAATTCAACAATAACCTCAAAATTGAAAAACAACAACAACCTCAACATTGAAAACACCAACAAATTCAACAACAACCTCAACATTTAAAAACGGCAAAAAATTCAACAACAACATCAACATTGAAAAACAAGAACCTCAACATTGAAAAACACCAACAAATTCAACAAAAAATTCAACATTGAAAAACACCAAAAAATTCAACAACAACCCCGACATTGAAAAACACCAACAAATTCAACAACAACCTCAACTTTGAAAAACAACAACAACATCATCATGGAAAAACACCAACAAATTCAACAACAACCTCAACATTGAAAAACAACATATCCTCAAAATTGAAAAACACCAACAAATTCAACAACAACCCCAACATTTAAAAACAACAACAACCTCAACATTGAAAAAGACCAACAAATTCAACAACAACCTCAACATTGAAAAACACCAACAAATTCAACAACAACCTCAACATTGAAAAACACCAACAAACTCAACAACAACCTCAACATTCAAAAACAACAACAACCTCAACATTTAAAAACACCAACAAATTCAACAACAACCTCAACATTGAAAAACACCAACAAATTCAACAACAACCTCAACATTGAAAAACACCAATAACCTCAAAATTGAAAAACACCAACAAATTCAACAACAACCTCAACATTGAAAAACAACAACAACCTCAACATTGAAAACAACAACAAATTCAACAACAACCTCAACATTGAAAAACAACAACAAACTCAACATTGAAAAACACCAACAAATTCAACAACAACCTGAACATTGAAAAAAAAACAACCTCAACATTGAAAAACACAACAAATTCAACAACAACCTCAGCATTGAAAAACGACAACAACCTCAACATTGAAAAAAACCAACAAATTGAACAACAACCTCAACATTGAAAAACAACAACAACCTCAACATTGAAAAACACCAACAAATTCAACAACAACTTCAACATTGAAAAACAGCAACAAATTCAACAACAACCTCAAAATTGAAAAACACCAACAAATTCAACAACAACCTCAACATTGAAAAACAACAACAACCTCAACATTGAAAAACACCAACAAATTCAACAACAACCTCAACATTGAAAAACACCAACAAATTCAACAACAACCTCAACATTGAAAAACACCAACAAATTCAACAACAACCTCAACATTGAAAAACACCAACAAACTCAACAACAACCTCAACATTGAAAAACAACAACAACCTCAACATTGAAAAACACCAACAAATTCAACAACAACCTCAACATTGAAAAACAACAACAACCTCAACATTGAAAAACACCAACAAATTCAACAATAACCTCAACATTGAAAAGCAACAACAACCTCAACATTGAAAACACCAACAAATTCAACAACAACCTCAACATTTAAAAACGCCAAAAAATTCAACAACAACATCAACATTGAAAAACAAGAACCTCAACATTGAAAAACTCCAACAAATTCAACAAACAATTCAACATTGAAAAACACCAAAAAATTCAACAACAACCCTGACATTGAAAAACACCAACAAATTCAACAACAACCTCAACTTTGAAAAACAACAACAACCTCATCATGGAAAAACACCAACAAATTCAACAACAACCTCAACATTGAAAAACAACATATCCTCAAAATTGAAAAACACCAACAAATTCAACAACAACCCCAACATTTAAAAACAACAACAACCTCAACATTGAAAAACAACAACAACCTCAACATTGAAAAACACCAACAAATTCAACAACAAACTCAACATTGAAAAACAACAACAACCTCAACATTTAAAAACGCCAAAAAATTCAACATCAACATCAACATTGAAAAACAAGAACCTCAACATTGAAAAACTCCAACAAATTCAACAAACAATTCAACATTGAAAAACACCAAAAAATTCAACAACAACCCCGACATTGAAAAACACCAACAAATTCAACAACAACCTCAACTTTGAAAAACAACAACAACATCATCATGGAAAAACACCAACAAATTCAACAACAACCTCAACATTGAAAAACAACATATCCTCAAAATTGAAAAACACCAACAAATTCAACAACAACCCCAACATTTAAAAACAACAACAACCTCAACATTGAAAAACACCAACAAATTCAACAACAACCTCAACATTGAAAAACAACAACAACCTCAACATTGAAAAACACCAACAAATTCAACAACAACCTCAACATTGAAAAACAACAACAACCTCAACATTGAAAAACACCAACAAATTCAACAATAACCTCAACATTGAAAAGCAACAACAACCTCAACATTGAAAACACCAACAAATTCAACAACAACCTCAACATTTAAAAACGCCAAAAAATTCAACAACAACATCAACATTGAAAAACAAGAACCTCAACATTGAAAAACTCCAACAAATTCAACAAACAATTCAACATTGAAAAACACCAAAAAATTCAACAACAACCCCGACATTGAAAAACACCAACAAATTCAACAACAACCTCAACTTTGAAAAACAACAACAACCTCATCATGGAAAAACACCAACAAATTCAACAACAACCTCAACATTGAAAAACAACATATGCTCAAAATTGAAAAACACCAACAAATTCAACAACAACCCCAACATTTAAAAACAAGAACAACCTCAACATTGAAAAACACCAACAAATTCAACAACAACCTCAACATTGAAAAACACCAACAAATTCAACAACAACCTCAACATTGAAAAACACCAACAAACTCAACAACAACCTCAACATTCAAAAACAACAACAACCTCAACATTGAAAAACACCAACAAATTCAACAACAACCTCAACATTGAAAAACACAACAAATTCAACAACAACCTCAACATTGAAAAACAACAACAACCTCAACATTGAAAAACACCAACAATTTCAACAACAACCTCAACATTGAAAAACAACAACAACCTCAACATTGAAAAACACCAACAAATTCAACAACAACTTCAACATTGAAAAACACCAACAAATTCAACAACAACCTCGAAATTGAAAAACACCAACAAATTCAACAACAACCTCAACATTGAAAAACAACAACAACCTCAACATTGAAAAACACCAACAAATTCAACAACAACTTCAACATTGAAAAACACCAACAAATTCAACAACAACCTCGAAATTGAAAAACACCAACAAATACAACAACAACCTCAACATTGAAAAACACCAACGAATTCAACAACAACCTCAACATTGAAAAACAACAACAACCTCAACATTGCAAAACACTAGCAAATTCAACAACAACCTCAACATTTAAAAACACCAACAAATTCAACAAGAACCTCAACATTTAAAACACCAACAAATTCAACAACAACCTCAACATTTAAAAAGGCCAACAAATTCAACAACAACCTCAACATTGAAAAACAACAACCTCAACATTTAAAAACACCAACAAATTCAACAACAACCTCAACATTGAAAACACCAACAAATTCAACAACAACCTCAACATTTAAAAACACCAACAAATTCAACAAAAAATTCAACATCGAAAATCACCAACAAATTCAACAACAACCCCGACATTGAAAAACACCAACAAATTCAACAACAACCTCAACTTTGGAAAACAACAACAACCTCATCATGGAAAAACACCAACAAATTCAACAACAACCCCAACATTTAAAAACAACAACAACCTCAACATTGAAAAACACCAACAAATTCAACAACAACCTCAACATTTAAAAGCACCAACAAATTCAACAACAACCTCAACATTGAAAAACACCAACAAACTCAACAACAACCTCAACTTTGAAAAACAACAACAACCTCAACATTGAAAACCACCAACAAATTCAACAACAACCTCAACATTGAAAAACAACATATGCTCAAAATTGAAAAACACCAACAAATTCAACAACAACCCCAACATTTAAAAACAACAACAACCTCAACATTGAAAAACACCAACAAATTCAACAACAACCTCAACATTGAAAAACACCAACAAATTCAACAACAACCTCAAAATTGAAAAACACCAACAAACTCAACAACAACCTCAACATTCAAAAACAACAACAACCTCAACATTGAAAAACACCAACAAATTCAACAACAACCTCAACATTGAAAAACACAACAAATTCAACAACAACCTCAACATTGAAAAACAACAACAACCTCAACATTGAAAAACACCAACAATTTCAACAACAACCTCAACATTGAAAAACAACAACAACCTCAACATTGAAAAACACCAACAAATTCAACAACAACTTCAACATTGAAAAACACCAACAAATTCAACAACAACCTCGAAATTGAAAAACACCAACAAATTCAACAACAACCTCAACATTGAAAAACAACAACAACCTCAACATTGAAAAACACCAACAAATTCAACAACAACTTCAACATTGAAAAACACCAACAAATTCAACAACAACCTCGAAATTGAAAAACACCAACAAATACAACAACAACCTCAACATTGAAAAACACCAACGAATTCAACAACAACCTCAACATTGAAAAACAACAACAACCTCAACATTGCAAAACACTAGCAAATTCAACAACAACCTCAACATTTAAAAACACCAACAAATTCAACAAGAACCTCAACATTGAAAACACCAACAAATTCAACAACAACCTCAACATTTAAAAAGGCCAACAAATTCAACAACAACCTCAACATTGAAAAACAACAACCTCAACATTTAAAAACACCAACAAATTCAACAACAACCTCAACATTGAAAACACCAACAAATTCAACAACAACCTCAACATTTAAAAACACCAACAAATTCAACAAAAAATTCAACATCGAAAATCACCAACAAATTCAACAACAACCCCGACATTGAAAAACACCAACAAATTCAACAACAACCTCAACTTTGGAAAACAACAACAACCTCATCATGGAAAAACACCAACAAATTCAACAACAACCCCAACATTTAAAAACAACAACAACCTCAACATTGAAAAACACCAACAAATTCAACAACAACCTCAACATTTAAAAGCACCAACAAATTCAACAACAACCTCAACATTGAAAAACACCAACAAACTCAACAACAACCTCAACTTTGAAAAACAACAACAACCTCAACATTGAAAACCACCAACAAATTCAACAACAACCTCAACATTGAAAAACACCAACAAATTCAACAACAACCTCTACATTGAAAAACACCAACAACCTCAACATTGAAAAACACCAACAAATTCAACAACAACCTCAACATTGAAAAACAACAACAACCTCAACATTGAAAAACACCAACAAATTCAACAACAACCTCAACATTGAAAAACACAACAAATTCAACAACAACGTCAGCATTGAAAAACGACAACAACCTCAACATTGAAAAACACCAACAAATTCAACAACAACCTCAACATTGAAAAACAACAACAACCACAACATTGAAAAACACCAACAAATTCAACAACAACTTCAACATTGAAAAACACCAACAAATTCAACAACAACCTCGAAATTGAAAAACACCAACAAATTCAACAACAACCTCAACATTGAAAAACAACAACAACCTCAACATTGAAAAACACCAACAAATTCAACAACAACCTCAACATTGAAAAACACCAACAAATTCAACAACAACCTCAACATTGAAAAACACCAACAAATTCAACAACAACCTCAACATTGAAAAGCACCAACAAACTCAACAACAACCTCAACATTGAAAAACAACAACAACCTCAACATTGAAAAACACCAACAAATTCAACAACAACCTCAACATTGAAAAACAACAACAACCTCAACATTGAAAAACACCAACAAATTCAACAATAACCTCAAAATTGAAAAACAACAACAACCTCAACATTGAAAACACCAACAAATTCAACAACAACCTCAACATTTAAAAACGCCAAAAAATTCAACAACAACATCAACATTGAAAAACAAGACCTCAACATTGAAAAACACCAACAAATTCAACAAAAAATTCAACATTGAAAAACACCAAAAAATTCAACAACAACCCCGACATTGAAAAACACCAACAAATTCAACAACAACCTCAACTTTGAAAAACAACAACAACATCATCATGGAAAAACACCAACAAATTCAACAACAACCTCAACATTGAAAAACAACATATCCTCAAAATTGAAAAACACCAACAAATTCAACAACAACCCCAACATTTAAAAACAACAACAACCTCAACATTGAAAAAGACCAACAAATTCAACAACAACCTCAACATTGAAAAACACCAACAAATTCAACAACAACCTCAACATTGAAAAACACCAACAAACTCAACAACAACCTCAACATTCAAAAACAACAACAACCTCAACATTTAAAAACACCAACAAATTCAACAACAACCTCAACATTGAAAAACACCAACAAATTCAACAACAACCTCAACATTGAAAAACACCAATAACCTCAAAATTGAAAAACACCAACAAATTCAACAACAACCTCAACATTGAAAAACAACAACAACCTCAACATTGAAAACAACAACAAATTCAACAACAACCTCAACATTGAAAAACAACAACAAACTCAACATTGAAAAACACCAACAAATTCAACAACAACCTGAACATTGAAAAAAAACAACCTCAACATTGAAAAACACCAACAAATTCAACAACAACCTCAGCATTGAAAAACGACAACAACCTCAACATTGAAAAAAACCAACAAATTGAACAACAACCTCAACATTGAAAAACAACAACAACCTCAACATTGAAAAACACCAACAAATTCAACAACAACTTCAACATTGAAAAACACCAACAAATTCAACAACAACCTCAAAATTGAAAAACA
Organism: Isurus oxyrinchus; assembly: GCA_026770705.1. Classification (NCBI taxonomy): domain Eukaryota; kingdom Metazoa; phylum Chordata; class Chondrichthyes; order Lamniformes; family Lamnidae; genus Isurus; species Isurus oxyrinchus. The sequence goes on from JANJGN010000160.1 coordinate 52,117, forward strand.
CCAACAAATTCAACAACAACCTCAACATTGAAAAACAACAACAACCTCAACATTGAAAAACACCAACAAATTCAACAACAACCTCAACATTGAAAAACACCAACAAATTCAACAACAACCTCAACATTGAAAAACACCAACAAATTCAACAACAACCTCAACATTGAAAAACACCAACAAACTCAACAACAACCTCAACATTGAAAAACAACAACAACCTCAACATTGAAAAACACCAACAAATTCAACAACAACCTCAACATTGAAAAACAACAACAACCTCAACATTGAAAAACACCAACAAATTCAACAATAACCTCAACATTGAAAAGCAACAACAACCTCAACATTGAAAACACCAACAAATTCAACAACAACCTCAACATTTAAAAACGCCAAAAAATTCAACAACAACATCAACATTGAAAAACAAGAACCTCAACATTGAAAAACTCCAACAAATTCAACAAACAATTCAACATTGAAAAACACCAAAAAATTCAACAACAACCCTGACATTGAAAAACACCAACAAATTCAACAACAACCTCAACTTTGAAAAACAACAACAACCTCATCATGGAAAAACACCAACAAATTCAACAACAACCTCAACATTGAAAAACAACATATCCTCAAAATTGAAAAACACCAACAAATTCAACAACAACCCCAACATTTAAAAACAACAACAACCTCAACATTGAAAAACACCAACAAATTCAACAACAACCTCAACATTGAAAAACACCAACAAATTCAACAACAACCTCAACATTGAAAAACACCAACAAACTCAACAACAACCTCAACATTCAAAAACAACAACAACCTCAACATTGAAAAACACCAACAAATTCAACAACAACCTCAACATTGAAAAACACCAACAAATTCAACAACAACCTCAACATTGAAAAACACCAATAACCTCAAAATTGAAAAACACCAACAAATTCAACAACAACCTCAACATTGAAAAACAACAACAACCTCAACATTGAAAAACACCAACAAATTCAACAACAACCTCAACATTGAAAAACAACAACAAACTCAACATTGAAAAACACCAACAAATTCAACAACAACCTGAACATTGAAAAGAAAACAACCTCAACATTGAAAAACACCAACAAATTCAGCAACAACTTCAACATTGAAAAACACCAACAAGTTCAACAACAACCTCAACATTGAAAAACAACAACAACCTCAACATTGAAAAACAACAACAAACTCAACATTGAAAAACACCAACAAATTCAACAGCAACCTCAACATTGAAAAACAACAACAACCTCAACTTTGAAAAACACCAACAAATTCAACAATAACCTCAACATTGAAAAACAACAACAACCTCAACATTGAAAAAAACCAACAAATTCAACAACAACCTCAACATTGAAAAACACCAACAAATTCAACAACAACCTCAACATTGAAAAACAACAACAACCTCAACATTGAAAAACACCAACAAATTCAACAACAACCTCAACATTGAAAAACAACAACAACCTCAACATTGAAAAACACCAACAAATTCAACAACAACCTCAACATTGAAAAACACAACAAATTCAACAACAACCTCAACATTGAAAAACAACAACAACCTCAACATTGAAAAAGACCAACAATTTCAACAACAACCTCAACATTGAAAAACAACAACAACCTCAACATTGAAAAACACCAACAAATTCAACAACAACTTCAAAATTGAAAAACACCAACAAATTCAACAGCAACCTCAACATTGAAAAACACCGACAAACTCAACAACAACCTCAACATTGAAAAACAACAACAACCTCAACATTGAAAAACACCAACAAATTCAACAACAACCTCAACATTGAAAAGCAACAACAACCTCAACATTGAAAAACACCAACAAATTCAACAATAACCTCAACATTGAAAAACAACAACAACCTCAACATTGAAAACACCAACAAATTCAACAACAACCTCAACATTTAAAAACGCCAAAAAATTCAACAACAACATCAACATTGAAAAACAAGAACCTCAACATTGAAAAACACCAACAAATTCAACAAAAAATTCAACATTGAAAAACACCAAAAAATTCAACAACAACCCCGAGATTGAAAAACACCAACAAATTCAACAACAACCTCAACTTTGAAAAACAACAACAACCTCATCATGGAAAAACACCAACAAATTCAACAACAACCTCAACATTGAAAAACAACATATCCTCAAAATTGAAAAACACCAACAAATTCAACAACAACCCCAACATTTAAAAACAACAACAACCTCAACATTGAAAAACACCAACAAATTCAACAACAACCTCAACATTGAAAAACACCAACAAATTCAACAACAACCTCAACATTGAAAAACACCAACAAACTCAACAACAACCTCAACATTCAAAAACAACAACAACCTCAAAATTGAAAAACACCAACAAATTCAACAACAACCTCAACATTGAAAAACACCAACAAATTAAACAACAACCTCAACATTGAAAAACACCAATAACCTCAAAATTGAAAAACACCAACAAATTCAACAACAACCTCAACATTGAAAAACAACAACAACCTCAACATTGAAAAACACAAACAAATTCAACAACAACCTCAACATTGAAAAACAACAACAAACTCAACATTGAAAAACACCAACAAATTCAACAACAACCTGAACATTGAAAAAAAAACAACCTCAACATTGAAAAACACCAACAAATTCAACAACAACTTCAACATTGAAAAACACCAACAAGTTCAACAACAACCTCAACTTTGAAAAACAACAACAACCTCAACATTGAAAAACAACAACAAACTCAACATTGAAAAACACCAACAAATTCAACAGCAACCTCAACATTGAAAAACAACAACAACCTCAACTTTGAAAAACACCAACAAATTCAACAATAACCTCAACATTGAAAAACAACAACAACCTCAACATTGAAAAACACCAACAAATTCAACAACAACCTCAACATTGAAAAACACCAACAAATTCAACAACAACCTCAACATTGAAAAACAACAACAACCTCAACATTGAAAAACACCAACAAATTCAACAACAACCTCAACATTGAAAAACAACAACAACCTCAACATTGAAAAACACCAACAAATTCAACAACAACCTCAACATTGAAAAACAACAACAACCTCAACATTGAAAAACACCAACAATTTCAACAACAACCTCAACATTGAAAAACAACAACAACCTCAACATTGAAAAACACCAACAAATTCAACAACAACTTCAACATTGAAAAACACCAACAAATTCAACAACAACCTCGAAATTGAAAAACACCAACAAATTCAACAACAACCTCAACATTGAAAAACAACAACAACCTCAACATTGAAAAACACCAACAAATTCAACAACAACTTCAACATTGAAAAACACCAACAAATTCAACAACAACCTCGAAATTGAAAAACACCAACAAATACAACAACAACCTCAACATTGAAAAACACCAACGAATTCAACAACAACCTCAACATTGAAAAACAACAACAACCTCAACATTGCAAAACACTAGCAAATTCAACAACAACCTCAACATTTAAAAACACCAACAAACTCAACAACAACCTCAGCATTGAAAAACAACAACAAATTCAACAACAACCTCAACATTTAAAAAGGCCAACAAATTCAACAACAACCTCAACATTGAAAAACATCAACCTCAACATTTAAAAACACCAACAAATTCAACAACAACCTCAACATTGAAAACACCAACAAATTCAACAACAACCTCAACATTTAAAAACACCAACAAATTCAACAAAAAATTCAACATCGAAAATCACCAACAAATTCAACAACAACCCCGACATTGAAAAACACCAACAAATTCAACAACAACCTCAACTTTGGAAAACAACAACAACCTCATCATGGAAAAACACCAACAAATTCAACAACAACCCCAACATTTAAAAACAACAACAACCTCAACATTGAAAAACACCAACAAATTCAACAACAACCTCAACATTTAAAAGCACCAACAAATTCAACAACAACCTCAACATTGAAAAACACCAACAAACTCAACAACAACCTCAACATTGAAAAACAACAACAACCTCAACATTGAAAACCACCAACAAATTCAACAACAACCTCAACATTGAAAAACACCAACAAATTCAACAACAACCTCAACATTGAAAAACACCAACAACCTCAACATTGAAAAACACCATCAAATTCAACAACAACCTCAACATTGAAAAACACCACCAACCTCAACATTGAAAAACACCAACAAATTCAACAACAACCTCAACATTGAAAGCACCAACAAATTCAACAACAACCTCAACATTGAAAAACACCAACAAATTCAACAACAACCTCAACATTGAAAAACAACAACAACCTCAACATTGAAAAACACCAACAAATTCAACAACAACCTCAACATTGAAAAACACAACAAATTCAACAACAACCTCAGCATTGAAAAACGACAACAACCTCAACATTGAAAAATTCCAACAAATTCAACAACAACCTCAACATTGAAAAACAACAACAACCTCAACATTGAAAAACACCAACAAATTCAACAACAACCTCAACATTGAAAAACAACAACAACCTCAACATTGAAAAACACAACAAATTCAACAACGACCTCAACATTGAAAAACACAACAAATTCAACAACAACCTCAGCATTGAAAAACGACAACAACCTCAACATTGAAAAATACCAACAAATTCAACAACAACCTCAACATTGAAAAACAACAACAACCTCAACATTGAAAAACACCAACAAATTCAACAACAACTTCAACATTGAAAAACTCCAACAAATTCAACAACAACCTCGAAATTGAAAAACACCAACAAATTCAACAACAACCTCAACATTGAAAAACACCAACAAATTCAACAACAACCTCAACATTGAAAAACACCAACAAATTCAACAACAACCTCAACATTGAAAAACACCAACAAACTCAACAACAACCTCAACATTGAAAAGCAACAACAACCTCAACATTGAAAAACACCAACAAATTCAACAATAACCTCAACATTGAAAAGCAACAACAACCTCAACATTGAAAAACACCAACAAATTCAACAATAACCTCAACATTGAAAAACAACAACAACCTCAACATTGAAAACACCAACAAATTCAACAAAAAATTCAACATTGAAAAACACCAAAAAATTCAACAACAACCCCGACATTGAAAAACACCAACAAATTCAACAACAACCTCAACTTTGAAAAACAACAACAACCTCATCATGGAAAAACACCAACAAATTCAACAACAACCTCAACATTGAAAAACAACATATCCTCAAAATTGAAAAACACCAACAAATTCAACAACAACCCCAACATTTAAAAACAACAACAACCTCAACATTGAAAAACACCAACAAATTCAACAACAACCTCAACATTGAAAAACACCAACAAATTCAACAACAACCTCAACATTGAAAAACACCAACAAACTCAACAACAACCTCAACATTCAAAAACAACAACAACCTCAACATTGAAAAACACCAACAAATTCAACAACAACCTCAACATTGAAAAACACCAACAAATTAAACAGCAACCTCAACATTGAAAAACACCAATAACCTCAAAATTGAAAAACACCAACAAATTCAACAACAACCTCAACATTGAAAAACAACAACAACCTCAACATTGAAAAACACCAACAAATTCAACAACAACCTCAACAGTGAAAAACAACAACAAACTCAACATTGAAAAACACCAACAAATTCAACAACAACCTGAACATTGAAAAAAAAACAACCTCAACATTGAAAAACACCAACAAATTCAACAACAACTTCAACATTGAAAAACACCAACAAGTTCAACAACAACCTCAACATTGAAAAACAACAACAACCTCAACATTGAAAAACAACAACAAACTCAACATTGAAAAACACCAACAAATTCAACAGCAACCTCAACATTGAAAAACAACAACAACCTCAACTTTGAAAAACACCAACAAATTCAACAATAACCTCAACATTGAAAAACAACAACAACCTCAACATTGAAAAACACCAACAAATTCAACAACAACCTCAACATTGAAAAACACCAACAAATTCAACAACAACCTCAACATTGAAAAACAACAACAACCTCAACATTGAAAAACACCAACAAATTCAACAACAACCTCAACATTGAAAAACAACAACAACCTCAACATTGAAAAACACCAACAAATTCAACAACAACCTCAACATTGAAAAACACAACAAATTCAACAACAACCTCAACATTGAAAAACAACAACAACCTCAACATTGAAAAACACCAACAATTTCAACAACAACCTCAACATTGAAAAACAACAACAACCTCAACATTGAAAAACACCAACAAATTCAACAACAACTTCAACATTGAAAAACACCAACAAATTCAACAACAACCTCGAAATTGAAAAACACCAACAAATTCAACAACAACCTCAACATTGAAAAACAACAACAACCTCAACATTGAAAAACACCAACAAATTCAACAACAACTTCAACACTGAAAAACACCAACAAATTCAACAACAACCTCGAAATTGAAAAACACCAACAAATTCAACAACAACCTCAACATTGAAAACACCAACAAATTCAACAACAACCACAACATTTAAAAAGGCCAACAAATTCAACAACAACCCCAACATTGAAAAACAACAACCTCAACATTTAAAAACACCAACAAATTCAACAACAACCTCAACATTGAAAACACCAACAAATTCAACAACAACCTCAACATTTAAAAACACCAACAAATTCAACAAAAAATTCAACATCGAAAATCACCAACAAATTCAACAACAACCCCGACATTGAAAAACACCAACAAATTCAACAACAACCTCAACTTTGGAAAACAACAACAACCTCATCATGGAAAAACACCAACAAATTCAACAACAACCCCAACATTTAAAAACAACAACAACCTCAACATTGAAAAACACCAACAAATTCAACAACAACCTCAACATTTAAAAGCACCAACAAATTCAACAACAACCTCAACATTGAAAAACACCAACAAACTCAACAACAACCTCAACATTGAAAAACAACAACAACCTCAACATTGAAAACCACCAACAAATTCAACAACAACCTCAACATTGAAAAACACCAACAAATTCAACAACAACCTCAACATTGAAAAACACCAACAACCTCAACATTGAAAAACACCATCAAATTCAACAACAACCTCAACATTGAAAAACACCAACAACCTCAACATTGAAAAACACCAACAAATTCAACAACAACCTCAACATTGAAAAACACCAACAAATTCAACAACAACCTCAACATTGATAAACACCAACAAATTCAACAAAAACCTCAACATTGAAAAACAACAACAACCTCAACATTGAAAAACACCAACAAATTCAACAACAACCTCAAAATTGAAAAACAACAACAACCTCAACATTGAAAAACACCAACAAATTCAACAACAACCTCAACATTGAAAAACACAACAAATTCAACAACAACCTCAGCATTGAAAAACGACAACAACCTCAACATTGAAAAACACCAACAAATTCAACAACAACCTCAACATTGAAAAACAACAACAACCACAACATTGAAAAACACCAACAAATTCAACAACAACTTCAACATTGAAAAACACCAACAAATTCAACAACAACCTCGAAATTGAAAAACACCAACAAATTCAACAACAACCTCAACATTGAAAAACAACAACAACCTCAACATTGAAAAACACCAACAAATTCAACAACAACCTCAACATTGAAAAACACCAACAAATTCAACAACAACCTCAACATTGAAAAACACCAACAAATTCAACAACAACCTCAACATTGAAAAACACCAACAAACTCAACAACAACCTCAACATTGAAAAGCAACAACAACCTCAACATTGGAAACCACCAACAAATTCAACAACAACCTCAACATTGAAAAACAACAACAACCTCAACATTGAAAAACACCAACAAATTCAACAACAACCTCAACATTGAAAAACAACAACAACCTCAACATTGAAAACACCAACAAATTCAACAACAACCTCAACATTTAAAAACGCCAAAAAATTCAACAACAACATCAACATTGAAAAACAAGAACCTCAACATTGAAAAACACCAACAAATTCAACAAAAAATTCAACATTGAAAAACACCAAAAAATTCAACAACAACCCCGACATTGAAAAACACCAACAAAGTCAACAACAACCTCAACATTGAAAAACACCAACAAATTCAACAACAACCTCAACATTGAAAAACACCAATAACCTCAAAATTGAAAAACACCAACAAATTCAACAACAACCTCAACATTGAAAAACAACAACAACCTCAACATTGAAAACAACAACAAATTCAACAACAACCTCAACATTGAAAAACAACAACAAACTCAACATTGAAAAACACCAACAAATTCAACAACAACCTGAACATTGAAAAAAAAACAACCTCAACATTGAAAAACACAACAAATTCAACAACAACCTCAGCATTGAAAAACGACAACAACCTCAACATTGAAAAAAACCAACAAATTCAACAACAACCTCAACATTGAAAAACAACAACAACCTCAACATTGAAAAACACCAACAAATTCAACAACAACTTCAACATTGAAAAACACCAACAAATTCAACAACAACCTCGAAATTGAAAAACACCAACAAATTCAACAACAACCTCAACATTGAAAAACAACAACAACCTCAACATTGAAAAACACCAACAAATTCAACAACAACCTCAACATTGAAAAACACCAACAAATTCAACATCAACATCAACATTGAAAAACACCAACAAATTCAACAACAACCTCAACATTGAAAAACACCAACAAACTCAACAACAACCTCAACATTGAAAAACAACAACAACCTCAACATTGAAAAACACCAACAAATTCAACAACAACCTCAACATTGAAAAACACCAACAAATTCAACAACAACCTCAACATTGAAAAACACCAACAAACTCAACAACAACCTCAACATTGAAAAACAACAACAACCTCAACATTGATAAACACCAACAAATTCAACAACAACCTCAACATTGAAAAACAACAACAACCTCAACATTGAAAAACACCAACAAATTCAACAATAACCTCAACATTGAAAAGCAACAACAACCTCAACATTGAAAACACCAACAAATTCAACAACAACCTCAACATTTAAAAACGCCAAAAAATTCAACAACAACATCAACATTGAAAAACAAGAACCTCAACATTGAAAAACACCAACAAATTCAACAAACAATTCAACATTGAAAAACACCAAAAAATTCAACAACAACCCCGACATTGAAAAACACCAACAAATTCAACAACAACCTCAACTTTGAAAAACAACAACAACCTCATGATGGAAAAACACCAACAAATTCAACAACAACCTCAACATTGAAAAACAACTTATCCTCAAAATTGAAAAACACCAACAAATTCAACAACAACCCCAACATTTAAAAACAACAACAACCTCAACATTGAAAAACACCAACAAATTCAACAACAACCTCAACATTGAAAAACACCAACAAATTCAACAACAACCTCAACATTGAAAAACACCAACAAACTCAACAACAACCTCAACATTCAAAAACAACAACAACCTCAACATTGAAAAACACCAACAAATTCAACAACAACCTCTACATTGAAAAACACCAACAAATTCAACAACAACCTCAACATTGAAAAACACCAATAACCTCAAAATTGAAAAACACCAACAAATTCAACAACAACCTCAACATTGAAAAACAACAACAACCTCAACATTGAAAAACACCAACAAATTCAACAACAACCTCAACATTGAAAAACAACAACAAACTCAACATTGAAAAACACCAACAAATTCAACAACAACCTGAACATTGAAAAAAAAACAACCTCAACATTGAAAAACACCAACAAATTCAACAACAACTTCAACATTGAAAAACACCAACAAGTTCAACAACAACCTCAACATTGAAAAACAACAACAACCTCAACATTGAAAAACAACAACAAACTCAACATTGAAAAACACCAACAAATTCAACAGCAACCTCAACATTGAAAAACAACAACAACCTCAACTTTGAAAAACACCAAGAAATTCAACAATAACCTCAACATTGAAAAACAACAACAACCTCAACATTGAAAAAAACCAACAAATTCAACAACAACCTCAACATTGAAAAACACCAACAAATTCAACAACAGCCTCAACATTGAAAAACAACAACAACCTCAACATTGAAAAACACCAACAAATTCAACAACAACCTCAACATTGAAAAACAACAACAACCTCAACATTGAAAAACACCAACAAATTCAACAACAACCTCAACATTGAAAAACACAACAAATTCAACAACAACCTCAACATTGAAAAACAACAACAACCTCAACATTGAAAAACACCAACAATTTCAACAACAACCTCAACATTGAAAAACAACAACAACCTCAACATTGAAAAACACCAACAAATTCAACAACAACTTCAACATTGAATAACACCAACAAATTCAACAACAACCTCGAAATTGAAAAACACCAACAAATTCAACAACAACCTCAACATTGAAAAACAACAACAACCTCAACATTGAAAAACACCAACAAATTCAACAACAACTTCAACATTGAAAAACACCAACAAATTCAACAACAACCTCGAAATTGAAAAACACCAACAAATACAACAACAACCTCAACATTGAAAAACACCAACGAATTCAACAACATCCTCAACATTGAAAAACAACAACAACCTCAACATTGCAAAACACTAGCAAATTCAACAACAACCTCAACATTTAAAAACACCAACAAATTCAACAACAACCTCAACATTGAAAACACCAACAAATTCAACAACAACCTCAACATTTAAAAAGGCCAACAAATTGAACAACAACCTCAACATTGAAAAACAACAACCTCAACATTTAAAAACTCCAACAAATTCAACAACAACCTCAACATTGAAAACACCAACAAATTCAACAACAACCTCAACATTTAAAAACACCAACAAATTCAACAAAAAATTCAACATCGAAAAACACCAACAAATTCAACAACAACCCCGACATTGAAAAACACCAACAAATTCAACAACAACCTAAACTTTGGAAAACAACAACAACCTCATCATGGAAAAACACCAACAAATTCAACAACAACCCCAACATTTAAAAACAGTAACAACCTCAACATTGAAAAACACCAACAAATTCAACAACAACCTCAACATTGAAAAGCACCAACAAATTCAACAACAACCTCAACATTGAAAAACAACAACAACCTCAACATTGAAAACCACCAACAAATTCAACAACAACCTCAACATTGAAAAACACCAACAAATTCAACAACAACCTCAACATTGAAAAACACCAACAACCTCAACATTGAAAAACACCATCAAATTCAACAACAACCTCAACATTGAAAAACACCAACAACCTCAAAATTGAAAAAAACACCAACAAATTCAACAACAACCTCAACATTTAAAAACAACAACCTCAACATTGAAAAACACCAACAAATTCAACAACAACCTCAACATTGAAAAACACCAACAAATTCAACAACAACCTCAACATTGAAAAACACCAACAAACTCAACAACAACCTCAACATTGAAAAACAACAACAACCTCAACATTGAAAAACACCAACAAATTCAACAACAACCTCAACATTGAAAAACACCAACAAATTCAACAACAACCTCAACACTGAAAAACACCAACAAATACAACAACAACCTCAACATTGAAAAACAACAACAACCTCAACATTGACAAACACCAACAAATTCAACAACAACCTCAACATTTAAATACACCAACAAATTCAACAACAACCTCAACATTGAAAACACCAACAAATTCAACAACAACCTCAACATTTAAAAACGCCAAAAAATTCAACAACAACCTCAACATTGAAAAACAACAACCTCAACATTGAAAAACACCAACAAATTCAACAAAAAATTCAACATTGAAAAACACCAAAAAATTCAACAACAACCCCGACATTGAAAAACACCAACAAATTCAACAACAACCTCAACTTTGAAAAACAACAACAACCTCATCATGGAAAAACACCAACAAATTCAACAACAACCTCAACATTGAAAAACAACAACATCCTCAAAATTGAAAAACACCAACAAATTCAACAACAACCTCAACATTGAAAAACACCAACAAATTCAACAACAACCTCAACATTGAAAAACACCAACAAATTCAACAACAACCTCAACATTGAAAAACACCAACAAACTCAACAACAACCTCAACATTCAAAAACAACAACAACCTCAACATTGAAAAACACCAACAAATTCAACAACAACCTCAACATTGAAAAACACCAACAAATTCAACAACAACATCAACATTGAAAAACACCAATAACCTCAACATTGAAAAACACCAACAAATTCAACAACAACCTCAACATTGAAAAACAACAACAACCTCAACATTGAAAAACACCAACAAATTCAACAACAACCTCAACATTGAAAAAAAAACAACCTCAACTTTGAAAAACACCAACAAATTCAACAACAACTTCAACATTGAAAAACACCAACAAGTTCAACAACAACATCAACATTGAAAAACAACAACAACCTCAACATTGAAAAACAACAACAAACTCAACATTGAAAAACACCAACAAATTCAACAACAACCTCAACATTGAAAAACACCAACAACCTCAACTTTGAAAAACACCAACAAATTCAACAATAACCTCAACATTGAAAAACAAAAACAACCTCAACATTGAAAAACACCAACAAATTCAACAACAACCTCAACATTGAAAAACACCAACAAATCCAACAACAACCTTAACATTGAAAAACAACAACAACCTCAACATGGAAAAACACCAACAAATTCAACAACAACCTCAACATTGAAAAACAACAACAACCTCAACATTGAAAAACACCAACAATTTCAACAACAACCTCAACATTGAAAAACACAACAAATTCAACCACAACCTCAGCATTGAAAAACAACAACAACCTCAACATTGAAAAACACCAACAAATTCAACAACAACCTCAACATTGAAAAACAACAACAACCTCAACATTGAAAAACACCAACAAATTCAACAACAACTTCAACATTGAAAAACACCAATAAATTCAACAACAACCTCGAAATTGAAAAACACCAACAAATTCAACAACAATCTCAACATTGAAAAACAACAACAACCTCAACATTGAAAAACACCAACAAATTCAACAACAACCTCAACATTGAAAAACACCAACAAATTCAACAACAGCCTCAACATTGAAAAACACCAACAAATTCAACAACAACCTCAACATTGAAAAACACCAACAAACTCAACAACAACCTCAACATTGAAAAACAACAACAACCTCAACATTGAAAAACACCAACAAATTCAACAACATCCTCAACATTGAAAAACAACAACAACCTCAACATTGAAAAACACCAACAAATTCAACAATAACCTCAACATTGAAAAACAACAACAACCTCAACATTGAAAAACACCAACAAATTCAACAACAACCTCAACATTGAAAAACACCAACAAATTCAACAACATCCTCAACATTGAAAAACAACAACAACCTCAACATTGAAAAACACCAACAAATTCAACAACAACCTCAACATTGAAAAACAACAACAACCTCAACATTGAAAAACACCAACAAATTCAACAACAACCTCGACATTGAAAAACACCAACAAATTCAACAACAACCTCAGCATTGAAAAACAGAAACAACCTCAACATTGAAAAACACCAACAAATTCAACAACAACCTCAACATTGAAAAACAACAACAACCTCAACATTGAAAAACACCAACAAATTCAACAACAACTTCAACATTGAAAAACACCAACAAATTCAACAACAACCTCAACATTGAAAAACAACAACAATCTCAACATTGAAAAACACCAACAAATTCAACAACAACCTTAACATTGAAAAAGAGCAACAACCTCAACATTGAAAAACACCAACAAATTCAACAACAACCTCAACATTGAAAAACACCAACAAATTCAACAACAACCTCAACATTGATAAACACCAACAAATTCAACAACAAACTCAACATTGAAAAAAACCAACAAATTCAACAACAACCTCAACATTGAAAAACAGCAACAACATCAACATTGAAAAACACCAACAAATTCAACAACAACCTCAACATTGAAAAGCACCAAAAATTCAACAACAACCTCAACATTGAAAAACACCAACAAACTCAACAACAACCTCAACATTGAAAAACAACAACAACCTCAACATTGGAAAACACCAACAAATTCAACAACAACCTCAACATTGAAAAACACCAACAAATTCAACAACAACCTCAACATTGAAAAACACCATCAACCTCAACATTGAAAAACACCATCAAATTCAACAACAACCTCAACATTGAAAAACACCAACAACCTCAAAATTGAAAAAACACCAACAAATTCAAGAACAACCTCAACATTTAAAAACAACAACAACCTCAACATTGAAAAACACCAACAAATTCAACAACAACCTCAACATTGAAAAACACCAACAAATTCAACAACAACCTCAACATTGAAAAACACCAACAAACTCAACAACAACCTCAACATTGAAAAACAACAACAACCTCAACATTGAAAAACACCAGCAAATTCAACAACAACCTCAACATTGAAAAACACCAACAAATTCAACAACAACCTCATCATGGAAAAACACCAACAAATTCAACAACAACCCCAACATTTAAAAACAACAACAACCTCAACATTGAAAAACACCAACAAATTCAACAACAACCTCAACATTTAAAAGCACCAACAAATTCAACAACAACCTCAACATTGAAAAACACCAACAAACTCAACAACAACCTCAACATTGAAAGACAACAACAACCTCAACATTGAAAACCACCAACAAATTCAACAACAACCTCAACATTGAAAAACACCAACAAATTCAACAACAACCTCAACATTGAAAAACACCAACAACCTCAACATTGAAAAACACCATCAAATTCAACAACAACCTCAACATTGAAAAACACCAACAACCTCAGCATTGAAAAACACCAACAAATTCAACAACAACCTCAACATTGAAAAACACCAACAAATTCAACAACAACCTCAACATTGAAAAACACCAACAAATTCAACAACAACCTCAACATTGAAAAACAACAACAACCTCAACATTGAAAAACACCAACAAATTCAACAACAACCTCAACATTGAAAAACAACAACAACCTCAACATTGAAAAACACCAACAAATTCAACAACAACCTCAACATTGAAAAACACAACAAATTCAACAACAACCTCAGCATTGAAAAACGACAACAACCTCAACATTGAAAAACACCAACAAATTCAACAACAACCTCAACATTGAAAAACAACAACAACCTCAACATTGAAAAACACCAACAAATTCAACAACAACTTCAACATTGAAAAACACCAACAAATTCAACAACAACCTCGAAATTGAAAAACACCAACAAATTCAACAACAACCTCAACATTGAAAAACAACAACAACCTCAACATTGAAAAACACCAACAAATTCAACAACAACCTCAACATTGAAAAACACCAACAAATTCAACAACAACCTCAACATTGAAAAACACCAACAAATTCAACAACAACCTCAACATTGAAAAACACCAACAAACTCAACAACAACCTCAACATTGAAAAACAACAACAACCTCAACATTGAAAAACACCAACAAATTCAACAACAACCTCAACATTGAAAAACAACAACAACCTCAACATTGAAAAACACCAACAAATTCAACAATAACCTCAACATTTAAAAACAACAACAACCTCAACATTGAAAAACACCAACAAATTCAACAACAACCTCAACATTGAAAAACACCAACAAATTCAACAACAACCTCAACATTGAAAAACACCAACAAACTCAACAACAACCTCAACATTGAAAAACAACAACAACCTCAACATTGAAAAACACCAACAAATTCAACAACAACCTCAACATTGAAAAACACCAACAAATTCAACAACAACCTCATCATGGAAAAACACCAACAAATTCAACAACAACCCCAACATTTAAAAACAACAACAACCTCAACATTGAAAAACACCAACAAATTCAACAACAACCTCAACATTTAAAAGCACCAACAAATTCAACAACAACCTCAACATTGAAAAACACCAACAAACTCAACAACAACCTCAACATTGAAAAACAACAACAACCTCAACATTGAAAACCTCCAACAAATTCAACAACAACCTCAACATTGAAAAACACCAACAAATTCAACAACAACCTCAACATTGAAAAACACCAACAACCTCAACATTGAAAAACACCATCAAATTCAACAACAACCTCAACATTGAAAAACACCAACAACCTCAACATTGAAAAACACCAACAAATTCAACAACAACCTCAACATTGAAAAACACCAACAAATTCAACAACAACCTCAACATTGAAAAACACCCACAAATTCAACAACAACCTCAACATTGAAAAACAACAACAACCTCAACATTGAAAAACACCAACAAATTCAACAACAACCTCAACATTGAAAAACAACAACAACCTCAACATTGAAAAACACCAACAAATTCAACAACAACCTCAACATTGAAAAACACAACAAATTCAACAACAACCTCAGCATTGAAAAACGACAACAACCTCAACATTGAAAAACACCAACAAATTCAACAACAACCTCAACATTGAAAAACAACAACAACCTCAACATTGAAAAACACCAACAAATACAACAACAACCTCAACATTGAAAAACAAAAACAAACTCAACATTGAAAAACACCAACAAATTCAACAACAACCTCAACATTGAAAAACAACAACAACCTCAACATTGAAAAACACCAACAAATTCAACAACGACCTCAACATTGAAAAACACCAACAAATTCAACAACAACCTCAACATTGAAAAACACCAACAAACTCAACAACAACCTCAACATTCAAAAACAACAACAACCTCAACATTGAAAAACACCAACAAATTCAACAACAACCTCAACATTGAAAAACACCAACAAATTCAACAACAACCTCAACATTGAAAAACAGCAATAACCTCAAAATTGAAAAACACCAACAAATTCAACAACAACCTCAACATTGAAAAACAACAACAACCTCAACATTGAAAAACACCAACAAATTCAACAACAACCTCAACATTGAAAAACAAAAACAAACTCAACATTGAAAAACACCAACAAACTCAACAACAACCTGAACATTGAAAAAAAACCAACCTCAACATTGAAAAACACAACAAATTCAACAACAACCTCAGCACTGAAAAACGACAACAACCTCAACATTGAAAAACACCAACAAATTCAACAACAACCTCAACATTGAAAAACAACAACAACCTCAACATTGAAAAACACCAACAAATTCAACAACAACTTCAACATTGAAAAACACCAACAAATTCAACAACAAACTCGAAATTGAAAAACACCAACAAATTCAACAACAACCTCAACATTGAAAAACAACAACAACCTCAACATTGAAAAACACCAACAAATTCAACAACAACCTCAACATTGAAAAACACCAACAAATTCAACAACAACCTCAACATTGAAAAACACCAACAAATTCAACAACAACCTCAACATTGAAAAACACCAACAAACTCAACAACAACCTCAACATTGAAAAACAACAACAACCTCAACATTGAAAAACACCAACAAATTCAACAACAACCTCAACATTGAAAAACAACAACAACCTCAACATTGAAAACACCAACAAATTCAACAACAACCTCAACATTTAAAAACGCCAAAAAATTCAACAACAACATCAACATTGAAAAACAAGAACCTCAACATTGAAAAACAACAACAAATTCCACAAAAAATTCAACATTAAAAACACCAAAAAATTCAACAACAACCCCGACATTGAAAAACACCAACAAATTCAACAACAACCTCAACTTTGAAAAAGAACAACAACCTCATCATGGAAAAACACCAACAAATTCAACAACAACCTCAACATTGAAAAACAACATATCCTCAAAATTGAAAAACACCAACAAATTCAACAACAACCCCAACATTTAAAAACAACAACAACCTCAACATTGAAAAACACCAACAAATTCAACAACAACCTCAACATTGAAAAACACCAACAAATTCAACAACAACCTCAACATTGAAAAACACCAACAAACTCAACAACAACCTCAACATTCAAAAACAACAACAACCTCAACATTGAAAAACACCAACAAATTCAACAACAACCTCAACATTGAAAAACACCAACAAATTCAACAACAACCTCAACATTGAAAAACACCAATAACCTCAAAATTGAAAAACACCAACAAATTCAACAACAACCTCAACATTGAAAAACAACAACAACGTCAACATTGAAAAACACCAACAAATTCAACAACAACCTCAACATTGAAAAACAACAACAAACTCAACATTGAAAAACACCAACAAATTCAACAACAACCTGAACATTGAAAAAAAAACAACCTCAACATTGAAAAACACCAACAAATTCAACAACAACTTCAAAATTGAAAAACACCAACAAGTTCAACAACAACCTCAACATTGAAAAACAACAACAACCTCAACATTGAAAAACAACAACAAACTCAACATTGAAAAACACCAACAAATTCAACAGCAACCTCAACATTGAAAAACAACAACAACCTCAACTTTGAAAAACACCAACAAATTCAACAATAACCTCAACATTGAAAAACAACAACAACCTCAACATTGAAAAACACCAACAAATTCAACAACAACCTCAACATTGAAAAACACCAACAAATTCAACAACAACCTCAACATTGAAAAACAACAACAACCTCAACATTGAAAAACACCAACAAATTCAACAACAACCTCAACATTGAAAAACAACAACAACCTCAACATTGAAAAACACCAACAAATTCAACAACAACCTCAACATTGAAAAACACAACAAATTCAACAACAACCTCAACATTGAAAAACAACAACAACCTCAACATTGAAAAACACCAACAATTTCAACAACAACCTCAACATTGAAAAACAACAACAACCTCAACATTGAAAAACACCAACAAATTCAACAACAACTTCAACATTGAAAAACACCAACAAATTCAACAACAACCTCGAAATTGAAAAACACCAACAAATTCAACAACAACCTCAACATTGAAAAACAACAACAACCTCAACATTGAAAAACACCAACAAATTCAACAACAACTTCAACATTGAAAAACACCAACAAATTCAACAACAACCTCGAAATTGAAAAACAACAACAGATACAACAACAACCTCAACATTGAAAAACACCAACGAATTCAACAACATCCTCAACATTGAAAAACAACAACAACCTCAACATTGCAAAACACTAGCAAATTCAACAACAACCTCAACATTTAAAAACACCACAAAATTCAACAACAACCTCAACATTGAAAACACCAACAAATTCAACAACAACCTCAACTTTGAAAAACAACAACAACCTCATCATGGAAAAACACCAACAAATTCAACAACAACCTCAACATTGAAAAACAACAACATCCTCAAAATTGAAAAACACCAACAAATTCAACAACAACCCCAACATTTAAAAACAACAACAACCTCAACATTGAAAAACACCAACAAATTCAACAACAACCTCAACATTGAAAAACACCAACAAATTCAACAACAACCTCAACATTGAAAAACACCAACAAACTCAACAACAACCTCAACATTCAAAAACAACAACAACCTCAACATTGAAAAACACCAACAAATTCAACAACAACCTCAACATTGAAAAACACCAACAAATTCAACAACAACATCAACATTGAAAAACACCAATAACCTCAACATTGAAAAACACCAACAAATTCAACAACAACCTCAACATTGAAAAACAACAACAAATTCAACTACAACCTCAACATTGAAAAACACCAACAAATTCAACAACAACCTCAACATTGAAAAACACCAACAAACTCAACAACAACCACAACATTGAAAAACAACAACAACCTCAACATTGAAAAACACCAACAAATTCAACAACAACCTCAACATTGAAAAAAAAACAACCTCAACATTGAAAAACACCAACAAATTCAACAACAACTTCAACATTGAAAAACATCAACAAGTTCAACAACAACCTCAACATTGAAAAAGAACAACAACCTCAACATTGAAAAACAACAACAAACTCAACATTGAAAAACACCAACAAATTCAACAACAACCTCAACATTGAAAAACACCAACAACCTCAACTTTGAAAAACACCAACAAATTCAACAATAACCTCAACATTGAAAAACAACAACAACCTCAACATTGAAAAACACCAACAAATTCAACAACAACCTCAACATTGAAAAACACCAACAAATTGAACAACAACCTCAACATTGAAAAACAACAACAACCTCAACATTGAAAAACACCAACAAATTCAACAACAACCTCAACATTGAAAAACAACAACAACCTCAACATTGAAAAACACCAACAATTTCAACAACAACCTCAACATTGAAAAACACAACAAATTCAACCACAACCTCAGCATTGAAAAACAACAACAACCTCAACATTGAAAAACACCAACAAATTCAACAACAACCTCAACATTGAAAAACAACAACAACCTCAACATTGAAAAACACCAACAAATTCAACAACAACTTCAACATTGAAAAACACCAACAAATTCAACAACAACCTCGAAATTGAAAAACACCAACAAATTCAACAACAACCTCAACATTGAAAAACAACAACAACCTCAACATTGAAAAACACCAACAAATTCAACAACAACCTCAACATTGAAAAACACCAACAAATTCAACAACAGCCTCAACATTGAAAAACACCAACAAATTCAACAACAACCTCAACATTGAAAAACACCAACAAACTCAACAACAACCTCAACATTGAAAAACAACAACAACCTCAACATTGAAAAACACCAACAAATTCAACAACAACATCAACATTGAAAAACAAGAACCTCAACATTGAAAAACACCAACAAATTCAACAAAAAATTCAACATTGAAAAACACCAAAAAATTCAACAACAACCCCGACATTGAAAAACACCAACAAATTCAACAACCTCAACTTTGAAAAACAACAACAACATCATCATGGAAAAACACCAACAAATTCAACAACAACCTCAACATTGAAAAACAACATATCCTCAAAATTGAAAAACACCAACAAATTCAACAACAACCCCAACATTTAGAAACAACAACAACCTCAACATTGAAAAACACCAACAAATTCAACAACGACCTCAACATTGAAAAACACCAACAAATTCAACAACAACCTCAACATTGAAAAACACCAACAAACTCAACAACAACCTCAACATTCAAAAACAACAGCAACCTCAACATTGAAAAACACCAACAAATTCAACAACAACCTCAACATTGAAAAACACCAACAAATTCAACAACAACCTCAACATTGAAAAACAGCAATAACCTCAAAATTGAAAAACACCAACAAATTCAACAACAACCTCAACATTGAAAAACAACAACAACCTCAACATTGAAAAACACCAACAAATTCAACAACAACTTCAACATTGAAAAACAACAACAAACTCAACATTGAAAAACACCAACAAATTCAACAACAACCTGAACATTGAAAAAAAAACAAACTCAACATTGAAAAACACAACAAATTCAACAACAACCTCAGCATTGAAAAACGACAACAACCTCAACATTGAAAAACACCAACAAATTCAACAACAACCTCAACATTGAAAAACAACAACAACCTCAACATTGAAAAACACCAACAAATTCAACAACAACTTCAACATTGAAAAACACCAACAAATTCAACAACAACCTCGAAATTGAAAAACACCAACAAATTCAACAACAACCTCAACATTGAAAAACAACAACAACCTCAACATTGAAAAACACCAACAAATTCAACAACAACCTCAACATTGAAAAACACCAACAAATTCAACAACAACCTCAACATTGAAAAACACCAACAAATTCAACAACAACCTCAACATTGAAAAACACCAACAAACTCAACAACAACCTCAACATTGAAAAACAACAACAACCTCAACATTGAAAAACACCAACAAATTCAGCAACAACCTCAACATTGAAAAACAACAACAACCTCAACATTGAAAAACACCAACAAATTCAACAATAACCTCAACATTGAAAAACAACAACAACCTCAACATTGAAAACACCAACAAATTCAACAACAACCTCAACATTTAAAAACGCCAAAAAATTCAACAACAACATCAACATTGAAAAACAAGAACCTCAACATTGAAAAACAACAACAAATTCCACAAAAAATTCAACATTGAAAAACACCAAAAAATTCAACAACAACCCCGACATTGAAAAACACCAACAAATTCAACAACAACCTCAACTTTGAAAAAGAACAACAACCTCATCATGGAAAAACACCAACAAATTCAACAACAACCTCAACATTGAAAAACAACATATCCTCAAAATTGAAAAACACCAACAAATTCAACAACAACCCCAACATTTAAAAACAACAACAACCTCAACATTGAAAAACACCAACAAATTCAACAACAACCTCAACATTGAAAAACACCAACAAATTCAACAACAACCTCAACATTGAAAAACACCAACAAACTCAACAACAACCTCAACATTCAAAAACAACAACAACCTCAACATTGAAAAACACCAACAAATTCAACAACAACCTCAACATTGAAAAACACCAACAAATTCAACAACAACCTCAACATTGAAAAACACCAATAACCTCAAAATTGAAAAACACCAACAAATTCAACAACAACCTCAACATTGAAAAACAACAACAACCTCAACATTGAAAAACACCAACAAATTCAAAAACAACCTCAACAGTGAAAAACAACAACAAACTCAACATTGAAAAACACCAACAAATTCAACAACAACCTGAACATTGAAAAAAAAACAACCTCAACTTTGAAAAACACCAACAAATTCAACAACAACTTCAAAATTGAAAAACACCAACAAGTTCAACAACAACCTCAACATTGAAAAACAACAACAACCTCAACATTGAAAAACAACAACAAACTCAACATTGAAAAACAGCAACAAATTCAACAGCAACCTCAACATTGAAAAACAACAACAACCTCAACTTTGAAAAACACCAACAAATTCAACAATAACCTCAACATTGAAAAACAACAACAACCTCAACATTGAAAAACACCAACAAATTCAACAACAACCTCAACATTGAAAAACACCAACAAATTCAACATTGAAAAACACCAACAATTTCAACAACAACCTCAACATTGAAAAACAACAACAACCTCAACATTGAAAAACACCAACAAATTCAACAACAACTTCAACATTGAAAAACACCAACAAATTCAACAACAACCTCGAAATTGAAAAACACCAACAAATTCAACAACAACCTCAACATTGAAAAACAACAACAACCTCAACATTGAAAAACACCAACAAATTCAACAGCAACTTCAACATTGAAAAACACCAACAAATTCAACAACAACCTCGAAATTGAAAAACACCAACAAATTCAACAACAACCTCAACATTGAAAAACAACAACAACCTCAACATTGAAAAACACCAACAAATTCAACAACAACCTCAACATTGAAAAACACCAACAAATTCAACAACAACCTCAACATTGAAAAACACCAACAAATTCAACAACAACCTCAACATTGAAAAACACCAACAAACTCAACAACAACCTCAACATTGAAAAACAACAACAACCTCAACATTGAAAAACACCAACAAATTCAGCAACAACCTCAACATTGAAAAACAACAACAACCTCAACATTGAAAAACACCAACAAATTCAACAATAACCTCAACATTGAAAAACAACAACAACCTCAACATTGAAAACACCAACAAATTCAACAACAACCTCAACATTTAAAAACGCCAAAAAATTCAACAACAACATCAACATTGAAAAACAAGAACCTCAACATTGAAAAACAACAACAAATTCCACAAAAAATTCAACATTGAAAAACACCAAAAAATTCAACAACAACCCCGACATTGAAAAACACCAACAAATTCAACAACAACCTCAACTTTGAAAAAGAACAACAACCTCATCATGGAAAAACACCAACAAATTCAACAACAACCTCAACATTGAAAAACAACATATCCTCAAAATTGAAAAACACCAACAAATTCAACAACAACCCCAACATTTAAAAACAACAACAACCTCAACATTGAAAAACACCAACAAATTCAACAACAACCTCAACATTGAAAAACACCAACAAATTCAACAACAACCTCAACATTGAAAAACACCAACAAACTCAACAACAACCTCAACATTCAAAAACAACAACAACCTCAACATTGAAAAACACCAACAAATTCAACAACAACCTCAACATTGAAAAACACCAACAAATTCAACAACAACCTCAACATTGAAAAACACCAATAACCTCAAAATTGAAAAACACCAACAAATTCAACAACAACCTCAACATTGAAAAACAACAACAACCTCAACATTGAAAAACACCAACAAATTCAAAAACAACCTCAACAGTGAAAAACAACAACAAACTCAACATTGAAAAACACCAACAAATTCAACAACAACCTGAACATTGAAAAAAAAACAACCTCAACTTTGAAAAACACCAACAAATTCAACAACAACTTCAAAATTGAAAAACACCAACAAGTTCAACAACAACCTCAACATTGAAAAACAACAACAACCTCAACATTGAAAAACAACAACAAACTCAACATTGAAAAACAGCAACAAATTCAACAGCAACCTCAACATTGAAAAACAACAACAACCTCAACTTTGAAAAACACCAACAAATTCAACAATAACCTCAACATTGAAAAACAACAACAACCTCAACATTGAAAAACACCAACAAATTCAACAACAACCTCAACATTGAAAAACACCAACAAATTCAACATTGAAAAACACCAACAATTTCAACAACAACCTCAACATTGAAAAACAACAACAACCTCAACATTGAAAAACACCAACAAATTCAACAACAACTTCAACATTGAAAAACACCAACAAATTCAACAACAACCTCGAAATTGAAAAACACCAACAAATTCAACAACAACCTCAACATTGAAAAACAACAACAACCTCAACATTGAAAAACACCAACAAATTCAACAGCAACTTCAACATTGAAAAACACCAACAAATTCAACAACAACCTCGAAATTGAAAAACACCAACAAATTCAACAACAACCTCAACATTGAAAAACAACAACAACCTCAACATTGAAAAACACCAACAAATTCAACAACAACCTCAACATTGAAAAACACCAACAAATTCAACAACAACCTCAACATTGAAAAACACCAACAAATTCAACAACAACCTCAACATTGAAAAACACCAACAAACTCAACAACAACCTCAACATTGAAAAACAACAACAACCTCAACATTGAAAAACACCAACAAATTCAGCAACAACCTCAACATTGAAAAACAACAACAACCTCAACATTGAAAAACACCAACAAATTCAACAATAACCTCAACATTGAAAAACAACAACAACCTCAACATTGAAAACACCAACAAATTCAACAACAACCTCAACATTTAAAAACGCCAAAAAATTCAACAACAACATCAACATTGAAAAACAAGAACCTCAACATTGAAAAACAACAACAAATTCCACAAAAAATTCAACATTGAAAAACACCAAAAAATTCAACAACAACCCCGACATTGAAAAACACCAACAAATTCAACAACAACCTCAACTTTGAAAAAGAACAACAACCTCATCATGGAAAAACACCAACAAATTCAACAACAACCTCAACATTGAAAAACAACATATCCTCAAAATTGAAAAACACCAACAAATTCAACAACAACCCCAACATTTAAAAACAACAACAACCTCAACATTGAAAAACACCAACAAATTCAACAACAACCTCAACATTGAAAAACACCAACAAATTCAACAACAACCTCAACATTGAAAAACACCAACAAACTCAACAACAACCTCAACATTCAAAAACAACAACAACCTCAACATTGAAAAACACCAACAAATTCAACAACAACCTCAACATTGAAAAACACCAACAAATTCAACAACAACCTCAACATTGAAAAACACCAATAACCTCAAAATTGAAAAACACCAACAAATTCAACAACAACCTCAACATTGAAAAACAACAACAACCTCAACATTGAAAAACACCAACAAATTCAAAAACAACCTCAACAGTGAAAAACAACAACAAACTCAACATTGAAAAACACCAACAAATTCAACAACAACCTGAACATTGAAAAAAAAACAACCTCAACTTTGAAAAACACCAACAAATTCAACAACAACTTCAAAATTGAAAAACACCAACAAGTTCAACAACAACCTCAACATTGAAAAACAACAACAACCTCAACATTGAAAAACAACAACAAACTCAACATTGAAAAACAGCAACAAATTCAACAGCAACCTCAACATTGAAAAACAACAACAACCTCAACTTTGAAAAACACCAACAAATTCAACAATAACCTCAACATTGAAAAACAACAACAACCTCAACATTGAAAAACACCAACAAATTCAACAACAACCTCAACATTGAAAAACACCAACAAATTCAACATTGAAAAACACCAACAATTTCAACAACAACCTCAACATTGAAAAACAACAACAACCTCAACATTGAAAAACACCAACAAATTCAACAACAACTTCAACATTGAAAAACACCAACAAATTCAACAACAACCTCGAAATTGAAAAACACCAACAAATTCAACAACAACCTCAACATTGAAAAACAACAACAACCTCAACATTGAAAAACACCAACAAATTCAACAGCAACTTCAACATTGAAAAACACCAACAAATTCAACAACAACCTCGAAATTGAAAAACACCAACAAATACAACAACAACCTCAACATTGAAAAACACCAACGAATTCAACAACATCCTCAACATTGAAAAACAACAACAACCTCAACATTGCAAAACACTAGCAAATTCAACAACAACCTCAACATTTAAAAACACCAAAAAATTCAACAACATCCTCAACATTGAAAAACACCAACAAATTCAACAACAACCCCAACATTTAAAAACAACAACAACCTCAACATTGAAAAACACCAACAAATTCAACAGCAACCTCAACATTGAAAAACACCAACAAATTCAACAACAACCTCAACATTGAAAAACACCAACAAATTCAACAACAACCTCAACATTGAAAAACACCAACAAACTCAACAACAACCTCAACATTCAAAAACAACAACAACCTCAACATTGAAAAACACCAACAAATTCAACAACAACCTCAACATTGAAAAACACCAACAAATTCAACAACAACATCAACATTGAAAAACACCAATAACCTCAACATTGAAAAACACCAACAAATTCAACAACAACCTCAACATTGAAAAACAACAACAAATTCAACTACAACCTCAACATTGAAAAACACCAACAAATTCAACAACAACCTCAACATTGAAAAACACCAACAAACTCAACAACAACCTCAACATTGAAAAACAACAACAACCTCAACATTGAAAAACACCAACAAATTCAACAACAACCTCAACATTGAAAAAAAAACAACCTCAACATTGAAAAACACCAACAAATTCAACAACAACTTCAACATTGAAAAACACCAACAAGTTCAACAACAACCTCAACATTGAAAAACAACAACAACCTCAACATTGAAAAACAACAACAAACTCAACATTGAAAAACACCAACAAATTCAACAACAACCTCAACATTGAAAAACACCAACAACCTCAACTTTGAAAAACACCAGCAAATTCAACAATAACCTCAACATTGAAAAACAACAACAACCTCAACATTGAAAAACACCAACAAATTCAACAACAACCTCAACATTGAAAAACACCAACAAATTGAACAACAACCTCAACATTGAAAAACAACAACAACCTCAACATTGAAAAACACCAACAAATTCAACAACAACCTCAACATTGAAAAACAACAACAACCTCAACATTGAAAAACACCAACAATTTCAACAACAACCTCAACATTGAAAAACACAACAAATTCAACCACAACCTCAGCATTGAAAAACAACAACAACCTCAACATTGAAAAACACCAACAAATTCAACAACAACCTCAACATTGAAAAACAACAACAACCTCAACATTGAAAAACAGCAACAAATTCAACAACAACCTCAACATTGAAAAACACCAACAAATTCAACAACAACCTCGAAATTGAAAAACACCAACAAATTCAACAACAACCTCAACATTGAAAAACAACAACAACCTCAACATTGAAAAACACCAACAAATTCAACAACAACCTCAACATTGAAAAACACCAACAAATTCAACAACAGCCTCAACATTGAAAAACACCAACAAATTCAACAACAACCTCAACATTGAAAAACACCAACAAACTCAACAACAACCTCAACATTGAAAAACAACAACAACCTCAACATTGAAAAACACCAACAAATTCAACAACATCCTCAACATTGAAAAACAACAACAACCTCAACATTGAAAAACACCAACAAATTCAACAATAACCTCAACATTGAAAAACAACAACAACCTCAACATTGAAAAACACCAACAAATTCAACAACAACCTCAACATTGAAAAACACCAACAAATTCAACAACAACCTCAACATTGAAAAACAACAACAACCTCAACATTGAAAAACACCAACAAATTCAACAACAACCTCAACATTGAAAAACAACAACAACCTCAACATTGAAAAACACCAACAAATTCAACAACAACCTCGACATTGAAAAACACCAACAAATTCAACAACAACCTCAGCATTGAAAAACAGCAACAACCTCAACATTGAAAAACACCAACAAATTCAACAACAACCTCAACATTGAAAAACAACAACAACCTCAACATTGAAAAACACCAACAAATTCAACAACAACTTCAACATTGAAAAACACCAACAAATTCAACAACAACCTCGAAATTGAAAAACACCAACAAATTCAACGACAACCTCAACATTGAAAAACAACAACAACCTCAACATTGAAAAACACCAACAAATTTAACAACTACCTCAACATTGAAAAACACCAACAAATTCAACAACAACCTCAACATTGAAAAACACCAACAAATTCAACAACAACCTCAACATTGAAAAACACCAACAAATTCAACAACAAACTCAACATTGAAAAACACCAACAAATTCAACAACAACCTCAACATTGAAAAACAACAACAACATCAACATTGAAAAACACCAACAAATTCAACAACAACCTCAACATTGAAAAGCACCAACAAATTCAACAACAACCTCAATATTGAAAAACACCAACAAACTCAACAACAACCTCAACATTGAAAAACAACAACAACCTCAACATTGGAAAACACCAACAAATTCAACAACAACCTCAACATTGAAAAACACCAACAAATTCAACAACAACATCAACATTGAAAAACACCAACAACCTCAACATTGAAAAACACCATCAAATTCAACAACAACCTCAACATTGAAAAACACCAACAACCTCAAAATTGAAAAAACACCAACAAATTCAAGAACAACCTCAACATTTAAAAACAACAACAACCTCAACATTGAAAAACACCAACAAATTCAACAACAACCTCAACATTGAAAAACACCAACAAATTCAACAACAACCTCAACATTGAAAAACACCAACAAACTCAACAACAACCTCAACATTGAAAAACAACAACAACCTCAACATTGAAAAACACCAACAAATTCAACAACAACCTCAACATTGAAAAACACCAACAAATTCAACAACAACCTCATCATGGAAAAACACCAACAAATTCAACAACAACCCCAACATTTAAAAACAACAACAACCTCAACATTGAAAAACACCAACAAATTCAACAACAACCTCAACATTTAAAAGCACCAACAAATTCAACAACAACCTCAACATTGAAAAACACCAACAAACTCAACAACAACCTCAACATTGAAAAACAACAACAACCTGAACATTGAAAACCACCAACAAATTCAACAACAACCTCAACATTGAAAAACACCAACAAATTCAACAACAACCTCAACATTGAAAAACACCAACAACCTCAACATTGAAAAACACCATCAAATTCAACAACAACCTCAACATTGAAAAACACCAACAACCTCAACATTGAAAAACACCAACAAATTCAACAACAACCTCAACATTGAAAAACACCAACAAATTCAACAACAACCTCAACATTGAAAAACACCAACAAATTCAACAACAACCTCAACATTGAAAAACAACAACAACCTCAACATTGAAAAACACCAACAAATTCAACAACAACCTCAACATTGAAAAACAACAACAACCTCAACATTGAAAAACACCAACAAATTCAACAACAACCTCAACATTGAAAAACACAACAAATTCAACAACAACCTCAGCATTGAAAAACGACAACAACCTCAACATTGAAAAACACCAACAAATTCAACAACAACCTCAACATTGAAAAACAACAACAACCTCAACATTGAAAAACACCAACAAATTCAACAACAACTTCAACATTGAAAAACACCAACAAATTCAACAACAACCTCGAAATTGAAAAACACCAACAAATTCAACAACAACCTCAACATTGAAAAACAACAACAACCTCAACATTGAAAAACACCAACAAATTCAACAACAACCTCAACATTGAAAAACACCAACAAATTCAACAACAACCTCAACATTGAAAAACACCAACAAATTCAACAACAACCTCAACATTGAAAAACACCAACAAACTCAACAACAACCTCAACATTGAAAAACAACAACAACCTCAACATTGAAAAACACCAACAAATTCAACAACAACCTCAACATTGAAAAACAACAACAACCTCAACATTGAAAAACACCAACAAATTCAACAATAACCTCAACATTGAAAAACAACAACAACCTCAACATTGAAAACACCAACAAATTCAACAACAACCTCAACATTTAAAAACGCCAAAAAATTCAACAACAACATCAACATTGAAAAACAAGAACCTCAACATTGAAAAACACCAACAAATTCAACAAAAAATTCAACATTGAAAAACACCAAAAAATTCAACAACAACCCCGACATTGAAAAACACCAACAAATTCAACAACAACCTCAACTTTGAAAAACAACAACAACATCATCATGGAAAAACACCAACAAATTCAACAACAACCTCAACATTGAAAAACAACATATCCTCAAAATTGAAAAACACCAGCAAATTCAACAACAACCCCAACATTTAAAAACACCAACAAATTCAACAACAACCTCAACATTGAAAAACACCAACAAATTCAACAACAACCTCAACATTGAAAAACACCAACAAACTCAACAACAAGATCAACATTCAAAAACAACAACAACCCCAACATTGAAAAACACCAACAAATTCAACAACAACCTCAACATTGAAAAACACCAACAAATTCAACAACAACCTCAACATTGAAAAACACCAACAAATTCAACAACAACCTCAACATTGAAAAACACCAACAAACTCAACAACAACCTCAACATTCAAAAACAACAACAACCTCAACATTGAAAAACACCAACAAATTCAACAACAACCTCAACATTGAAAAACACCAACAAATTCAACAACAACCTCAACATTGAAAAACACCAATAACCTCAAAATTGAAAAACACCAACAAATTCAACAACAACCTCAACATTGAAAAACAACAACAACCTCAACATTGAAAAACACCAACAAATTCAAAAACAACCTCAACAGTGAAAAACAACAACAAACTCAACATTGAAAAACACCAACAAATTCAACAACAACCTGAACATTGAAAAAAAAACAACCTCAACTTTGAAAAACACCAACAAATTCAACAACAACTTCAAAATTGAAAAACACCAACAAGTTCAACAACAACCTCAACATTGAAAAACAACAACAACCTCAACATTGAAAAACAACAACAAACTCAACATTGAAAAACAGCAACAAATTCAACAGCAACCTCAACATTGAAAAACAACAACAACCTCAACTTTGAAAAACACCAACAAATTCAACAATAACCTCAACATTGAAAAACAACAACAACCTCAACATTGAAAAACACCAACAAATTCAACAACAACCTCAACATTGAAAAACACCAACAAATTCAACATTGAAAAACACCAACAATTTCAACAACAACCTCAACATTGAAAAACAACAACAACCTCAACATTGAAAAACACCAACAAATTCAACAACAACTTCAACATTGAAAAACACCAACAAATTCAACAACAACCTCGAAATTGAAAAACACCAACAAATTCAACAACAACCTCAACATTGAAAAACAACAACAACCTCAACATTGAAAAACACCAACAAATTCAACAGCAACTTCAACATTGAAAAACACCAACAAATTCAACAACAACCTCGAAATTGAAAAACACCAACAAATACAACAACAACCTCAACATTGAAAAACACC
This sequence comes from Isurus oxyrinchus, assembly GCA_026770705.1. Classification (NCBI taxonomy): domain Eukaryota; kingdom Metazoa; phylum Chordata; class Chondrichthyes; order Lamniformes; family Lamnidae; genus Isurus; species Isurus oxyrinchus. The sequence continues at coordinate 85,194 of JANJGN010000160.1, forward strand.
AACGAATTCAACAACATCCTCAACATTGAAAAACAACAACAACCTCAACATTGCAAAACACTAGCAAATTCAACAACAACCTCAACATTTAAAAACACCAAAAAATTCAACAACATCCTCAACATTGAAAAACACCAACAAATTCAACAACAACCCCAACATTTAAAAACAACAACAACCTCAACATTGAAAAACACCAACAAATTCAACAGCAACCTCAACATTGAAAAACACCAACAAATTCAACAACAACCTCAACATTGAAAAACACCAACAAATTCAACAACAACCTCAACATTGAAAAACACCAACAAACTCAACAACAACCTCAACATTCAAAAACAACAACAACCTCAACATTGAAAAACACCAACAAATTCAACAACAACCTCAACATTGAAAAACACCAACAAATTCAACAACAACATCAACATTGAAAAACACCAATAACCTCAACATTGAAAAACACCAACAAATTCAACAACAACCTCAACATTGAAAAACAACAACAAATTCAACTACAACCTCAACATTGAAAAACACCAACAAATTCAACAACAACCTCAACATTGAAAAACACCAACAAACTCAACAACAACCTCAACATTGAAAAACAACAACAACCTCAACATTGAAAAACACCAACAAATTCAACAACAACCTCAACATTGAAAAAAAAACAACCTCAACATTGAAAAACACCAACAAATTCAACAACAACTTCAACATTGAAAAACACCAACAAGTTCAACAACAACCTCAACATTGAAAAACAACAACAACCTCAACATTGAAAAACAACAACAAACTCAACATTGAAAAACACCAACAAATTCAACAACAACCTCAACATTGAAAAACACCAACAACCTCAACTTTGAAAAACACCAGCAAATTCAACAATAACCTCAACATTGAAAAACAACAACAACCTCAACATTGAAAAACACCAACAAATTCAACAACAACCTCAACATTGAAAAACACCAACAAATTGAACAACAACCTCAACATTGAAAAACAACAACAACCTCAACATTGAAAAACACCAACAAATTCAACAACAACCTCAACATTGAAAAACAACAACAACCTCAACATTGAAAAACACCAACAATTTCAACAACAACCTCAACATTGAAAAACACAACAAATTCAACCACAACCTCAGCATTGAAAAACAACAACAACCTCAACATTGAAAAACACCAACAAATTCAACAACAACCTCAACATTGAAAAACAACAACAACCTCAACATTGAAAAACAGCAACAAATTCAACAACAACTTCAACATTGAAAAACACCAACAAATTCAACAACAACCTCGAAATTGAAAAACACCAACAAATTCAACAACAACCTCAACATTGAAAAACAACAACAACCTCAACATTGAAAAACACCAACAAATTCAACAACAACCTCAACATTGAAAAACACCAACAAATTCAACAACAGCCTCAACATTGAAAAACACCAACAAATTCAACAACAACCTCAACATTGAAAAACACCAACAAACTCAACAACAACCTCAACATTGAAAAACAACAACAACCTCAACATTGAAAAACACCAACAAATTCAACAACATCCTCAACATTGAAAAACAACAACAACCTCAACATTGAAAAACACCAACAAATTCAACAACAACCTCAACATTGAAAAACAACAACAACCTCAACATTGAAAAACACCAACAAATTCAACAACAACCTCAACATTGAAAAACACCAACAAATTCAACAACAACCTCAACATTGAAAAACAACAACAACCTCAACATTGAAAAACACCAACAAATTCAACAACAACCTCAACATTGAAAAACAACAACAACCTCAACATTGAAAAACACCAACAAATTCAACAACAACCTCGACATTGAAAAACACCAACAAATTCAACAACAACCTCAGCATTGAAAAACAGCAACAACCTCAACATTGAAAAACACCAACAAATTCAACAACAACCTCAACATTGAAAAACAACAACAACCTCAACATTGAAAAACACCAACAAATTCAACAACAACTTCAACATTGAAAAACACCAACAAATTCAACAACAACCTCGAAATTGAAAAACACCAACAAATTCAACGACAACCTCAACATTGAAAAACAACAACAACCTCAACATTGAAAAACACCAACAAATTTAACAACTACCTCAACATTGAAAAACAACAACAACCTCAACATTGAAAAACACCAACAAATTCAACAACAAACTCAACATTTAAAAACACCAACAAATTCAACAACAACCTCAACATTGAAAAACAACAACAATCTCAACATTGAAAAACACCAACAAATTCAACAACAACCTCAACATTGAAAAACAGCAACAACCTCAACATTGAAAAACACCAACAAATTCAACAACAACCTCAACATTGAAAAACACCAACAAATTCAACAACAACCTCAACATTGAAAAACACCAACAAATTCAACAACAAACTCAACATTGAAAAACACCAACAAATTCAACAACAACCTCAACATTGAAAAACAACAACAACATCAACATTGAAAAACACCAACAAATTCAACAACAACCTCAACATTGAAAAGCACCAACAAATTCAACAACAACCTCAATATTGAAAAACACCAACAAACTCAACAACAACCTCAACATTGAAAAACAACAACAACCTCAACATTGGAAAACACCAACAAATTCAACAACAACCTCAACATTGAAAAACACCAACAAATTCAACAACAACATCAACATTGAAAAACACCAACAACCTCAACATTGAAAAACACCATCAAATTCAACAACAACCTCAACATTGAAAAACACCAACAACCTCAAAATTGAAAAAACACCAACAAATTCAAGAACAACCTCAACATTTAAAAACAACAACAACCTCAACATTGAAAAACACCAACAAATTCAACAACAACCTCAACATTGAAAAACACCAACAAATTCAACAACAACCTCAACATTGAAAAACACCAACAAACTCAACAACAACCTCAACATTGAAAAACAACAACAACCTCAACATTGAAAAACACCAACAAATTCAACAACAACCTCAACATTGAAAAACACCAACAAATTCAACAACAACCTCATCATGGAAAAACACCAACAAATTCAACAACAACCCCAACATTTAAAAACAACAACAACCTCAACATTGAAAAACACCAACAAATTCAACAACAACCTCAACATTTAAAAGCACCAACAAATTCAACAACAACCTCAACATTGAAAAACACCAACAAACTCAACAACAACCTCAACATTGAAAAACAACAACAACCTGAACATTGAAAACCACCAACAAATTCAACAACAACCTCAACATTGAAAAACACCAACAAATTCAACAACAACCTCAACATTGAAAAACACCAACAACCTCAACATTGAAAAACACCATCAAATTCAACAACAACCTCAACATTGAAAAACACCAACAACCTCAACATTGAAAAACACCAACAAATTCAACAACAACCTCAACATTGAAAAACACCAACAAATTCAACAACAACCTCAACATTGAAAAACACCAACAAATTCAACAACAACCTCAACATTGAAAAACAACAACAACCTCAACATTGAAAAACACCAACAAATTCAACAAGAACCTCAACATTGAAAAACAACAACAACCTCAACATTGAAAAACACCAACAAATTCAACAACAACCTCAACATTGAAAAACACAACAAATTCAACAACAACCTCAGCATTGAAAAACGACAACAACCTCAACATTGAAAAACACCAACAAATTCAACAACAACCTCAACATTGAAAAACAACAACAACCTCAACATTGAAAAACACCAACAAATTCAACAACAACTTCAACATTGAAAAACACCAACAAATTCAACAACAACCTCGAAATTGAAAAACACCAACAAATTCAACAACAACCTCAACATTGAAAAACAACAACAACCTCAACATTGAAAAACACCAACAAATTCAACAACAACCTCAACATTGAAAAACACCAACAAATTCAACAACAACCTCAACATTGAAAAACACCAACAAATTCAACAACAACCTCAACATTGAAAAACACCAACAAACTCAACAACAACCTCAACATTGAAAAACAACAACAACCTCAACATTGAAAAACACCAACAAATTCAACAACAACCTCAACATTGAAAAACAACAACAACCTCAACATTGAAAAACACCAACAAATTCAACAATAACCTCAACATTGAAAAACAACAACAACCTCAACATTGAAAACACCAACAAATTCAACAACAACCTCAACATTTAAAAACGCCAAAAAATTCAACAACAACATCAACATTGAAAAACAAGAACCTCAACATTGAAAAACACCAACAAATTCAACAAAAAATTCAACATTGAAAAACACCAAAAAATTCAACAACAACCCCGACATTGAAAAACACCAACAAATTCAACAACAACCTCAACTTTGAAAAACAACAACAACATCATCATGGAAAAACACCAACAAATTCAACAACAACCTCAACATTGAAAAACAACATATCCTCAAAATTGAAAAACACCAGCAAATTCAACAACAACCCCAACATTTAAAAACACCAACAAATTCAACAACAACCTCAACATTGAAAAACACCAACAAATTCAACAACAACCTCAACATTGAAAAACACCAACAAACTCAACAACAAGATCAACATTCAAAAACAACAACAACCCCAACATTGAAAAACACCAACAAATTCAACAACAACCTCAACATTGAAAAACACCAACAAATTCAACAACAACCTCAACATTGAAAAACACCAATAATCTCAAAATTGAAAAACACCAACAAATTCAACAACAACCTCAACATTGAAAAACAACAACAACCTCAACATTGAAAAACACCAACAAATTCAACAACAACCTCAACATTGAAAAACAACAACAAACTCAACATTGAAAAACACCAACAAATTCAACAACAACCTGAACATTGAAAAAAAAACAACCTCAACATTGAAAAACACAACAAATTCAACAACAACCTCAGCATTGAAAAACGACAACAACCTCAACATTGAAAAACACCAACAAATTCAACAACAACCTCAACATTGAAAAACAACAACAACCTCAACATTGAAAAACACCAACAAATTCAACAACAACTTCAACATTGAAAAACACCAACAAATTCAACAACAACCTCGAAATTGAAAAACACCAACAAATTCAACAACAACCTCAACATTGAAAAACAACAACAACCTCAACATTGAAAAACACCAACAAATTCAACAACAACCTCAACATTGAAAAACACCAACAAATTCAACAACAACCTCAACATTGAAAAACACCAACAAATTCAACAACAACCTCAACATTGAAAAACACCAACAAACTCAACAACAACCTCAACATTGAAAAACAACAACAACCTCAACATTGAAAAACACCAACAAATTCAACAACAACCTCAACATTGAAAAACAACAACAACCTCAACATTGAAAAACACCAACAAATTCAACAACAACCTCGACATTGAAAAACACCAACAAATTCAACAACAACCTCAGCATTGAAAAACAGCAACAACCTCAACATTGAAAAACACCAACAAATTCAACAACAACCTCAACATTGAAAAACAACAACAACCTCAACATTGAAAAACACCAACAAATTCAACAACAACTTCAACATTGAAAAACACCAACAAATTCAACAACAACCTCGAAATTGAAAAACACCAACAAATTCAACGACAACCTCAACATTGAAAAACAACAACAACCTCAACATTGAAAAACACCAACAAATTTAACAACTACCTCAACATTGAAAAACAACAACAACCTCAACATTGAAAAACTACAAAAAATTCAACAACAACCTCAACATTTAAAAACACCAACAAATTCAACAACAACCTCAACATTGAAAAACAACAACAATCTCAACATTGAAAAACACCAACAAATTCAACAACAACCTCAACATTGAAAAACAGCAACAACCTCAACATTGAAAAACACCAACAAATTCAACAACAACCTCAACATTGAAAAACACCAACAAATTCAACAACAACCTCAACATTGAAAAACACCAACAAATTCAACAACAAACTCAACATTGAAAAACTCCAACAAATTCAACAACAACCTCAACATTGAAAAACAACAACAACATCAACATTGAAAAACACCAACAAATTCAACAACAACCTCAACATTGAAAAGCACCAACAAATTCAACAACAACCTCAACATTGAAAAACACCAACAAACTCAACAACAACCTCAACATTGAAAAACAACAACAACCTCAACATTGGAAAACACCAACAAATTCAACAACAACCTCAACATTGAAAAACACCAACAAATTCAACAACAACCTCAACATTGAAAAACACCAACAACCTCAACATTGAAAAACACCATCAAATTCAACAACAACCTCAACATTGAAAAACACCAACAACCTCAAAATTGAAAAAACACCAACAAATTCAAGAACAACCTCAACATTTAAAAACAACAACAACCTCAACATTGAAAAACACCAACAAATTCAACAACAACCTCAACATTGAAAAACACCAACAAATTCAACAACAACCTCAACATTGAAAAACACCAACAAACTCAACAACAACCTCAACATTGAAAAACAACAACAACCTCAACATTGAAAACCACCAACAAATTCAACAACAACCTCAACATTGAAAAACACCAACAAATTCAACAACAACCTCATCATGGAAAAACACCAACAAATTCAACAACAACCCCAACATTTAAAAACAACAACAACCTCAACATTGAAAAACACCAACAAATTCAACAACAACCTCAACATTTAAAAGCACCAACAAATTCAACAACAACCTCAACATTGAAAAACAGCAACAAACTCAACAACAACCTCAACATTGAAAAACAACAACAACCTCAACATTGAAAACCACCAACAAATTCAACAACAACCTCAACATTGAAAAACACCAACAAATTCAACAACAACCTCAACATTGAAAAACACCAACAACCTCAACATTGAAAAACACCATCAAACTCAACAACAACCTCAACATTGAAAAACACCAACAACCTCAACATTGAAAAACACCAACAAATTCAACAACAACCTCAACATTGAAAAACACCAACAAATTCAACAACAACCTCAACATTGAAAAACACCAACAAATTCAACAACAACCTCAACATTGAAAAACAACAACAACCTCAACATTGAAAAACACCAACAAATTCAACAACAACCTCAACATTGAAAAACAACAACAACCTCAACATTGAAAAACACCAACAAATTCAACAACAACCTCAACATTGAAAAACACAACAAATTCAACAACAACCTCAGCATTGAAAGACGACAACAACCTCAACATTGAAAAACACCAACAAATTCAACAACAACCTCAACATTGAAAAACAACAACAACCTCAACATTGAAAAACACCAACAAATTCAACAACAACTTCAACATTGAAAAACACCAACAAATTCAACAACAACCTCGAAATTGAAAAACACCAACAAATTCAACAACAACCTCAACATTGAAAAACAACAACAACCTCAACATTGAAAAACACCAACAAATTCAACAACAACCTCAACATTGAAAAACACCAACAAATTCAACAACAACCTCAACATTGAAAAACACCAACAAATTCAACAACAACCTCAACATTGAAAAACACCAACAAACTCAACAACAACCTCAACATTGAAAAACAACAACAACCTCAACATTGAAAAACACCAACAAATTCAACAACAACCTCAACATTGAAAAACAACAACAACCTCAACATTGAAAAACACCAACAAATTCAACAATAACCTCAACATTGAAAAACAACAACAACCTCAACATTGAAAACACCAACAAATTCAACAACAACCTCAACATTTAAAAACGCCAAAAAATTCAACAACAACATCAACATTGAAAAACAAGAACCTCAACATTGAAAAACACCAACAAATTCAACAAAAAATTCAACATTGAAAAACACCAAAAAATTCAACAACAACCCCGACATTGAAAAACACCAACAAATTCAACAACAACCTCAACTTTGAAAAACAACAACAACATCATCATGGAAAAACACCAACAAATTCAACAACAACCTCAACATTGAAAAACAACATATCCTCAAAATTGAAAAACACCAACAAATTCAACAACAACCCCAACATTTAAAAACAACAACAACCTCAACATTGAAAAACACCAACAAATTCAACAACGACCTCAACATTGAAAAACACCAACAAATTCAACAACAACCTCAACATTGAAAAACACCAACAAACTCAACAACAAGATCAACATTCAAAAACAACAACAACCTCAACATTGAAAAACACCAACAAATTCAACAACAACCTCAACATTGAAAAACACCAACAAATTCAACAACAACCTCAACATTGAAAAACACCAATAACATCAAAATTGAAAAACACCAACAAATTCAACAACAACCTCAACATTGAAAAACAACAACAACCTCAACATTGAAAAACACCAACAAATTCAACAACAACCTCAACTTTGAAAAACAACAACAACCTCAGCATTGAAAAACACCAACAAATTCAACAACAACTTCAACATTGAAAAACACCAACAAATTCAACAACAACCTCAACATTGAAAAACACCAACAAACTCAACAACAACCTCAACATTGAAAAACAACAACAACCACAACATTGAAAAACACCAACAAATTCAACAACAACCTCAACATTGAAAAACAACAACAACCTCAACATTGAAAAACACCAACAAATTCAACAACAACCTCGACATTGAAAAACACCAACAAATTCAACAACAACCTCAGCATTGAAAAACAGCAACAACCTCAACATTGAAAAACACCAACAAATTCAACAACAACCTCAACATTGAAAAACAACAACAACCTCAACATTGAAAAACACCAACAAATTCAACAACAACTTCAACATTGAAAAACACCAACAAATTCAACAACAACCTCGAAATTGAAAAACACCAACAAATTCAACGACAACCTCAACATTGAAAAACAACAACAACCTCAACATTGAAAAACACCAACAAATTTAACAACTACCTCAACATTGAAAAACAACAACAACCTCAACATTGAAAAACACCAACAAATTCAACAACAACCTCAACATTTAAAAACACCAACAAATTCAACAACAACCTCAACATTGAAAAACAACAACAATCTCAACATTGAAAAACACCAACAAATTCAACAACAACCTCAACATTGAAAAACAGCAACAACCTCAACATTGAAAAACACCAACAAATTCAACAACAAACTCAACATTGAAAAACACCAACAAATTCAACAACAACCTCAACATTGAAAAACAACAACAACATCAACATTGAAAAACACCAACAAATTCAACAACAACCTCAACATTGAAAAGCACCAACAAATTCAACCACAACCTCAACATTGAAAAACACCAACAAAATCAACAACAACCTCAACATTGAAAAACAACAACAACCTCAACATTGGAAAACACCAACAAATTCAACAACAACCTCAACATTGAAAAACACCAACAAATTCAACAACAACCTCAACATTGAAAAACACCAACAACCTCAACATTGAAAAACACCATCAAATTCAGCAACAACCTCAACATTGAAAAACACCAACAACCTCAAAATTGAAAAAACACCAACAAATTCAAGAACAACCTCAACACTTAAAAACAACAACAACCTCAACATTGAAAAACACCAACAAATTCAACAACAACCTCAACATTGAAAAACACCAACAAATTCAACAACAACCCCAACATTTAAAAACAACAACAACCTCAACATTGAAAAACACCAACAAATTCAACAACGACCTCAACATTGAAAAACACCAACAAATTCAACAACAACCTCAACATTGAAAAACACCAACAAACTCAACAACAAGATCAACATTCAAAAACAACAACAACCTCAACATTGAAAAACACCAACAAATTCAACAACAACCTCAACATTGAAAAACACCAACAAATTCAACAACAACCTCAACATTGAAAAACACCAATAACATCAAAATTGAAAAACACCAACAAATTCAACAACAACCTCAACATTGAAAAACAACAACAACCCCGACATTGAAAAACACCAACAAATTCAACAACAACCTCAACTTTGAAAAACAACAACAACATCATCATGGAAAAACACCAACAAATTCAACAACAACCTCAACATTGAAAAACAACATATCCTCAAAATTGAAAAACACCAACAAATTCAACAACAACCCCAACATTTAAAAACAACAACAACCTCAACATTGAAAAACACCAACAAATTCAACAACGACCTCAACATTGAAAAACACCAACAAATTCAACAACAACCTCAACATTGAAAAACACCAACAAACTCAACAACAAGATCAACATTCAAAAACAACAACAACCTCAACATTGAAAAACACCAACAAATTCAACAACAACCTCAACATTGAAAAACACCAACAAATTCAACAACAACCTCAGCATTGAAAAACAGCAACAACCTCAACATTGAAAAACACCAACAAATTCAACAACAACCTCAACATTGAAAAACAACAACAACCTCAACATTGAAAAACACCAACAAATTCAACAACAACTTCAACATTGAAAAACACCAACAAATTCAACAACAACCTCGAAATTGAAAAACACCAACAAATTCAACGACAACCTCAACATTGAAAAACAACAACAACCTCAACATTGAAAAACACCAACAAATTTAACAACTACCTCAACATTGAAAAACAACAACAACCTCAACATTGAAAAACTACAAAAAATTCAACAACAACCTCAACATTTAAAAACACCAACAAATTCAACAACAACCTCAACATTGAAAAACAACAACAATCTCAACATTGAAAAACACCAACAAATTCAACAACAACCTCAACATTGAAAAACAGCAACAACCTCAACATTGAAAAACACCAACAAATTCAACAACGACCTCAACATTGAAAAACACCAACAAATTCAACAACAACCTCAACATTGAAAAACACCAACAAACTCAACAACAAGATCAACATTCAAAAACAACAACAACCTCAACATTGAAAAACACCAACAAATTCAACAACAACCTCAACATTGAAAAACACCAACAAATTCAACAACAACCTCAACATTGAAAAACACCAATAACATCAAAATTGAAAAACACCAACAAATTCAACAACAACCTCAACATTGAAAAACAACAACAACCCCGACATTGAAAAACACCAACAAATTCAACAACAACCTCAACTTTGAAAAACAACAACAACATCATCATGGAAAAACACCAACAAATTCAACAACAACCTCAACATTGAAAAACAACATATCCTCAAAATTGAAAAACACCAACAAATTCAACAACAACCCCAACATTTAAAAACAACAACAACCTCAACATTGAAAAACACCAACAAATTCAACAACGACCTCAACATTGAAAAACACCAACAAATTCAACAACAACCTCAACATTGAAAAACACCAACAAACTCAACAACAAGATCAACATTCAAAAACAACAACAACCTCAACATTGAAAAACACCAACAAATTCAACAACAACCTCAACATTGAAAAACACCAACAAATTCAACAACAACCTCAGCATTGAAAAACAGCAACAACCTCAACATTGAAAAACACCAACAAATTCAACAACAACCTCAACATTGAAAAACAACAACAACCTCAACATTGAAAAACACCAACAAATTCAACAACAACTTCAACATTGAAAAACACCAACAAATTCAACAACAACCTCGAAATTGAAAAACACCAACAAATTCAACGACAACCTCAACATTGAAAAACAACAACAACCTCAACATTGAAAAACACCAACAAATTTAACAACTACCTCAACATTGAAAAACAACAACAACCTCAACATTGAAAAACTACAAAAAATTCAACAACAACCTCAACATTTAAAAACACCAACAAATTCAACAACAACCTCAACATTGAAAAACAACAACAATCTCAACATTGAAAAACACCAACAAATTCAACAACAACCTCAACATTGAAAAACAGCAACAACCTCAACATTGAAAAACACCAACAAATTCAACAACAACCTCAACATTGAAAAACACCAACAAATTCAACAACAACCTCAACATTGAAAAACACCAACAAATTCAACAACAAACTCAACATTGAAAAACTCCAACAAATTCAACAACAACCTCAACATTGAAAAACAACAACAACATCAACATTGAAAAACACCAACAAATTCAACAACAACCTCAACATTGAAAAGCACCAACAAATTCAACAACAACCTCAACATTGAAAAACACCAACAAACTCAACAACAACCTCAACATTGAAAAACAACAACAACCTCAACATTGGAAAACACCAACAAATTCAACAACAACCTCAACATTGAAAAACACCAACAAATTCAACAACAACCTCAACATTGAAAAACACCAACAACCTCAACATTGAAAAACACCATCAAATTCAACAACAACCTCAACATTGAAAAACACCAACAACCTCAAAATTGAAAAAACACCAACAAATTCAAGAACAACCTCAACATTTAAAAACAACAACAACCTCAACATTGAAAAACACCAACAAATTCAACAACAACCTCAACATTGAAAAACACCAACAAATTCAACAACAACCTCAACATTGAAAAACACCAACAAACTCAACAACAACCTCAACATTGAAAAACAACAACAACCTCAACATTGAAAACCACCAACAAATTCAACAACAACCTCAACATTGAAAAACACCAACAAATTCAACAACAACCTCATCATGGAAAAACACCAACAAATTCAACAACAACCCCAACATTTAAAAACAACAACAACCTCAACATTGAAAAACACCAACAAATTCAACAACAACCTCAACATTTAAAAGCACCAACAAATTCAACAACAACCTCAACATTGAAAAACAGCAACAAACTCAACAACAACCTCAACATTGAAAAACAACAACAACCTCAACATTGAAAACCACCAACAAATTCAACAACAACCTCAACATTGAAAAACACCAACAAATTCAACAACAACCTCAACATTGAAAAACACCAACAACCTCAACATTGAAAAACACCATCAAACTCAACAACAACCTCAACATTGAAAAACACCAACAACCTCAACATTGAAAAACACCAACAAATTCAACAACAACCTCAACATTGAAAAACACCAACAAATTCAACAACAACCTCAACATTGAAAAACACCAACAAATTCAACAACAACCTCAACATTGAAAAACAACAACAACCTCAACATTGAAAAACACCAACAAATTCAACAACAACCTCAACATTGAAAAACAACAACAACCTCAACATTGAAAAACACCAACAAATTCAACAACAACCTCAACATTGAAAAACACAACAAATTCAACAACAACCTCAGCATTGAAAAACGACAACAACCTCAACATTGAAAAACACCAACAAATTCAACAACAACCTCAACATTGAAAAACAACAACAACCTCAACATTGAAAAACACCAACAAATTCAACAACAACTTCAACATTGAAAAACACCAACAAATTCAACAACAACCTCGAAATTGAAAAACACCAACAAATTCAACAACAACCTCAACATTGAAAAACAACAACAACCTCAACATTGAAAAACACCAACAAATTCAACAACAACCTCAACATTGAAAAACACCAACAAATTCAACAACAACCTCAACATTGAAAAACACCAACAAATTCAACAACAACCTCAACATTGAAAAACACCAACAAACTCAACAACAACCTCAACATTGAAAAACAACAACAACCTCAACATTGAAAAACACCAACAAATTCAACAACAACCTCAACATTGAAAAACAACAACAACCTCAACATTGAAAAACACCAACAAATTCAACAATAACCTCAACATTGAAAAACAACAACAACCTCAACATTGAAAACACCAACAAATTCACCAACAACCTCAACATTTAAAAACGCCAAAAAATTCAACAACAACATCAACATTGAAAAACAAGAACCTCAACATTGAAAAACACCAACAAATTCAACAAAAAATTCAACATTGAAAAACACCAAAAAATTCAACAACAACCCCGACATTGAAAAACACCAACAAATTCAACAACAACCTCAACTTTGAAAAACAACAACAACATCATCATGGAAAAACACCAACAAATTCAACAACAACCTCAACATTGAAAAACAACATATCCTCAAAATTGAAAAACACCAACAAATTCAACAACAACCCCAACATTTAAAAACAACAACAACCTCAACATTGAAAAACACCAACAAATTCAACAACGACCTCAACATTGAAAAACACCAACAAATTCAACAACAACCTCAACATTGAAAAACACCAACAAACTCAACAACAAGATCAACATTCAAAAACAACAACAACCTCAACATTGAAAAACACCAACAAATTCAACAACAACCTCAACATTGAAAAACACCAACAAATTCAACAACAACCTCAACATTGAAAAACACCAATAACATCAAAATTGAAAAACACCAACAAATTCAACAACAACCTCAACATTGAAAAACAACAACAACCTCAACATTGAAAAACACCAACAAATTCAACAACAACCTCAACTTTGAAAAACAACAACAACCTCAGCATTGAAAAACACCAACAAATTCAACAACAACTTCAACATTGAAAAACACCAACAAATTCAACAACAACCTCAACATTGAAAAACACCAACAAACTCAACAACAACCTCAACATTGAAAAACAACAACAACCACAACATTGAAAAACACCAACAAATTCAACAACAACCTCAGCATTGAAAAACAACAACAACCTCAACATTGAAAAACACCAACAAATTCAACAACAACCTCGACATTGAAAAACACCAACAAATTCAACAACAACCTCAGCATTGAAAAACAGCAACAACCTCAACATTGAAAAACACCAACAAATTCAACAACAACCTCAACATTGAAAAACAACAACAACCTCAACATTGAAAAACACCAACAAATTCAACAACAACTTCAACATTGAAAAACACCAACAAATTCAACAACAACCTCGAAATTGAAAAACACCAACAAATTCAACGACAACCTCAACATTGAAAAACAACAACAACCTCAACATTGAAAAACACCAACAAATTTAACAACTACCTCAACATTGAAAAACAACAACAACCTCAACATTGAAAAACACCAACAAATTCAACAACAACCTCAACATTTAAAAACACCAACAAATTCAACAACAACCTCAACATTGAAAAACAACAACAATCTCAACATTGAAAAACACCAACAAATTCAACAACAACCTCAACATTGAAAAACAGCAACAACCTCAACATTGAAAAACACCAACAAATTCAACAACAAACTCAACATTGAAAAACACCAACAAATTCAACAACAACCTCAACATTGAAAAACAACAACAACATCAACATTGAAAAACACCAACAAATTCAACAACAACCTCAACATTGAAAAGCACCAACAAATTCAACCACAACCTCAACATTGAAAAACACCAACAAAATCAACAACAACCTCAACATTGAAAAACAACAACAACCTCAACATTGGAAAACACCAACAAATTCAACAACAACCTCAACATTGAAAAACACCAACAAATTCAACAACAACCTCAACATTGAAAAACACCAACAACCTCAACATTGAAAAACACCATCAAATTCAGCAACAACCTCAACATTGAAAAACACCAAGAACCTCAAAATTGAAAAAACACCAACAAATTCAAGAACAACCTCAACACTTAAAAACAACAACAACCTCAACATTGAAAAACACCAACAAATTCAACAACAACCTCAACATTGAAAAACACCAACAAATTCAACAACAACCCCAACATTTAAAAACAACAACAACCTCAACATTGAAAAACACCAACAAATTCAACAACGACCTCAACATTGAAAAACACCAACAAATTCAACAACAACCTCAACATTGAAAAACACCAACAAACTCAACAACAAGATCAACATTCAAAAACAACAACAACCTCAACATTGAAAAACACCAACAAATTCAACAACAACCTCAACATTGAAAAACACCAACAAATTCAACAACAACCTCAACATTGAAAAACACCAATAACATCAAAATTGAAAAACACCAACAAATTCAACAACAACCTCAACATTGAAAAACAACAACAACCCCGACATTGAAAAACACCAACAAATTCAACAACAACCTCAACTTTGAAAAACAACAACAACATCATCATGGAAAAACACCAACAAATTCAACAACAACCTCAACATTGAAAAACAACATATCCTCAAAATTGAAAAACACCAACAAATTCAACAACAACCCCAACATTTAAAAACAACAACAACCTCAACATTGAAAAACACCAACAAATTCAACAACGACCTCAACATTGAAAAACACCAACAAATTCAACAACAACCTCAACATTGAAAAACACCAACAAACTCAACAACAAGATCAACATTCAAAAACAACAACAACCTCAACATTGAAAAACACCAACAAATTCAACAACAACCTCAACATTGAAAAACACCAACAAATTCAACAACAACCTCAACATTGAAAAACACCAATAACATCAAAATTGAAAAACACCAACAAATTCAACAACAACCTCAACATTGAAAAACAACAACAACCTCAACATTGAAAAACACCAACAAATTCAACAACAACCTCAACTTTGAAAAACAACAACAACCTCAACATTGAAAAACACCAACAAATTCAACAACAACTTCAACATTGAAAAACACCAACAAATTCAACAACAACCTCGAAATTGAAAAACACCAACAAATTCAACAACAACCTCAACATTGAAAAACAACAACAACCTCAACATTGAAAAACACCAACAAATTCAACAACAACCTCAACATTGAAAAACACCAACAAATTCAACAACAACCTCAACATTGAAAAACACCAACAAATTCAACAACAACCTCAACATTGAAAAACACCAACAAACTCAACAACAACCTCAACATTGAAAAACAACAACAACCACAACATTGAAAAACACCAACAAATTCAACAACAACCTCAACATTGAAAAACAACAACAACCTCAACATTGAAAAACACCAACAAATTCAACAACAACCTCGACATTGAAAAACACCAACAAATTCAACAACAACCTCAGCATTGAAAAACAGCAACAACCTCAACATTGAAAAACACCAACAAATTCAACAACAACCTCAACATTGAAAAACAACAACAACCTCAACATTGAAAAACACCAACAAAATCAACAACAACTTCAACATTGAAAAACACCAACAAATTCAACAACAACCTCGAAATTGAAAAACACCAACAAATTCAACGACAACCTCAACATTGAAAAACAACAACAACCTCAACATTGAAAAACACCAACAAATTTAACAACTACCTCAACATTGAAAAACAACAACAACCTCAACATTGAAAAACACCAACAAATTCAACAACAACCTCAACATTTAAAAACACCAACAAATTCAACAACAACCTCAACATTGAAAAACAACAACAATCTCAACATTGAAAAACACCAACAAATTCAACAACAACCTCAACATTGAAAAACAGCAACAACCTCAACATTGAAAAACACCAACAAATTCAACAACAAACTCAACATTGAAAAACACCAACAAATTCAACAACAACCTCAACATTGAAAAACAACAACAACATCAACATTGAAAAACACCAACAAATTCAACAACAACCTCAACATTGAAAAGCACCAACAAATTCAACCACAACCTCAACATTGAAAAACACGAACAAACTCAACAACAACCTCAACATTGAAAAACAACAACAACCTCAACATTGGAAAACACCAACAAATTCAACAACAACCTCAACATTGAAAAACACCAACAAATTCAACAACAACCTCAACATTGAAAAACACCAACAACCTCAACATTGAAAAACACCATCAAATTCAACAACAACCTCAACATTGAAAAACACCAACAACCTCAAAATTGAAAAAACACCAACAAATTCAAGAACAACCTCAACACTTAAAAACAACCACAACCTCAACATTGAAAAACACCAACAAATTCAACAACAACCTCAACATTGAAAAACACCAACAAATTCAACAACAACCCCAACATTTAAAAACAACAACAACCTCAACATTGAAAAACACCAACAAATTCAACAACGACCTCAACATTGAAAAACACCAACAAATTCAACAACAACCTCAACATTGAAAAACACCAACAAACTCAACAACAAGATCAACATTCAAAAACAACAACAACCTCAACATTGAAAAACACCAACAAATTCAACAACAACCTCAACATTGAAAAACACCAACAAATTCAACAACAACCTCAACATTGAAAAACACCAATAACATCAAAATTGAAAAACACCAACAAATTCAACAACAACCTCAACATTGAAAAACAACAACAACCTCAACATTGAAAAACACCAACAAATTCAACAACAACCTCGACATTGAAAAACACCAACAAATTCAACAACAACCTCAGCATTGAAAAACAGCAACAACCTCAACATTGAAAAACACCAACAAATTCAACAACAACCTCAACATTGAAAAACAACAACAACCTCAACATTGAAAAACACCAACAAAATCAACAACAACTTCAACATTGAAAAACACCAACAAATTCAACAACAACCTCGAAATTGAAAAACACCAACAAATTCAACGACAACCTCAACATTGAAAAACAACAACAACCTCAACATTGAAAAACACCAACAAATTTAACAACTACCTCAACATTGAAAAACAACAACAACCTCAACATTGAAAAACACCAACAAATTCAACAACAACCTCAACATTTAAAAACACCAACAAATTCAACAACAACCTCAACATTGAAAAACAACAACAATCTCAACATTGAAAAACACCAACAAATTCAACAACAACCTCAACATTGAAAAACAGCAACAACCTCAACATTGAAAAACACCAACAAATTCAACAACAAACTCAACATTGAAAAACACCAACAAATTCAACAACAACCTCAACATTGAAAAACAACAACAACATCAACATTGAAAAACACCAACAAATTCAACAACAACCTCAACATTGAAAAGCACCAACAAATTCAACCACAACCTCAACATTGAAAAACACCAACAAACTCAACAACAACCTCAACATTGAAAAACAACAACAACCTCAACATTGGAAAACACCAACAAATTCAACAACAACCTCAACATTGAAAAACACCAACAAATTCAACAACAACCTCAACATTGAAAAACACCAACAACCTCAACATTGAAAAACACCATCAAATTCAACAACAACCTCAACATTGAAAAACACCAACAACCTCAAAATTGAAAAAACACCAACAAATTCAAGAACAACCTCAACACTTAAAAACAACCACAACCTCAACATTGAAAAACACCAACAAATTCAACAACAACCTCAACATTGAAAAACACCAACAAATTCAACAACAACCCCAACATTTAAAAACAACAACAACCTCAACATTGAAAAACACCAACAAATTCAACAACGACCTCAACATTGAAAAACACCAACAAATTCAACAACAACCTCAACATTGAAAAACACCAACAAACTCAACAACAAGATCAACATTCAAAAACAACAACAACCTCAACATTGAAAAACACCAACAAATTCAACAACAACCTCAACATTGAAAAACACCAACAAATTCAACAACAACCTCAACATTGAAAAACACCAATAACATCAAAATTGAAAAACACCAACAAATTCAACAACAACCTCAACATTGAAAAACAACAACAACCTCAACATTGAAAAACACCAACAAATTCAACAACAACCTCGACATTGAAAAACACCAACAAATTCAACAACAACCTCAGCATTGAAAAACAGCAACAACCTCAACATTGAAAAACACCAACAAATTCAACAACAACCTCAACATTGAAAAACAACAACAACCTCAACATTGAAAAACACCAACAAAATCAACAACAACTTCAACATTGAAAAACACCAACAAATTCAACAACAACCTCGAAATTGAAAAACACCAACAAATTCAACGACAACCTCAACATTGAAAAACAACAACAACCTCAACATTGAAAAACACCAACAAATTTAACAACTACCTCAACATTGAAAAACAACAACAACCTCAACATTGAAAAACACCAACAAATTCAACAACAACCTCAACATTTAAAAACACCAACAAATTCAACAACAACCTCAACATTGAAAAACAACAACAATCTCAACATTGAAAAACACCAACAAATTCAACAACAACCTCAACATTGAAAAACAGCAACAACCTCAACATTGAAAAACACCAACAAATTCAACAACAAACTCAACATTGAAAAACACCAACAAATTCAACAACAACCTCAACATTGAAAAACAACAACAACATCAACATTGAAAAACACCAACAAATTCAACAACAACCTCAACATTGAAAAGCACCAACAAATTCAACCACAACCTCAACATTGAAAAACACCAACAAACTCAACAACAACCTCAACATTGAAAAACAACAACAACCTCAACATTGGAAAACACCAACAAATTCAACAACAACCTCAACATTGAAAAACACCAACAAATTCAACAACAACCTCAACATTGAAAAACACCAACAACCTCAACATTGAAAAACACCATCAAATTCAACAACAACCTCAACATTGAAAAACACCAACAACCTCAAAATTGAAAAAACACCAACAAATTCAAGAACAACCTCAACACTTAAAAACAACCACAACCTCAACATTGAAAAACACCAACAAATTCAACAACAACCTCAACATTGAAAAACACCAACAAATTCAACAACAACCCCAACATTTAAAAACAACAACAACCTCAACATTGAAAAACACCAACAAATTCAACAACGACCTCAACATTGAAAAACACCAACAAATTCAACAACAACCTCAACATTGAAAAACACCAACAAACTCAACAACAAGATCAACATTCAAAAACAACAACAACCTCAACATTGAAAAACACCAACAAATTCAACAACAACCTCAACATTGAAAAACACCAACAAATTCAACAACAACCTCAACATTGAAAAACACCAATAACATCAAAATTGAAAAACACCAACAAATTCAACAACAACCTCAACATTGAAAAACAACAACAACCTCAACATTGAAAAACACCAACAAATTCAACAACAACCTCAACTTTGAAAAACAACAACAACCTCAACATTGAAAAACACCAACAAATTCAACAACAACTTCAACATTGAAAAACACCAACAAATTCAACAACAACCTCGAAATTGAAAAACACCAACAAATTCAACAACAACCTCAACATTGAAAAACAACAACAACCTCAACATTGAAAAACACCAACAAATTCAACAACAACCTCAACATTGAAAAACACCAACAAATTCAACAACAACCTCAACATTGAAAAACACCAACAAATTCAACAACAACCTCAACATTGAAAAACACCAACAAACTCAACAACAACCTCAACATTGAAAAACAACAACAACCTCAACATTGAAAAACACCAACAAATTCAACAACAACCTCAACATTGAAAAACAACAACAACCTCAACATTGAAAAACACCAACAAATTCAACAACAACCTCGACATTGAAAAACACCAACAAATTCAACAACAACCTCAGCATTGAAAAACAGCAACAACCTCAACATTGAAAAACACCAACAAATTCAACAACAACCTCAACATTGAAAAACAACAACAACCTCAACATTGAAAAACACCAACAAATTCAACAACATCTTCAACATTGAAAAACACCAACAAATTCAACAACAACCTCGAAATTGAAAAACACCAACAAATTCAACGACAACCTCAACATTGAAAAACAACAACAACCTCAACATTGAAAAACACCAACAAATTTAACAACTACCTCAACATTGAAAAACAACAACAACCTCAACATTGAGAAACACCAACAAATTCAACAACAACCTCAACATTTAAAAACACCAACAAATTCAACAACAACCTCAACATTGAAAAACAACAACAATCTCAACATTGAAAAACACCAACAAATTCAACAACAACCTCAACATTGAAAAACAGCAACAACCTCAACATTGAAAAACACCAACAAATTCAACAACAAACTCAACATTGAAAAACACCAACAAATTCAACAACAACCTCAACATTGAAAAACAACAACAACATCAACATTGAAAAACACCAACAAATTCAACAACAACCTCAACATTGAAAAGCACCAACAAATTCAACCACAACCTCAACATTGAAAAACACCAACAAACTCAACAACAACCTCAACATTGAAAAACAACAACAACCTCAACATTGGAAAACACCAACAAATTCAACAACAACCTCAACATTGAAAAACACCAACAAATTCAACAACAACCTCAACATTGAAAAACACCAACAACCTCAACATTGAAAAACACCATCAAATTCAACAACAACCTCAACATTGAAAAACACCAACAACCTCAAAATTGAAAAAACACCAACAAATTCAAGAACAACCTCAACACTTAAAAACAACAACAACCTCAACATTGAAAAACACCAACAAATTCAACAACAACCTCAACATTGAAAAACACCAACAAATTCAACAACAACCTCAACATTGAAAAACACCAACAAACTCAACAACAACCTCAACATTGAAAAACAACAACAACCTCAACATTGAAAACCACCAACAAATTCAACAACAACCTCAACATTGAAAAACACCAACAAATTCAACAACAACCTCATCATGGAAAAACACCAACAAATTCAACAACAACCCCAACATTTAAAAACAACAACAACCTCAACATTGAAAAACACCAACAAATTCAACAACAACCTCAACATTTAAAAGCACCAACAAATTCAACAACAACCTCAACATTGAAAAACACCAACAAACTCAACAACAACCTCAACATTGAAAAACAACAACAACCTCAACATTGAAAACCACCAACAAATTCAACAACAACCTCAACATTGAAAAACACCAACAAATTCAACAACAACCTCAACATTGAAAAACACCAACAACCTCAACATTGAAAAACACCATCAAATTCAACAACAACCTCAACATTGAAAAACACCAACAACCTCAACATTGAAAAACACCAACAAATTCAACAACAACCTCAACATTGAAAAACACCAACAAATTCAACAACAACCTCAACATTGAAAAACACCAACAAATTCAACAACAACCTCAACATTGAAAAACAACAACAACCTCAACATTGAAATACACGAACAAATTCAACAACAACCTCAACATTGAAAAACCACAACAACCTCAACATTGAAAAACACCAACAAATTCAACAACAACCTCAACATTGAAAAACACAACAAATTCAACAACAACCTCAGCATTGAAAAACGACAACAACCTCAACATTGAAAAACACCAACAAATTCAACAACAACCTCAACATTGAAAAACAACAACAACCTCAACATTGAAAAACACCAACAAATTCAACAACAACTTCAACATTGAAAAACACCAACAAATTCAACAACAACCTCGAAATTGAAAAACACCAACAAATTCAACAACAACCTCAACATTGAAAAACAACAGCAACCTCAACATTGAAAAACACCAACAAATTCAACAACAACCTCAACATTGAAAAACACCAACAAATTCAACAACAACCTCAACATTGAAAAACACCAACAAATTCAACAACAACCTCAACATTGAAAAACACCAACAAACTCAACAACAACCTCAACATTGAAAAACAACAACAACCTCAACATTGAAAAACACCAACAAATTCAACAACAACCTCAACATTGAAAAACAACAACAACCTCAACATTGAAAAACACCAACAAATTCAACAATAACCTCAACATTGAAAAACAACAACAACCTCAACATTGAAAACACCAACAAATTCAACAACAACCTCAACATTTAAAAACGCCAAAAAATTCAACAACAACATCAACATTGAAAAACAAGAACCTCAACATTGAAAAACACCAACAAATTCAACAAAAAATTCAACATTGAAAAACACCAAAAAATTCAACAACAACCCCGACATTGAAAAACACCAACAAATTCAACAACAACCTCAACTTTGAAAAACAACAACAACATCATCATGGAAAAACACCAACAAATTCAACAACAACCTCAACATTGAAAAACAACATATCCTCAAAATTGAAAAACACCAACAAATTCAACAACAACCCCAACATTTAAAAACAACAACAACCTCAACATTGAAAAACACCAACAAATTCAACAACGACCTCAACATTGAAAAACACCAACAAATTCAACAACAACCTCAACATTGAAAAACACCAACAAACTCAACAACAAAATCAACATTCAAAAACAACAGCAACCTCAACATTGAAAAACACCAACAAATTCAACAACAACCTCAACATTGAAAAACACCAACAAATTCAACAACAACCTCAACATTGAAAAACACCAATAACCTCAAAATTGAAAAACACCAACAAATTCAACAACAACCTCAACATTGAAAAACAACAACAACCTCAACATTGAAAAACACCAACAAATTCAACAACAACCTCAACATTGAAAAACAACAACAAACTCAACATTGAAAAACACCAACAAATTCAACAACAACCTGAACATTGAAAAAAAAACAACCTCAACATTGAAAAACACAACAAATTCAACAACAACCTCAGCATTGAAAAACGACAACAACCTCAACATTGAAAAACACCAACAAATTCAACAACAACCTCAACATTGAAAAACAACAACAACCTCAACATTGAAAAACACCAACAAATTCAACAACAACTTCAACATTGAAAAACACCAACAAATTCAACAACAACCTCGAAATTGAAAAACACCAACAAATTCAACAACAACCTCAACATTGAAAAACAACAACAACCTCAACATTGAAAAACACCAACAAATTCAACAACAACCTCAACATTGAAAAACATCAACAAATTCAACAACAACCTCAACATTGAAAAACACCAACAAATTCAACAACAACCTCAACATTGAAAAACACCAACAAACTCAACAACAACCTCAACATTGAAAAACAACAACAACCTCAACATTGAAAAACACCAACAAATTCAACAACAACCTCAACATTGAAAAACAACAACAACCTCAACATTGAAAAACACCAACAAATTCAACAACAACCTCGACATTGAAAAACACCAACAAATTCAACAACAACCTCAGCATTGAAAAACAGCAACAACCTCAACATTGAAAAACACCAACAAATTCAACAACAACCTCAACATTGAAAAACAACAACAACCTCAACATTGAAAAACACCAACAAATTCAACAACAACTTCAACATTGAAAAACAACAACAAATTCAACAACAACCTCGAAATTGAAAAACACCAACAAATTCAACGACAACCTCAACATTGAAAAACAACAACAACCTCAACATTGAAAAACACCAACAAATTTAACAACTACCTCAACATTGAAAAACAACAACAACCTCAACATTGAAAAACACCAACAAATTCAACAACAACCTCAACATTTAAAAACACCAACAAATTCAACAACAACCTCAACATTGAAAAACAACAACAATCTCAACATTGAAAAACACCAACAAATTCAACAACAACCTCAACATTGAAAAACAGCAACAACCTCAACATTGAAAAACACCAACAAATTCAACAACAACCTCAACATTGAAAAACACCAACAAATTCAACAACAACCTCAACATTGAAAAACACCAACAAATTCAACAACAAACTCAACATTGAAAAACACCAACAAATTCAACAACAACCTCAACATTGAAAAACAACAACAACATCAACATTGAAAAACACCAACAAATTCAACATCAACCTCAACATTGAAAAGCACCAACAAATTCAACAACAACCTCAACATTGAAAAACACCAACAAACTCAACAACAACCTCAACATTGAAAAACAACAACAACCTCAACATTGGAAAACACCAACAAATTCAACAACAACCTCAACATTGAAAAACACCAACAAATTCAACAACAACCTCAACATTTAAAAACAACAACAAGCTCAACATTGAAAAACACCAACAAATTCAACAACAACCTCAACATTGAAAAACACCAACAAATTCAACAACAACCTCAACATTGAAAAACACCAACAAACTCAACAACAACCTCAACATTGAAAAACAACAACAACCTCAACATTGAAAAACACCAACAAATTCAACAACAACCTCATCATGGAAAAACACCAACAAATTCAACAACAACCCCAACATTTAAAAACAACAACAACCTCAACATTGAAAAACACCAACAAATTCAACAACAACCTCAACATTTAAAAGCACCAACAAATTCAACAACAACCTCAACATTGAAAAACACCAACAAACTCAACAACAACCTCAACATTGAAAAACAACAACAACCTCAACATTGAAAACCACCAACAAATTCAACAACAACCTCAACATTGAAAAACACCAACAAATTCAACAACAACCTCAACATTGAAAAACACCAACAACCACAAGATTGAAAAACACCATCAAATTCAACAACAACCTCAACATTGAAAAACACCAACAACCTCAACATTGAAAAACACCAACAAATTCAACAACAACCTCAACATTGAAAAACACCAACAAATTCAACAACAACCTCAACATTGAAAAACACCAACAAATTCAACAACAACCTCAACATTGAAAAACAACAACAACCTCAACATTGAAAAACACCAACAAATTCAACAACAACCTCAACATTGAAAAACAACAACAACCTCAACATTGAAAAACACCACCAAATTCAACAACAACCTCAACATTGAAAAACACAACAAATTCAACAACAACCTCAGCATTGAAAAACGACAACAACCTCAACATTGAAAAACACCAACAAATTCAACAACAACCTCAACATTGAAAAACAACAACAACCTCAACATTGAAAAACACCAACAAATTCAACCACAACTTCAACATTGAAAAACACCAACAAATTCAACAACAACCTCGAAATTGAAATACACCAACAAATTCAACAACAACCTCAACATTGAAAAACAACAACAACCTCAACATTGAAAAACACCAACAAATTCAACAACAACCTCAACATTGAAAAACACCAACAAATTCAACAACAACCTCAACATTGAAAAACACCAACAAATTCAACAACAACCTCAACATTGAAAAACACCAACAAACTCAACAACAACCTCAACATTGAAAAACAACAACAACCTCAACATTGAAAAACACCAACAAATTCAACAACAACCTCAACATTGAAAAACAACAACAACCTCAACATTGAAAAACACCAACAAATTCAACAATAACCTCAACATTGAAAAACAACAACAACCTCAACATTGAAAACACCAACAAATTCAACAACAACCTCAACATTTAAAAACGCCAAAAAATTCAACAACAACATCAACATTGAAAAACAAGAACCTCAACATTGAAAAACACCAACAAATTCAACAAAAAATTCAACATTGAAAAACACCAAAAAATTCAACAACAACCCCGACATTGAAAAACACCAACAAATTCAACAACAACCTCAACTTTGAAAAACAACAACAACATCATCATGGAAAAACACCAACAAATTCAACAACAACCTCAACATTGAAAAACAACATATCCTCAAAATTGAAAAACACCAACAAATTCAACAACAACCCCAACATTTAAAAACAACAACAACCTCAACATTGAAAAACACCAACAAATTCAACAACGACCTCAACATTGAAAAACACCAACAAATTCAACAACAACCACAACATTGAAAAACACCAACAAACTCAACAACAAGATCAACATTCAAAAACAACAGCAACCTCAACATTGAAAAACACCAACAAATTCAACAACAACCTCAACATTGAAAAACACCAACAAATTCAACAACAACCTCAACATTGAAAAACACCAATAACCTCAAAATTGAAAAACACCAACAAATTCAACAACAACCTCAACATTGAAAAACAACAACAACCTCAACATTGAAAAACACCAACAAATTCAACAACAACCTCAACATTGAAAAACAACAACAAACTCAACATTGAAAAACACCAACAAATTCAACAACAACCTGAACATTGAAAAAAAAAACAACCTCAACATTGAAAAACACAACAAATTCAACAACAACCTCAGCATTGAAAAACGACAACAACCTCAACATTGAAAAACACCAACAAATTCAACAACAACCTCAACATTGAAAAACAACAAC
Organism: Isurus oxyrinchus; assembly: GCA_026770705.1. NCBI lineage: Eukaryota > Metazoa > Chordata > Chondrichthyes > Lamniformes > Lamnidae > Isurus > Isurus oxyrinchus. Next base: position 113,777 of record JANJGN010000160.1, read on the forward strand.
AACCTCAACATTGAAAAACACCAACAAATTCAACAACAACTTCAACATTGAAAAACACCAACAAATTCAACAACAACCTCGAAATTGAAAAACACCAACAAATTCAACAACAACCTCAACATTGAAAAACAACAACAACCTCAACATTGAAAAACACCAACAAATTCAACAACAACCTCAACATTGAAAAACACCAACAAATTAAACAACAACCTCAACATTGAAAAACACCAACAAATTCAACAACAACCTCAACATTGAAAAACACCAACAAACTCAACAACAACCTCAACATTGAAAAACAACAACAACCTCAACATTGAAAAACACCAACAAATTCAACAACAACCTCAACATTGAAAAACAACAACAACCTCAACATTGAAAAACACCAACAAATTCAACAACAACCTCGACATTGAAAAACACCAACAAATTCAACAACAACCTCAGCATTGAAAAACAGCAACAACCTCAACATTGAAAAACACCAACAAATTCAACAACAACCTCAACATTGAAAAACAACAACAACCTCAACATTGAAAAACACCAACAAATTCAACAACAACTTCAACATTGAAAAACACCAACAAATTCAACAACAACCTCGAAATTGAAAAACACCAACAAATTCAACGACAACCTCAACATTGAAAAACAACAACAACCTCAACATTGAAAAACACCAACAAATTTAACAACTACCTCAACATTGAAAAACAACAACAACCTCAACATTGAAAAACACCAACAAATTCAACAACAACCTCAACATTTAAAAACACCAACAAATTCAACAACAACCTCAACACTGAAAAACAAGAACAATCTCAACATTGAAAAACACCACCAAATTCAACAACAACCTCAACATTGAAAAACAGCAACAACCTCAACATTGAAAAACACCAACAAATTCAACAACAACCTCAACATTGAAAAACACCAACAAATTCAACAACAACCTCAACATTGAAAAACACCAACAAATTCAACAACAAACTCAACATTGAAAAACACCAACAAATTCAACAACAACCTCAACATTGAAAAACAACAACAACATCAACATTGAAAAACACCAACAAATTCAACAACAACCTCAACATTGAAAAGCACCAACAAATTCAACAACAACCTCAACATTGAAAAACACCAACAAACTCAACAACAACCTCAACATTGAAAAACAACAACAACCTCAACATTGGAAAACACCAACAAATTCAACAACAACCTCAACATTGAAAAACACCAACAAATTCAACAACAACCTCAACATTGAAAAACACCAACAACCTCAACATTGAAAAACACCATCAAATTCAACAACAACCTCAACATTGAAAAACACCAACAACCTCAAAATTGTAAAAACACCAACAAATTCAAGAACAACCTCAACATTTAAAAACAACAACAACCTCAACATTGAAAAACACCAACAAATTCAACAACAAACTCAACATTGAAAAACACCAACAAATTCAACAACAACCTCAACATTGAAAAACACCAACAAACTCAACAACAACCTCAACATTGAAAAACAACAACAACCTCAACATTGAAAAACACCAACAAATTCAACAACAACCTCAACATTGAAAAACACCAACAAATTCAACAACAACCTCATCATGGAAAAACACCAACAAATTCAACAACAACCCCAACATTTAAAAACAACAACAACCTCAACATTGAAAAACACCAACAAATTCAACAACAACCTCAACATTTAAAAGCACCAACAAATTCAACAACAACCTCAACATTGAAAAACACCAACAAACTCAACAACAACCTCAACATTGAAAAACAACAACAACCTCAACATTGAAAACCACCAACAAATTCAACAACAACCTCAACATTGAAAAACACCAACAAATTCAACAACAACCTCAACATTGAAAAACACCAACAACCACAAGATTGAAAAACACCATCAAATTCAACAACAACCTCAACATTGAAAAACACCAACAACCTCAACATTGAAAAACACCAACAAATTCAACAACAACCTCAACATTGAAAAACACCAACAAATTCAACAACAACCTCAACATTGAAAAACACCAACAAATTCAACAACAACCTCAACATTGAAAAACAACAACAACCTCAACATTGAAAAACACCAACAAATTCAACAACAACCTCAACATTGAAAAACAACAACAACCTCAACATTGAAAAACACCAACAAATTCAACAACAACCTCAACATTGAAAAACACAACAAATTCAACAACAACCTCAGCATTGAAAAACGACAACAACCTCAACATTGAAAAACACCAACAAATTCAACAACAACCTCAACATTGAAAAACAACAACAACCTCAACATTGAAAAACACCAACAAATTCAACAACAACTTCAACATTGAAAAACACCAACAAATTCAACAACAACCTCGAAATTGAAAAACACCAACAAATTCAACAACAACCTCAACATTGAAAAACAACAACAACCTCAACATTGAAAAACACCAACAAATTCAACAACAACCTCAACATTGAATAACACCAACAAATTCAACAACAACCTCAACATTGAAAAACACCAACAAATTCAACAACAACCTCAACATTGAAAAACACCAACAAACTCAACAACAACCTCAACATTGAAAAACAACAACAACCTCAACATTGAAAAACACCAACAAATTCAACAACAACCTCAACATTGAAAAACAACAACAACCTCAACATTGAAAAACACCAACAAATTCAACAATAACCTCAACATTGAAAAACAACAACAACCTCAACATTGAAAACACCAAAAAATTCAACAACAACCTCAACATTTAAAAACGCCAAAAAATTCAACAACAACATCAACATTGAAAAACAAGAACCTCAACATTGAAAAACACCAACAAATTCAACAAAAAATTCAACATTGAAAAACACCAAAAAATTCAACAACAACCCCGACATTGAAAAACACCAACAAATTCAACAACAACCTCAACTTTGAAAAACAACAACAACATCATCATGGAAAAACACCAACAAATTCAACAACAACCTCAACATTGAAAAACAACATATCCTCAAAATTGAAAAACACCAACAAATTCAACAACAACCCCAACATTTAAAAACAACAACAACCTCAACATTGAAAAACACCAACAAATTCAACAACGACCTCAACATTGAAAAACACCAACAAATTCAACAACAACCTCAACATTGGAAAACACCAACAAATTCAACAACAACCTCAACATTGAAAAACACCAACAAATTCAACAACAACCTCAACATTGAAAAACACCAACAACCTCAACATTGAAAAACACCATCAAATTCAACAACAACCTCAACATTGAAAAACACCAACAACCTCAAAATTGTAAAAACACCAACAAATTCAAGAACAACCTCAACATTTAAAAACAACAACAACCTCAACATTGAAAAACACCAACAAATTCAACAACAACCTCAACATTGAAAAACACCAACAAATTCAACAACAACCTCAACATTGAAAAACACCAACAAACTCAACAACAACCTCAACATTGAAAAACAACAACAACCTCAACATTGAAAAACACCAACAAATTCAACAACAACCTCAACATTGAAAAACACCAACAAATTCAACAACAACCTCATCATGGAAAAACACCAACAAATTCAACAACAACCCCAACATTTAAAAACAACAACAACCTCAACATTGAAAAACACCAACAAATCCAACAACAACCTCAACATTTAAAAGCACCAACAAATTCAACAACAACCTCAACATTGAAAAACACCAACAAACTCAACAACAACCTCAACATTGAAAAACAACAACAACCTCAACATTGAAAACCACCAACAAATTCAACAACAACCTCAACATTGAAAAACAACAACAAATTCAACAACAACCTCAACATTGAAAAACACCAACAACCACAAGATTGAAAAACACCATCAAATTCAACAACAACCTCAACATTGAAAAACACCAACAACCTCAACATTGAAAAACACCAACAAATTCAACAACAACCTCAACATTGAAAAACACCAACAAATTCAACAACAACCTCAACATTGAAAAACACCAACAAATTCAACAACAACCTCAACATTGAAAAACAACAACAACCTCAACATTGAAAAACACCAACAAATTCAACAACAACCTCAACATTGAAAAATAACAACAACCTCAACATTGAAAAACACCAACAAATTCAACAACAACCTCAACATTGAAAAACACCAACAAATTCAACAACAACCTCAACATTGAAAAACAACAACAACCTCAACATTGAAAAACACCAACAAATTCAACAACAACTTCAACATTGAAAAACACCAACAAATTCAACAACAACCTCGAAATTGAAAAACACCAACAAATTCAACAACAACCTCAACATTGAAAAACAACAACAACCTCAACATTGAAAAACACCAACAAATTCAACAACAACCTCAACATTGAATAACACCAACAAATTCAACAACAACCTCAACATTGAAAAACACCAACAAATTCAACAACAACCTCAACATTGAAAAACACCAACAAACTCAGCAACAACCTCAACATTGAAAAACAACTTCAACCTCAACATTGAAAAACACCAACAAATTCAACAACAACCTCAACATTGAAAAACAACAACAACCTCAACATTGAAAAACACCAACAAATTCAACAATAACCTCAACATTGAAAAACAACAACAACCTCAACATTGAAAACACCAACAAATTCAACAACAACCTCAACATTTAAAAACGCCAAAAAATTCAACAACAACATCAACATTGAAAAACAAGAACCTCAACATTGAAAAACACCAACAAATTCAACAAAAAATTCAACATTGAAAAACACCAAAAAATTCAACAACAACCCCGACATTGAAAAACACCAACAAATTCAACAACAACCTCAACTTTGAAAAACAACAACAACATCATCATGGAAAAACACCAACAAATTCAACAACAACCTCAACATTGAAAAACAACATATCCTCAAAATTGAAAAACACCAACAAATTCAACAACAACCCCAACATTTAAAAACAACAACAACCTCAACATTGAAAAACACCAACAAATTCAACAACGACCTCAACATTGAAAAACACCAACAAATTCAACAACAACCTCAACATTGAAAAACACCAACAAATTCAACAACAACCTCAACATTGAAAAACACCAATAACCTCAAAATTGAAAAACACCATCAAATTCAACAACAACCTCAACATTGAAAAACAACAACAACCTCAACATTGAAAAACACCAACAAATTCAACAACAACCTCAACATTGAAAAACAACAACAAACTCAACATTGAAAAACACCAACAAATTCAACAACAACCTGAACATTGAAAAAAAAACAACCTCAACATTGAAAAACACAACAAATTCAAAAACAACCTCAGCATTGAAAAACGACAACAACCTCAACATTGAAAAACACCAACAAATTCAACAACAACCTCAACATTGAAAAACAACAACAACTTCAACATTGAAAAACACCAACAAATTCAACAACAACCTCGAAATTGAAAAACACCAACAAATTCAACAACAACCTCAACATTGAAAAACACCAACAAATTCAACAACAACCTCAACATTGAAAAACACCAATAACCTCAAAATTGAAAAACACCACCAAATTCAACAACAACCTCAACATTGAAAAACAACAACAACCTCAACATTGAAAAACACCAACAAATTCAACAACAACCTCAACATTGAAAAACAACAACAAACTCAACATTGAAAAACACCAACAAATTCAACAACAACCTGAACATTGAAAAAAAAACAACCTCAACATTGAAAAACACAACAAATTCAACAACAACCTCAGCATTGAAAAACGACAACAACCTCAACATTGAAAAACACCAACAAATTCAACAACAACCTCAACATTGAAAAACAACAACAACTTCAACATTGAAAAACACCAACAAATTCAACAACAACCTCGAAATTGAAAAACACCAACAAATTCAACAACAACCTCAACATTGAAAAACAACAACAACCTCAACATTGAAAAACACCAGCAAATTCAACAACAACCTCAACATTGAAAAACACCAACAAATTCAACAACAACCTCAACATTGAAAAACACCAACAAATTCAACAACAACCTCAACATTGAAAAACACCAACAAACTCAACAACAACCTCAACATTGAAAAACAACAACAACCTCAACATTGAAAAACACCAACAAATTCAACAACAACCTCAACATTGAAAAACACCAACAAATTCAACAACAACCTCAACATTTAAAAGCACCAACAAATTCAACAACAACCTCAACATTGAAAAACACCAACAAACTCAACAACAACCTCAACATTGAAAAACAACAACAACCTCAACATTGAAAACCACCAACAAATTCAACAACAACCTCAACATTGAAAAACACCAACAAATTCAACAACAACCTCAACATTGAAAAACACCAACAACCACAAGATTGAAAAACACCATCAAATTCAACAACAACCTCAACATTGAAAAACACCAACAACCTCAACATTGAAAAACACCAACAAATTCAACAACAACCTCAACATTGAAAAACACCAACAAATTCAACAACAACCTCAACATTGAAAAACACCAACAAATTCAACAACAACCTCAACATTGAAAAACAACAACAACCTCAACATTGAAAAACACCAACAAATTCAACAACAACCTCAACATTGAAAAACAACAACAACCTCAACATTGAAAAACACCAACAAATTCAACAACAACCTCAACATTGAAAAACACCAACAAATTCAACAACAACCTCAACATTGAAAAACAACAACAACCTCAACATTGAAAAACACCAACAAATTCAACAACAACCTCAACATTGAAAAAGAACAACAACCTCAACATTGTAAAACACCAACAAATTCAACAACAACTTCAACATTGAAAAACACCAACAAATTCAACAACAACCTCGAAATTGAAAAACACCAACAAATTCAACAACAACCTCAACATTGAAAAACAACAACAACCTCAACATTGAAAAACACCAACAAATTCAACAACAACCTCAACATTGAAAAACACCAACAAATTCAACAACAACCTCAACATTGAAAAACACCAACAAATTCAACAACAACCTCAACATTGAAAAACACCAACAAACTCAACAACAACCTCAACATTGAAAAACAACAACAACCTCAACATTGAAAAACACCAACAAATTCAACAACAACCTCAACATTGAAAAACAACAACCTCAACATTGAAAAACACCAACAAATTCAACAATAACCTCAACATTGAAAAACAACAACAACCTCAACATTGAAAACACCAACAAATTCAACAACAACCTCAACATTTAAAAACGCCAAAAAATTCAACAACAACATCAACATTGAAAAACAAGAACCTCAACATTGAAAAACACCAACAAATTCAACAAAAAATTCAACATTGAAAAACACCAAAAAATTCAACAACAACCCCGACATTGAAAAACACCAACAAATTCAACAACAACCTCAACTTTGAAAAACAACAACAACATCATCATGGAAAAACACCAACAAATTCATCAACAACCTCAACATTGAAAAACAACATATCCTCAAAATAGAAAAACACCAACAAATTCAACAACAACCCCAACATTTAAAAACAACAACAACCTCAACATTGAAAAACACCAACAAATTCAACAATGACCTCAACATTGAAAAACACCAACAAATTCAACAACAACCTCAACATTGAAAAACACCAACAAATTCAACAACAACCTCAACATTGAAAAACACCAATAACCTCAAAATTGAAAAGCACCACCAAATTCAACAGCAACCTCAACATTGAAAAACAACAACAACCTCAACATTGAAAAACACCAACAAATTCAACAACAACCTCAACATTGAAAAACAACAACAAACTCAACATTGAAAAACACCAACAAATTCAACAACAACCTGAACATTGAAAAAAACAACCTCAACATTGAAAAACACAACAAATTCAACAACAACCTCAGCATTGAAAAACGACAGCAACCTCAACATTGAAAAACACCAGCAAATTCAACAACAACCTCAACATTGAAAAACAACAACAACTTCAACATTGAAAAACACCAACAAATTCAACAACAACCTCGAAATTGAAAAACACCAACAAATTCAACAACAACCTCAACATTGAAAAACAACAACAACCTCAACATTGAAAAACACCAGCAAATTCAACAACAACCTCAACATTGAAAAACACCAACAAATTCAACAACAACCTCAACATTGAAAAACACCAACAAATTCAACAACAACCTCAACATTGAAAAACACCAACAAACTCAACAACAACCTCAACATTGAAAAACAACAACAACCTCAACATTGAAAAACACCAACAAATTCAAAAACAACCTCAACATTGAAAAACACCAACAAATTCAACAACAACCTCAACATTTAAAAGCACCAACAAATTCAACAACAACCTCAACATTGAAAAACACCAACAACCTCAACATTGAAAAACACCAACAAATTCAACAACAACCTCAACATTGAAAAACACCAACAAATTCAACAACAACCTCAACATTGAAAAACACCAACAAATTCAACAACAACCTCAACATTGAAAAACAACAACAACCTCAACATTGAAAAACACCAACAAATTCAACAACAACCTCAACATTGAAAAACAACAACAACCTCATCATTGAAAAACACCAACAAATTCAACAACAACCTCAACATTGAAAAACACAACAAATTCAACAACAACCTCAGCATTGAAAAACGACAACAACCTCAACATTGAAAAACACCAACAAATTCAACAACAACCTCAACATTCAAAAACAACAACAACCTCAACATTGAAAAACACCAACAAATTCAACAACAACTTCAACATTGAAAAACACCAACAAATTCAACAACAACCTCGAAATTGAAAAACACCAACAAATTCAACAACAACCTCAACATTGAAAAACAACAACAACCTCAACATTGAAAAACACCAACAAATTCAACAACAACCTCAACATTGAAAAACACCAACAAATTCAACAACAACCTCAACATTGAAAAACACCAACAAATTCAACAACAACCTCAACATTGAAAAACACCAACAAACTCAACAACAACCTCAACATTGAAAAACAACAACAACCTCAACATTGAAAAACACCAACAAATTCAACAACAACCTCAACATTGAAAAACAACAACAACCTCAACATTGAAAAACACCAACAAATTCAACAATAACCTCAACATTGAAAAACAACAACAACCTCAACATTGAAAACACCAACAAATTCAACAACAACCTCAACATTTAAAAACGCCAAAAAATTCAACAACAACATCAACATTGAAAAACAAGAACCTCAACATTGAAAAACACCAACAAATTCAACAAAAAATTCAACATTGAAAAACACCAAAAAATTCAACAACAACCCCGACATTGAAAAACACCAACAAATTCAACAACAACCTCAACTTTGAAAAACAACAACAACATCATCATGGAAAAACACCAACAAATTCAACAACAACCTCAACATTGAAAAACAACATATCCTCAAAATTGAAAAACACCAACAAATTCAACAACAACCCCAACATTTAAAAACAACAACAACCTCAACATTGAAAAACACCAACAAATTCAACAATGACCTCAACATTGAAAAACACCAACAAATTCAACAACAACCTCAACATTGAAAAACACCAACAAACTCAACAACAAGATCAACATTCAAAAACAACAACAACCTCAACATTGAAAAACACCAACAAATTCAACAACAACCTCAACATTGAAAAACACCAACAAATTCAACAACAACCTCAACATTGAAAAACACCAATAACATCAAAATTGAAAAACACCAACAAATTCAACAACAACCTCAACATTGAAAAACAACAACAACCTCAACATTGAAAAACACCAACAAATTCAACAACAACCTCAACATTGAAAAACAACAACAAACTCAACATTGAAAAACACCAACAAATTCAACAACAACCTGAACATTGAAAAAAAAACAACCTCAACATTGAAAAACACAACAAATTCAACAACAACCTCAGCATTGAAAAACGACAACAACCTCAACATTGAAAAACACCAACAAATTCAACAACAACCTCAACATTGAAAAACAACAACAACTTCAACATTGAAAAACACCAACAAATTCAACAACAACCTCGAAATTGAAAAACACCAACAAATTCAACAACAACCTCAACATTGAAAAACAACAACAACCTCAACATTGAAAAACACCAGCAAATTCAACAACAACCTCAACATTGAAAAACACCAACAAATTCAACAACAACCTCAACATTGAAAAACACCAACAAATTCAACAACAACCTCAACATTGAAAAACACCAACAAACTCAACAACAACCTCAACATTGAAAAACAACAACAACCTCAACATTGAAAAACACCAACAAATTCAACAACAACCTCAACATTGAAAAACAACAACAACCTCAACATTGAAAAACACCAACAAATTCAACAATAACCTCAACATTGAAAAACAACAACAACCTCAACATTGAAAACACCAACAAATTCAACAACAACCTCAACATTTAAAAACGCCAAAAAATTCAACAACATCAACATTGAAAAACAAGAACCTCAACATTGAAAAACAACAACAAATTCCACAAAAAATTCAACATTGAAAAACACCAAAAAATTCAACAACAACCCCGACATTGAAAAACACCAACAAATTCAACAACAACCTCAACTTTGAAAAACAACAACAACCTCATCATGGAAAAACACCAACAAATTCAACAACAACCTCAACATTGAAAAACAACATATCCTCAAAATTGAAAAACACCAACAAATTCAACAACAACCCCAACATTTAAAAACAACAACAACCTCAACATTGAAAAACACCAACAAATTCAACAACAACCTCAACATTGAAAAACACCAACAAATTCAACAACAACCTCAACATTGAAAAAACACCAGCAAATTCAACAACAACCTCAACATTCAAAAACAACAACAACCTCAACATTGAAAAACACCAACAAATTCAACAACAACCTCAACATTGAAAAACACCAACAAATTCAACAACAACCTCAACATTGAAAAAACACCAATAACCTCAAAATTGAAAAACACCAACAAATTCAACAACAACCTCAACATTGAAAAACAACAACAACCTCAACATTGAAAAACACCAACAAATTCAACAACAACCTCAACATTGAAAAACAACAACAAACTCAACATTGAAAAACACCAACAAATTCAACAACAACCTGAACATTGAAAAAAAACAACCTCAACATTGAAAAACACCAACAAATTCAACAACAACTTCAAAATTGAAAAACACCAACAAGTTCAACAACAACCTCAACATTGAAAAACAACAACAACCTCAACATTGAAAAACAACAACAAACTCAACATTGAAAAACACCAACAAATTCAACAGCAACCTCAACATTGAAAAACAACAACAACCTCAACTTTGAAAAACACCAACAAATTCAACAATAACCTCAACATTGAAAAACAACAACAACCTCAACATTGAAAAACACCAACAAATTCAACAACAACCTCAACATTGAAAAACACCAACAAATTCAACAACAACCTCAACATTGAAAAACAACAACAACCTCAACATTGAAAAACACCAACAAATTCAACAACAACCTCAGCATTGAAAAACAACAACAACCTCAACATTGAAAAACACCAACAAATTCAACAACAACCTCAACATTGAAAAACACAACAAATTCAACAACAACCTCAACATTGAAAAACAACAACAACCTCAACATTGAAAAACACCAACAATTTCAACAACAACCTCAACATTGAAAAACAACAACAACCTCAACATTGAAAAACACCAACAAATTCAACAACAACTTCAACATTGAAAAACACCAACAAATTCAACAACAACCTCGAAATTGAAAAACACCAACAAATTCAACAACAACCTCAACATTGAAAAACAACAACAACCTCAACATTGAAAAACACCAACAAATTCAACAACAACTTCAACATTGAAAAACACCAACAAATTCAACAACAACCTCGAAATTGAAAAACACCAACAAATACAACAACAACCTCAACATTGAAAAACACCAACGAATTCAACAACATCCTCAACATTGAAAAACACTAGCAAATTCAACAACAACCTCAACATTTAAAAACACCAAAAAATTCAACAACAACCTCAACATTGAAAACACCAACAAATTCAACAACAACCTCAACATTTAAAAAGGCCAACAAATTCAACAACAACCTCAACATTGAAAAACAACAACCTCAACATTTAAAAACACCAACAAATTCAACAACAACCTCAACATTGAAAACACCAACAAATTCAACAACAACCTCAACATTTAAAAACACCAACAAATTCAACAAAAAATTCAACATCGAAAATCACCAACAAATTCAACAACAACCCCGACATTGAAAAACACCAACAAATTCAACAACAACCTCAACTTTGGAAAACAACAACAACCTCATCATGGAAAAACACCAACAAATTCAACAACAACCCCAACATTTAAAAACAACAACAACCTCAACATTGAAAAACACCAACAAATTCAACAACAACCTCAACATTGAAAAGCACCAACAAATTCAACAACAATCTCAACATTGAAAAACACCAACAAACTCAACAACAACCTCAACATTGAAAAACAACAACAACCTCAACATTGAAAACCACCAACAAATTCAACAACAACCTCAACATTGAAAAACACCAACAAATTCAACAACAACCTCAACATTGAGAAACACCAACAACCTCAACATTGAAAAACACCATCAAATTCAACAACAACCTCAACATTGAAAAACACCAACAACCTCAAAATTGAAAAAACACCAACAAATTTCAACAACAAACTCAACATTTAAAAACAACAACCTCAACATTGAAAAACACCAACAAATTCAACAACAACCTCAACATTGAAAAACACGAACAAACTCAACAACAACCTCAACATTGAAAAACAACAACAACCTCAACATTGAAAAACACCAACAAATTCAACAACAACCTCAACATTGAAAAACACCAACAAATTCAACAACAACCTCAACACTGAAAAACACCAACAAATACAACAACAACCTCAACATTGAAAAACAACAACAACCTCAACATTGACAAACACCAACAAATTCAACAACAACCTCAACATTTAAATACACCAACAAATTCAACAACAACCTCAACATTGAAAACACCAACAAATTCATCAACAACCTCAACATTTAAAAACGCCAAAAAATTCAACAACAACCTCAACATTGAAATTCAACAACCTCAACATTGAAAAACACCAACAAATTCAACAAAAAATTCAACATTGAAAAACACCAAAAAATTCAACAACAACCCCGACATTGAAAAACACCAACAAATTCAACAACAACCTCAACTTTGAAAAACAACAACAACCTCATCATGGAAAAACACCAACAAATTCAACAACAACCTCAACATTGAAAAACAACAACATCCTCAAAATTGAAAAACACCAACAAATTCAACAACAACCCCAACATTTAAAAACAACAACAACCTCAACATTGAAAAACACCAACAAATTCAACAACAACCTGAACATTGAAAAACACCAACAAATTCAACAACAACCTCAACATTGAAAAACACCAACAAACTCAACAACAACCTCAACATTCAAAAACAACAACAACCTCAACATTGAAAAACACCAACAAATTCAACAACAACCTCAACATTGAAAAACACCAACAAATTCAACAACAACCTCAACATTGAAAAACACCAATAACCTCAACATTGAAAAACACCAACAAATTCAACAACAACCTCAACATTGAAAAACAACAACAACCTCAACATTGAAAAACACCAACAAATTAAACAACAATCTCAACATTGAAAAAAAAACAACCTCAACATTGAAAAACACCAACAAATTCAACAACAACTTCAACATTGAAAAACACCAAGTTCAACAACAAGCTCAACATTGAAAAACAACAACAACCTCAACATTGAAAAACAACAACAAACTCAACATTGAAAAACACCAACAAATTCAACAACAACCTCAACATTGAAAAACACCAACAACCTCAACTTTGAAAAACACGAACAAATTCAACAATAACCTCAACATTGAAAAACAACAACAACCTCAACATTGAAAAACACCAACAAATTCAACAACAACCTCAACATTGAAAAACACCAACAAATTCAACAACAACCTCAACATTGAAAAACAACAACAACCTCAACATTGAAAAACACCAACAAATTCAACAACAACCTCAACATTGAAAAACAACAACAACCTCAACATTGAAAAACACCAACAATTTCAACAACAACCTCAACATTGAAAAACACAACAAATTCAACCACAACCTCAGCATTGAAAAACAACAACAACCTCAACATTGAAAAACACCAACAAATTCAACAACAACCTCAACATTGAAAAACAACAACAACCTCAACATTGAAAAACACCAACAAATTCAACAACAACTTCAACATTGAAAAGCACCAACAAATTCAACAACAACCTCGAAATTGAAAAACACCAACAAATTCAACAACAACCTCAACATTGAAAAACAACAACAACCTCAACATTGAAAAACACCAACAAATTCAACAACAACCTCAACATTGAAAAACACCAACAAATTCAACAACAGCCTCAACATTGAAAAACACCAACAAATTCAACAACAACCTCAACATTGAAAAACACCAACAGACTCAACAACAACCTCAACATTGAAAAACAACAAGAACCTCAACATTGAAAAACACCAACAAACTCAACAACAACCTCAACATTGAAAAACAACAACAACCTCAACATTGAAAAACACCAACAAATTCAACAATAACCTCAACATTGAAAAACAACAACAACCTCAACATTGAAAAACACCAACAAATTCAACAACAACCTCAACATTGAAAAACACCAACAAATTCAACAACAACCTCAACATTGAAAAACAACAACAACCTCAACATTGAAAAACACCAACAAATTCAACAACAACCTCAACATTGAAAAACAACAACAACCTCAACATTGAAAAACACCAACAAATTCAACAACAACCTCAACATTGAAAAACACCAACAAATTCAACAACAACCTCAGCATTGAAAAACAGCAACAAACTCAACATTGAAAAACACCAACAAATTCAACAACAACCTCAACATTGAAAAACAACAACAACCTCAACATTGAAAAACACCAACAAATTCAACAACAACTTCAACAATGAAAAACACCAACAAATTCAACAACAACCTCGAAATTGAAAAACACCAACAAATTCAACGACAACCTCAACATTGAAAAACAACAACAACCTCAACATTGAAAAACACCAACAAATTTAACAACTACCTCAACATTGAAAAACAACAACAACCTCATCATTGAAAAACACCAACAAATTCAACAACATCCTCAACATTTAAAAACACCAACAAATTCAACAACAACCTCAACATTGAAAAACAACAACAATCTCAACATTGAAAAACACCAACAAATTCAACAACAACCTCAACATTGAAAAACAGCAACAACCTCAACATTGAAAAACACCAACAAATTCAACAACAACCTCAACATTGAAAAACAGCAACAACCTCAACATTGAAAAACACGAACAAATTCAACAACAACCTCGAAATTGAAAAACACCAACAAATTCAACAACAACCTCAACTTTGAAAAACAACAACAACCTCAACATTGAAAAACACCAACAAATTCAACAACAACCTCAACATTGAAAAACACCAACAAATTCAACAACAGCCTCAACATTGAAAAACACCAACAAATTCAACAACAACCTCAACATTGAAAAACACCAACAAACTCAACAACAACCTCAACATTGAAAAACAACAAGAACCTCAACATTGAAAAACACCAACAAACTCAACAACAACCTCAACATTGAAAAACAACAACAACTTCAACATTGAAAAACACCAACAAATTCAACAATAACCTCAACATTGAAAAACAACAACAACCTCAACATTGAAAAACACCAACAAATTCAACAACAACCTCAACATTGAAAAACAACAACAACCTCAACATTGAAAAACACCAACAAATTCAACAACAACCTCAACATTGAAAAACAACAACAACCTCAACATTGAAAAACACCAACAAATTCAACAACAACCTCAACATTGAAAAACACCAACAAATTCAACAACAACCTCAGCATTGAAAAACAGCAACAACCTCAACATTGAAAAACACCAACAAATTCAACAACAACGTCAACATTGAAAAACAACAACAACCTCAACATTGAAAAACACCAACAAATTCAACAACAACTTCAACATTGAAAAACACCAACAAATTCAACAACAACCTCGAAATTGAAAAACAGCAACAAATTCAACGAAAACCTCAACATTGAAAAACAACAACAACCTCAACATTGAAAAACACCAACAAATTTAACAACTACCTCAACATTGAAAAACAACAACAACCTCAACATTGAAAAACACCAGCAAATTCAACAACATCCTCAACATTTAAAAACACCAACAAATTCAACAACAACCTCAACATTGAAAAACAACAACAATCTCAACATTGAAAAACACCAACAAATTCAACAACAACCTCAACATTGAAAAACAGCAACAACCTCAACATTGAAAAACACCAACAAATTCAACAACAACCTCAACATTGAAAAACACCAACAAATTCAACAACAACCTCAACATTGAAAAACACCAACAAATTCAACAACAAACTCAACATTGAAAAACACCAACAAATTCAACAACAACCTCAACATTGAAAAACAACAACAACATCAACATTGAAAAACACCAACAAATTCAACAACAACCTCAACATTGAAAAGCACCAACAAGTTCAACAACAACCTCAACATTGAAAAACACCAACAAACTCAACAACAACCTCAACATTGAAAAACAACAACAACCTCAACATTGGAAAACAGCAACAAATTCAACAACAACCTCAACATTGAAAAACACCAACAAATTCAACAACAACCTCAACATTGAAAAACACCAACAACCTCAACATTGAAAAACACCATCAAATTCAACAACAACCTCAACATTGAAAAACACCAACAACCTCAAAATTGAAAAAACACCAACAAATTCAAGAACAACCTCAACATTTAAAAACAACAACAAACTCAACATTGAAAAACACCAACAAATTCAACAACAACCTCAACATTGAAAAACACCAACAAATTCAACAACAACCTCAACATTGAAAAACACCAACAAACTCAACAACAACCTCAACATTGAAAAACAACAACAACCTCAACATTGAAAAACACCAACAAATTCAACAACAACCTCAACATTGAAAAACAACAACAAATTCAACAACAACCTCAACATTGAAAAACACCAACAAATTCAACAACAACCTCAACATTGAAAAACAACAACAACCTCAACATTGAAAAACACCAACAAATTCAACAACAACTTCAAAATTGAAAAACAACAACAACCTCAACATTGAAAAACACCAACGAATTCAACAACAACCTCAACATTGAAAAACAACAACAAACTCAACATTGAAAAACACCAACAAATTCAACAACAACCTCAACATTGAAAAACAACAACAACCTCAACATTGAAAAACACCAACAAATTCAACAATAACCTCAACATTGAAAAACAACAACAACCTCAACATTGAAAAACACCAACAAATTCAACAACAACCTCAACATTGAAAAACACCAACAAATTCAACAACAACCTCAACATTGAAAAACAACAACAACCTCAACATTGAAAAACACCAACAAATTCAACAACAACCTCAACATTGAAAAACAACAACAACCTCAACATTGAAAAACACCAACAAATTCAACAACAACCTCAACATTTAAAAACACCAACAAATTCAACAACAACCTCAGCATTGAAAAACAACAACAACCTCAACATTGAAAAACACCAACAAATTCAACAACAACCTCAACATTGAAAAACAACAACAACCTCAACATTGAAAAACACCAACAAATTCAACAACCTCAACATTTAAAAACACCAACAAATTCAACAACAACCTCAACATTGAAAAACAACAACAAATTCAACAACAACCTCAACATTGAAAAACACCAACAAATTCAACAACAACCTCAACATTGAAAAACAACAACAACCTCAACATTTTAAAAACACCAACAAATTCAACAACAACCTCAAAATTGAAAAACAACAACAACCTCAACATTGAAAAACACCAACGAATTCAACAACAACCTCAACATTGAAAAACAACAACAAACTCAACATTGAAAAACACCAACAAATTCAACAACAACCTCAACATTGAAAAACAACAACAACCTCAACATTGAAAAACACCAACAAATTCAACAATAACCTCAACATTGAAAAACAACAACAACCTCAACATTGAAAAACACCAACAAATTCAACAACAACCTCAACATTGAAAAACACCAACAAATTCAACAACAACCTCAACATTGAAAAAACAACAACAACCTCAACATTGAAAAACACCAACAAATTCAACAACAACCTCAACATTGAAAAACAACAACAACCTCAACATTGAAAAACACCAACAAATTCAACAACAACCTCAACATTTAAAAACACCAACAAATTCAACAACAACCTCAGCATTGAAAAACAACAACAACCTCAACATTGAAAAACACCAACTAATTCAACAACAACCTCAACATTGAAAAACAACAACAACCTCAACATTGAAAAAGACCAACAATTTCAACAACAACTTCAACATTGAAAAACACCAACAAATTCAACAACAACCTCGAAATTGAAAAACACCAACAAATTCAACAACAACCTCAACATTGAAAAACAACAACAACCTCAACATTGAAAAACACCAACAAATTTAACAACTACCTCAACATTGAAAAACAACAACAACCTCAACATTGAAAAACACCAACAAATTCAACAACAACCTCAACATTTAAAAACACCAACAAATTCAACAACAACCTCAACATTGAAAAACAACAACAATCTCAACATTGAAAAACACCAACAAATTCAACAACAACCTCAACATTGAAAAACAGCAACAACCTCAACATTGTAAAACACCAACAAATTCAACAACAACCTCAACATTGAAAAACACCAACAAATTCAACAACAACCTCAACATTGAAAAACACCAACAAATTCAACAACAAACTCAACATTGAAAAACACCAACAAATTCAACAACAACCTCAACAGTGAAAAACAACAACAACATCAACATTGAAAAACACCAACAAATTCAACAACAACCTCAACATTGAAAAGCACCAACAAATTCAACAACAACCTCAACATTGAAAAACAACAACAACCTCAACATTGAAAAACACCAACAAATTCAACAACAACCTGAACAGTGAAAAACAACAACAACCTCAACATTGAAAAACACCAACAAATTCAACAACCTCAACATTGAAAAACAACAACAACCTCAACATTGAAAAACACCAACAAATTCAACAACAACCTCAACATTGAAAAACACCAACAAATTCAAAAACAACCTCAACATTGAAAAACAACAACAACCTAAACATTGAAAAACACCAACAAATTCAACAACAACCTCAACATTGAAAAACAACAAGAACCTCAACATTGAAAAACACCAACAAATTCAACAACAACCTCAACATTGAAAAACACCAACAAGTTCAACAACAACCTCAGCATTGAAAAACAACAACAACCTCAACATTGAAAAACACCAACAAATTCAACAACAACCTCAACATTGAAAAACAACAACAACCTCAACATTGAACAACACCAACAAATTCGACAATATCTTCAACATTGAGAAACACCAACAAATTCAACAAAAACCTCGAAAGTGAAAAACACCAACAAATACAACAACAACCTCAACATTGAAAAACAACAACAACCTCAACATTGACAAACACCAACAAATTCAACAACAACCTCAACATTTAAAGACACCAACAAATTCAACAACAACCTCAACATTGAAAACACCAACAAATTCAACAACAACCTCAACATTTAAAAACGCCAAAATATTCAACAACAACCTCAACATTGAAAAACAACAACCACAACATTGAAAAACACCAACAAATTCAACAAAAAATTCAACATTGAAAAACACCAAAAAAATTCAACAACAACCCCGACATTGAAAAACACCAACAAATTCAACAACAACCTCAACTTTGAAAAAAAAACAACCTCATCATGGTAAAACACCAACAAATTCAACAACAACCTCAACATTGAAAAACAACAACATCCTCAAAATTGAAAAACACCAACAAATTCAACAACAACCCCAACATTTAAAAACAACAGCAACCTCAACATTGAAAAACACCAACAAATTCAACGACAACCTCAACATTGAAAAACAACAACAACCTCAACATTGAAAAACACCAACAAATTTAACAACTACCTCAACATTGAAAAACAACAACAACCTCATCATTGAAAAACACCAACAAATTCAACAACATCCTCAACATTTAAAAACACCAACAAATTCAACAACAACCTCAACATTGAAAAACAACAACAATCTCAACATTGAAAAACACCAACAAATTCAACAATAACCTCAACATTGAAAAACAGCAACAACCTCAACATTGAAAAACACCAACAAATTCAACAACAACCTCAACATTGAAAAACAGCAACAACCTCAACATTGAAAAACACGAACAAATTCAACAACAACCTCGAAATTGAAAAACACCAACAAATTCAACAACAACCTCAACATTGAAAAACAACAACAACCTCAACATTGAAAAACACCAACAAATTCAACAACAACCTCAACATTGAAAAACACCAACAAATTCAACAACAGCCTCAACATTGAAAAACACCAACAAATTCAACAACAACCTCAACATTGAAAAACACCAACAAACTCAACAACAACCTCAACATTGAAAAACAACAAGAACCTCAACATTGAAAAACACCAACAAACTCAACAACAACCTCAACATTGAAAAACAACAACAACCTCAACATTGAAAAACACCAACAAATTCAACAATAACCTCAACATTGAAAAACAACAACAACCTCAACATTGAAAAACACCAACAAATTCAACAACAACCTCAACATTGAAAAACAACAACAACCTCAACATTGAAAAACACCAACAAATTCAACAACAACCTCAACATTGAAAAACAACAACAACCTCAACATTGAAAAACACCAACAAATTCAACAACAACCTCAACATTGAAAAACACCAACAAATTCAACAACAACCTCAGCATTGAAAAACAGCAACAACCTCAACATTGAAAAACACCAACAAATTCAACAACAACGTCAACATTGAAAAACAACAACAACCTCAACATTGAAAAACACCAACAAATTCAACAACAACTTCAACATTGAAAAACACCAACAAATTCAACAACAACCTCGAAATTGAAAAACACCAACAAATTCAACGACAACCTCAACATTGAAAAACAACAACAACCTCAACATTGAAAAACACCAACAAATTTAACAACTACCTCAACATTGAAAAACAACAACAACCTCAACATTGAAAAACACCAACAAATTCAACAACATCCTCAACATTTAAAAACACCAACAAATTCAACAACAACCTCAACATTGAAAAACAACAACAATCTCAACATTGAAAAACACCAACAAATTCAACAACAACCTCAACATTGAAAAACAGCAACAACCTCAACATTGAAAAACACCAACAAATTCAACAACAACCTCAACATTGAAAAACACCAACAAATTCAACAACAACCTCAACATTGAAAAACACCAACAAATTCAACAACAAACTCAACATTGAAAAACACCAACAAATTCAACAACAACCTCAACATTGAAAAACAACAACAACATCAACATTGAAAAACACCAACAAATTCAACAACAACCTCAACATTGAAAAGCACCAACAAATTCAACAACAACCTCAACATTGAAAAACACCAACAAACTCAACAACAACCTCAACATTGAAAAACAACAACAACCTCAACATTGGAAAACAGCAACAAATTCAACAACAACCTCAACATTGAAAAACACCAACAAATTCAACAACAACCTCAACATTGAAAAACACCAACAACCTCAACATTGAAAAACACCATCAAATTCAACAACAACCTCAACATTGAAAAACACCAACAACCTCAAAATTGAAAAAACACCAACAAATTCAAGAACAACCTCAACATTTAAAAACAACAACAAACTCAACATTGAAAAACACCAACAAATTCAACAACAACCTCAACATTGAAAAACACCAACAAATTCAACAACAACCTCCACATTGAAAAACACCAACAAACTCAACAACAACCTCAACATTGAAAAACAACAACAACCTCAACATTGAAAAACACCAACAAATTCAACAACAACCTCAACATTGAAAAACAACAACAAATTCAACAACAACCTCAACATTGAAAAACACCAACAAATTCAACAACAACCTCAACATTGAAAAACAACAACAACCTCAACATTGAAAAACACCAACAAATTCAACAACAACCTCAAAATTGAAAAACAACAACAACCTCAACATTGAAAAACACCAACGAATTCAACAACAACCTCAACATTGAAAAACAACAACAAACTCAACATTGAAAAACACCAACAAATTCAACAACAACCTCAACATTGAAAAACAACAACAACCTCAACATTGAAAAACACCAACAAATTCAACAATAACCTCAACATTGAAAAACAACAACAACCTCAACATTGAAAAACACCAACAAATTCAACAACAACCTCAACATTGAAAAAACACCAACAAATTCAACAACAACCTCAACATTGAAAAACAACAACAACCTCAACATTGAAAAACACCAACAAATTCAACAACAACCTCAACATTGAAAAACAACAACAACCTCAACATTGAAAAACACCAACAAATTCAACAACAACCTCAACATTTAAAAACACCCACAAATTCAACAACAACCTCAGCATTGAAAAACAACAACAACCTCAACATTGAAAAACACCAACAAATTCAACAACAACCTCAACATTGAAAAACAACAACAACCTCAACATTGAAAAACACCAACAAATTCAACAACAACCTCAACATTTAAAAACACCAACAAATTCAACAACAACCTCAACACTGAAAAACAACAACAAATTCAACAACAACCTCAACATTGAAAAACACCAACAAATTCAACAACAACCTCAACATTGAAAAACAACAACAACCTCAACATTGAAAAACACCAACAAATTCAACAACAACCTCAAAATTGAAAAACAACAACAACCTCAACATTGAAAAACACCAACGAATTCAACAACAACCTCAACATTGAAAAACAACAACAAACTCAACATTGAAAAACACCAACAAATTCAACAACAACCTCAACATTGAAAAACAACAACAACCTCAACATTGAAAAACACCAACAAATTCAACAATAACCTCAACATTGAAAAACAACAACAACCTCAACATTGAAAAACACCAACAAATTCAACAACAACCTCAACATTGAAAAACACCAACAAATTCAACAACAACCTCAACATTGAAAAACAACAACAACCTCAACATTGAAAAACACCAACAAATTCAACAACAACCTCAACATTGAAAAACAACAACAACCTCAACATTGAAAAACACCAACAAATTCAACAACAACCTCAACATTTAAAAACACCAACAAATTCAACAACAACCTCAGCATTGAAAAACAACAACAACCTCAACATTGAAAAACACCAACAAATTCAACAACAACCTCAACATTGAAAAACAACAACAACCTCAACATTGAAAAAGACCAACAAATTCAACAACAACTTCAACATTGAAAAACACCAACAAATTCAACAACAACCTCGAAATTGAAAAACGTCAACAAATTCAACAACAACCTCAACATTGAAAAACAACAACAACCTCAACATTGAAAAACACCAACAAATTTAACAACTACCTCAACATTGAAAAACAACAACAACCTCAACATTGAAAAACACCAACAAATTCAACAACAACCTCAACATTTAAAAACACCAACAAATTCAACAACAACCTCAACATTGAAAAACAACAACAATCTCAACATTGAAAAACACCAACAAATTCAACAACAACCTCAACATTGAAAAACAGCAACAACCTCAATATTGTAAAACACCAACAAATTCAACAACAACCTCAACATTGAAAAACACCAACAAATTCAACAACAACCTCAACATTGAAAAACACCAACAAATTCAACAACAAACTCAACATTGAAAAACACCAACAAATTCAACAACAACCTCAACAGTGAAAAACAACAACAACATCAGCATTGAAAAACACCAACAAATTCAACAACAACCTCAACATTGAAAAGCACCAACAAATTCAACAACAACCTCAACATTGAAAAACAACAACAACCTCAACATTGAAAAACACCAACAAATTCAACAACAACCTGAACAGTGAAAAACAACAACAACCTCAACATTGAAAAACACCAACAAATTCAACAACCTCAACATTGAAAAACAACAACAACCTCAACATTGAAAAACACCAACAAATTCAACAACAACTTCAACATTGAAAAACACCAACAAATTCAAAAACAACCTCAACATTGAAAAACAACAACAACCTAAACATTGAAAAACACCAACAAATTCAACAACAACCTCAACATTGAAAAACAACAAGAACCTCAACATTGAAAAACACCAACAAATTCAACAACAACCTCAACATTGAAAAACACCAACAAGTTCAACAACAACCTCAGCATTGAAAAACAACAACAACCTCAACATTGAAAAACACCAACAAATTCAACAACAACCTCAACATTGAAAAACAACAACAACCTCAACATTGAACAACACCAACAAATTCGACAATATCTTCAACATTGAGAAACACCAACAAATTCAACAACAACCTCGAAATTGAAAAACACCAACAAATACAACAACAACCTCAACATTGAAAAACAACAACAACCTCAACATTGACAAACACCAACAAATTCAACAACAACCTCAACATTTAAAGACACCAACAAATTCAACAACAACCTCAACATTGAAAACACCAACAAATTCAACAACAACCTCAACATTTAAAAACGCCAAAATATTCAACAACAACCTCAACATTGAAAATCAACAACCTCAACATTGAAAAACACCAACAAATTCAACAAAAAATTCAACATTGAAAAACACCAAAAAAATTCAACAACAACCCCGACATTGAAAAACACCAACAAATTCAACAACAACCTCAACTTTGAAAAACAACAACAACCTCATCATGGTAAAACACCAACAAATTCAACAACAACCTCAACATTGAAAAACAACAACATCCTCAAAATTGAAAAACACCAACAAATTCAACAACAACCCCAACATTTAAAAACAACAGCAACCTCAACATTGAAAAACACCAACAAATTCAACAACAACCTCAACATTGAAAAACACCAACAAATTCAACAACAACCTCAACATTGAAAAACACCAACAAACTCAACAACAACCTCAACATTCAAAAACAGCAACAAATTCAACGACAACCTCAACATTGAAAAACACCAATAACCTCAACATTGAAAAACACCAACAAATTCAACAACAACCTCAACATTGAAAAACTACATCAACCTCAACATTGAAAAACACCAACAAATTCAACAACAACCTCAACATTGAAAAACAACAACAACCTCAACATTGAAAAACACCAACAAATTCAACAACAACCTCAACATTGAAAAACAACAACAAACTCAACATTGAAAAACACCAACAAATTCAACAACAACCTCAACATTGAAAAAAAAAAACAACCTCAACATTGAAAAACACCAACAAATTCAACAACAACTTCAAGATTGAAAAACACCAACAAGTTCAACAACAACCTCAACATTGAAAAACAACAACAACCTCAACATTGAAAAACAACAACAAACTCAACATTGAAAAACACCAACGAATTCAACAACAACCTCAACATTGAAAAACAACAACAACCTCAACATTGCAAAACACTAGCAAATTCAACAACAACCTCAACATTTAAAAACACCAACAAATTCAACAACAACCTCAACATTGAAAACACCAACAAATTCAACAACAACCTCAACATTTAAAAAGGCCAACAAATTCAACAACAACCTCAACATTGAAAAACAACAACCTCAACATTTAAAAACACCAACAAATTCAACAACAACCTCAACATTGAAAACACCAACAAATTCAACAAAAAATTCAACATCGAAAATCACCAACAAATTCAACAATAACGCCGACATTGAAAAACACCAACAAATTCAACAACAACCTCAACTTTGAAAAACAACAACAACCTCATCATGGAAAAACACCAACAAATTCAACAACAACCCCAACATTTAAAAACAACAACAACCTCAACATTGAAAAACACCAACAAATTCAGCAACAACCTCAAAATTGAAAAGCACCAACAAATTCAACAACAATCTCAACATTGAAAAACACCAACAAACTCAACAACAACCTCAACATTGAAAAACAACAACAACCTCAACATTGAAAAACACCAACAAATTCAACAACAACCTCAACATTGAAAAACACCAACAAATTCAACAACAACCTCAACATTGAAAAACACCAACAACCTCAACATTGAAAAAAACCATCAAATTCAACAACAAGCTCAACATTGAAAAACACCAACAACCTCAAAATTGAAAAAACACCAACAAATTCAACAACAACCTCAACATTTAAAAACAACAACAACCTCAACATTGAAAAACACCAACAAATTCAACAACAACCTCAACATTGAAAAACACCAACAAATTCAACAACAACCTCAACATTGAAAAACACCAACAAACTCAACAACAACCTCAACATTGAAAAACAACAACAACCTCAACATTGAAAAACACCAACAAATTCAACAACAACCTCAACATTGAAAAACACCAACAAATTCAACAACAACCTCAACACTGAAAAACACCAACAAATTCAACAACAACCTCAACATTGAAAAACAACAACAACCTCAACATTGAAAAACACCAACAAATTCAACAACAACCTCAACATTGAAAAACAACAACAACCTCAACAGTGAAAAACACCAAAAAATTCAACAACAACCTCAACATTGAAAAACAACAACAAACTCAACATTGAAAAACACCAACAAATTCAACAACAACCTCAACATTGAAAAACAACAACAACCTCAACATTGAAAAACACCAACAAATTCAACAATAACCTCAACATTGAAAAACAACAACAACCTCAACATTGAAAAACACCAACAAATTCAACAACAACCTCAACATTGAAAAACACCAACAAATTCAACAACAACCTCAGCATTGAAAAACAACAACAACCTCAACATTGAAAAACACCAACAAATTCAACAACAACCTCAACATTGAAAAACAACAACAACCTCAACAATGAAAAACACCAACAAATTCAACAACAACCTCGAAATTGAAAAACACCAACAAATTCAACAACAACCTCAACATTGAAAAACAACAACAACCTCAACATTGAAACACACCAACAAATTCAACAACAACCTCAACATTGAAAAACAACAACAACCTCAACATTGAAAAACACCAACAAATTTAACAACAACCTCAACATTGAAAAACAACAACAACCTCAACATTGAAAAACACCAACAAATTCAACAACAACCTCAACATTTAAAAACACCAACAAATTCAACAACAACCTCAACATTGAAAAACAACAACAATCTCAACATTGAAAAACACCAACAAATTCAACAACAACCTCAACATTGAAAAACAACAACAACCTCAACATTGAAAAACACCAACAAATTTAACAACAACCTCAACATTGAAAAACAACAACAACCTCAACATTGAAAAACACCAACAAATTCAACAACAACCTCAACATTTAAAAACACCAACAAATTCAACAACAACCTCAACATTGAAAAACAACAACAATCTCAACATTGAAAAACACCAACAAATTCAACAAGAACCTGAACATTGCAAAACACCAACAAATTCAACAACAAACTCAACATTGAAAAACACCAACAAATTCAACAACAACCTCAACATTGTCAAACAACAACAACATCAACATTGAAAAACACCAACAAATTCAACAACAACCTCAACATTGAAAAGCACCAACAAATTCAACAACAACCTCAACATTGAAAAACACCAACAAATTCAACAACAACCTCAACAGTGAAAAACAACAACAACCTCAACATTGAAAAACACCAACAAATTCAACAACAACCTCAACATTGAAAAACAACAACAAACTCAACATTGAAAAACACCAACAAATTCAACAACAACCTCAACATTGAAAAACAAAAACAACCTCAACATTGAAAAACACCAACAAATTCAACAACAACCTCAACATTGAAAAACACCAACAAATTCAACAACAACCTCAACATTGAAAAGCAACAACAACCTAAACATTGAAAAACACCAACAAATTCAACAACAACCTCAAGATTGAAAAACAACAACAACCTCAACATTGAAAAACACCAACAAATTCAACAACAACCTCAACATTGAAAAACACCAACAAATTCAACAACAACCTCAGCACTGAAAAACAACAACAACCTGAACATTGAAAAACACCAACAAATTCAACAACAACCTCAACATTGAAAAGCAACAACAACCTCAACATTGAAAAACAACACCAAATTCAACAACATCTTCAACATTGACAAACACCAACAAATTCAACAACAACCTCGAAATTGAAAAACACCAACAAATACAACAACAACCTCAACATTGAAAAACAACAACAACCTCAACATTGACAAACACCAACAAATTCAACAACAACCTCAACATTTAAAAATACCAACAAATTCAACAACAACCTCAACATTGAAAACACCAAAAAATTCAACAACAACCTCAACATTTAAAAACGCCAAAAAATTCAACAACAACCTCAACATTGAAAAACAACAAGCTCAACATTGAAAAACACCAACAAATTCAACAAAAAATTCAACATTGAAAAACACCAACAAATTCAACAACAACCCCGACATTGAAAAACACCAACAAATTCAACAACAACCTCAACTTTGAAAAACAACAACAACCTCATCATGGAAAAACACCAACAAATTCAACAACAACCGCAACATTGAAAAACAACAACATCCTCAAAATTGAAAAACACCAACAAATTCAACAACAACCCCAACATTTAAAAACAACAACAACCTCAACATTGAAAAACACCAACAAATTCAACTACAACCTCAACATTGAAAAACACCAACAAATTCAACAACAACCTCAACATTGAAAAACACCAACAAACTCAACAACAACCTCAACATTGAAAAACAACAACAACCTCAACATTGAAAAACACCAACAAATTCAACAACAACCTCAACATTGAAAAACACCAACAAATTCAACAACAACCTCAACATTGAAAAACACCAATAACCTCAAAATTGAAAAACACCATCAAATTCAACAACAACCTCAACATTGAAAAACAACAACCTCAACATTGAAAAACACCAACAAATTCAACAACAACCTCAACATTGAAAAACAACAACAAACTCAACATTGGAAAACACCAACAAATTCAACAACAACCTCAACATTGAAAAAAAACAACCTCAACATTGAAAAACAACAACAAATTCAACAACAACTTCAACATTGAAAAACACCAACAAGTTCAACAACAACCTCAACATTGAAAAACAACAACAACCTCAACATTGAAAAACACCAACAAATTCAACAACAACCTCAACATTAAGAACAACAACAACCTCAACATTGAAAAACACCAACAAATTCAACAACAACCTCAACATTGAAAAGCACCAACAACCTCAACATTGAAAAACACCATCAAATTCAACAACAACCTCAACATTGAAAAACACCAACAACCTCAAAATTGAAAAAACACCAACAAATTGAACAACAACATCAACATTTAAAAACAACAACAACCTCAACATTGAAAAACACCAACAAATTCAACAACAACCTCAACATTGAAAAACACCAACAAATTCAACAACAACCTCAACATTGAAAAACACCAACAAACTCAACAACAACCTCAACATTGAAAAACAACAACAACCTCAACATTGAAACACACCAACAAATTCAACAACAACCTCAACATTGAAAAACACCAACAAATTCAACAACAACCTCAGCATTGAAAAACAACAACAACCTCAACATTGAAAAACACCAACAATTTCAACAACAACCTCAACATTGAAAAACAACAACAACCTCAACATTGAAAAACACCAACAAATTTAACAACAACCTCAACATTGAAAAACAACAACAACCTCAACAATGAAAAACACCAACAAATTCAACAACAACCTCAACATTGAAAAACAACAACAATCTCAACATTGAAAAACACCAACAAATTCAACAACAACCTCAACATTGAAAAACAACAACAACCTCAACATTGAAAAACACCAACAAATTTAACAACAACCTCAACATTGAAAAACAACAACAACCTCAACATTGAAAAACACCAACAAATTCAAAAACAACCTCAACATTTAAAAACACCAACAAATTCAACAACAACCTCAACATTGAAAAACAACAACAATCTCAACATTGAAAAACACCAACAAATTCAACAACAACCTCAACATTGAAAAACACCAACAAATTCAACAACAAACTCAACATTGAAAAACACCAACAAATTCAACAACAACCTCAAAATTGTCAAACAACAACAACATCAACATTGAAAAACACCAACAAATTCAACAACAACCTCAACATTGAAAAACACCAACAAATTCAACAACAAGCTCAACATTGAAAAACACCAACAAATTCAACAACAACCTCAACAGTGAAAAACAACAACAACCTCAACATTGAAAAACACCAACAAATTCAACAACAACCTCAACATTGAAAAACAACAACAAACTCAACATTGAAAAACACCAACAAATTCAACAACAACCTCAACATTGAAAAACAACAACAACCTCAACATTGAAAAACACCAACAAATTCAACAACAACCTCAACATTGAAAAACACCAACAAATTCAACAACAACCTCAACATTGAAAAACAACAACAACCGAAACATTGAAAAACACAAACAAATTCAACAACAACCTCAACATTGAAAAACAACAACAACCTCAACATTGAAAAACACCAACAAATTCAACAACAACCTCAACATTGAAAAACACCAACAAATTCAACAACAACCTCAGCATTGAAAAACAACAACAACCTGAACATTGAAAAACACCAACAAATTCAACAACAACCTCAACATTGAAAAACAACAACAACC
Source organism: Isurus oxyrinchus (assembly GCA_026770705.1). NCBI lineage: Eukaryota > Metazoa > Chordata > Chondrichthyes > Lamniformes > Lamnidae > Isurus > Isurus oxyrinchus. Next base: position 145,566 of record JANJGN010000160.1, read on the forward strand.
TCAACATTGAAAAACACCACCAAATTCAACAACATCTTCAACATTGACAAACACCAACAAATTCAAAAACAACCTCGAAATTGAAAAACACCAACAAATACAACAACAACCTCAACATTGAAAAACAACAACAACCTCAACATTGACAAACACCAACAAATTCAACAACAACCTCAACATTTAAAAATACCAACAAATTCAACAACAACCTCAACATTGAAAACACCAAAAAATTCAACAACAACCTCAACATCTAAAAACGCCAAAAAATTCAACAACAACCTCAACATTGAAAAACAACAAGCTCAACATTGAAAAACACCAACAAATTCAACAAAAAATTCAACTTTGAAAAACACCAACAAATTCAACAACAACCCCGACATTGAAAAACACCAACAAATTCAACAACAACCTCAACTTTGAAAAACAACAACAACCTCATCATGGAAAAACACCAACAAATTCAACAACAACCTCAACATTGAAAAACAACAACATCCTCAAAATTGAAAAACACCAACAAATTCAACAACAACCCCAACATTTAAAAACAACAACAACCTCAACATTGAAAAACACCAACAAATTCAACAACAACCTCAACATTGAAAAACAGCAACAAATTCAACAACAACCTCAACATTGAAAGACACCAACAAACTCAACAACAACCTCAACATTGAAAAACAACAACAACCTCAACATTGAAAAACACCAACAAATTCAACAACAACCTCAACATTGAAAAACACCAACAAATTCAACAACAACCTCAACATTGAAAAACACCAATAACCTCAACATTGAAAAACACCAACAAATTCAACAACAACCTCAACATTGAAAAACAACAACAACCTCAACATTGAAAAACACCAACAAATTCAACAACAACCTCAACATTGAAAAACAACAACAAACTCAACATTGAAAAACACCAACAAATTCAACAACAACCTCAACATTGAAAAAAAAACAACCTCAACATTGAAAAACACCAACAAATTCAACAACAACTTCAACATTGAAAAACACCAACAAGTTCAACAACAACCTCAACATTGAAAAACAGCAACAACCTCAACATTGAAAAACACCAACAAATTCAACAACAACCTCAACATTAAAAACAACAACAACCTCAACATTGAAAAACACCAACAAATTCAACAACAACCTCAACATTGAAAAACACCAACAACCTCAACATTGAAAAACACGATCAAATTCAACAACAACCTCAACATTGAAAAACACCAACAACCTCAAAATTGAAAAAACACCAACAAATTCAACAACAACCTCAACATTTAAAAACAACAACAACCTCAACATTGAAAAACACCAACAAATTCAACAACAACCTCAACATTGAAAAACACCAACAAATTCAACAACAACCTCAACATTGAAAAACACCAACAAACTCAACAACAACCTCAACATTGAAAAACAACAACAACCTCAACATTGAAAAACACCAACAAATTCAACAACAACCTCAACATTGAAAAACACCAACAAATTCAACAACAACCTCAGCATTGAAAAACAACAACAACCTCAACATTGAAAAACACCAACAAATTCAACAACAACCTCAACATTGAAAAACAACAACAACCTCAACATTGAAAAACACCAACAAATTCAACAACAACCTCGAAATTGAAAAGCACCAACAAATTCAACAACAACCTCAACATTGAAAAACAACAACAACCTCAACATTGAAAAACACCAACAAATTTAACAACAACCTCAACATTGAAAAACAACAACAACCTCAACAATGAAAAACACGAACAAATTCAACAACAACCTCAACATTTAAAAACACCAACAAATTCAACAACAACCTCAACATTGAAAAACAACAACAATCTCAACATTGAAAAACACCAACAAATTCAACAACAACCTCAACATTGAAAAACAACAACAACCTCAACATTGAAAAACACCAACAAATTTAACAACAACCTCAACATTGAAAAACAACAACAACCTCAACATTGAAAAACAGCAACAAATTCAAAAACAACCTCAACATTTAAAAACACCAACAAATTCAACAACAACCTCAACATTGAAAAACAACAACAATCTCAACATTGAAAAACACCAACAAATTCAACAACAACCTCAACATTGAAAAACACCAACAAATTCAACAACAAACTCAAAATTGAAAAACACCAACAAATTCAACAACAACCTCAACATTGTCAAACAACAACAACATCAACATTGAAAAACACCAACAAATTCAACAACAACCTCAACATTGAAAAGCACCAACAAATTCAACAACAAGCTCAACATTGAAAAACACCAACAAATTCAACAACAACCTCAACAGTGAAAAACAACAACAACCTCAACATTGAAAAACACCAACAAATTCAACAACAACCTCAACATTGAAAAACAACAACAAACTCAACATTGAAAAACACCAACAAATTCAACAACAACCTCAACATTGAAAAACAAAAACAACCTCAACATTGAAAAACACCAACAAATTCAACAACAACCTCAACATTGAAAAACACCAACAAATTCAACAACAACCTCAACATTGAAAAACAACAACAACCGAAACATTGAAAAACACAAACAAATTCAACAACAACCTCAACATTGAAAAACAACAACAACCTCAACATTGAAAAACACCAACAAATTCAACAACAACCTCAACATTGAAAAACACCAACAAATTCAACAACAACCTCAGCATTGAAAAACAACAACAACCTGAACATTGAAAAACACCAACAAATTCAACAACAACCTCAACATTGAAAAACAACAACAACCTCAACATTGAAAAACACCACCAAATTCAACAACATCTTCAACATTGACAAACACCAACAAATTCAAAAACAACCTCGAAATTGAAAAACACCAACAAATACAACAACAACCTCAACATTGAAAAACAACAACAACCTCAACATTGACAAACACCAACAAATTCAACAACAACCTCAACATTTAAAAATACCAACAAATTCAACAACAACCTCAACATTGAAAACACCAAAAAATTCAACAACAACCTCAACATTTAAAAACGCCAAAATATTCAACAACAACCTCAACATTGAAAAACAACAAGCTCAACATTGAAAAACACCAACAAATTCAACAAAAAATTCAACTTTGAAAAACACCAACAAATTCAACAACAACCCCGACATTGAAAAACACCAACAAATTCAACAACAACCTCAACTTTGAAAAACAACAACAACCTCATCATGGAAAAACACCAACAAATTCAACAACAACCTCAACATTGAAAAACAACAACATCCTCAAAATTGAAAAACACCAACAAATTCAACAACAACCCCAACATTTAAAAACAACAACAACCTCAACATTGAAAAACACCAACAAATTCAACAACAACCTCAACATTGAAAAACACCAACAAATTCAACAACAACCTCAACATTGAAAGACACCAACAAACTCAACAACAACCTCAACATTGAAAAACAACAACAACCTCAACATTGAAAAACACCAACAAATTCAACAACAACCTCAACATTGAAAAACACCAACAAATTCAACAACAACCTCAACATTGAAAAACACCAATAACCTCAACATTGAAAAACACCAACAAATTCAACAACAACCTCAACATTGAAAAACAACAACAACCTCAACATTGAAAAACACCAACAAATTCAACAACAACCTCAACATTGAAAAACAACAACAAACTCAACATTGAAAAACACCAACAAATTCAACAACAACCTCAACATTGAAAAAAAAACAACCTCAACATTGAAAAACACCAACAAATTCAACAACAACTTCAACATTGAAAAACACCAACAAGTTCAACAACAACCTCAACATTGAAAAACAGCAACAACCTCAACATTGAAAAACACCAACAAATTCAACAACAACCTCAACATTAAAAACAACAACAACCTCAACATTGAAAAACACCAACAAATTCAACAACAACCTCAACATTGAAAAACACCAACAACCTGAACATTGAAAAACACCATCAAATTCAACAACAACCTCAACATTGAAAAACAACAACAACCTCAACATTGAAAACACCAACAAATTTAACAACAACCTCAACATTGAAAAACAACAACAACCTCAACATTGAAAAACACCAACAATTTCAAAAACAACCTCAACATTTAAAAACACCAACAAATTCAACAACAACCTCAACATTGAAAAACAACAACAATCTCAACATTGAAAAACACCAACAAATTCAACAACAACCTCAACATTGAAAAACACCAACAAATTCAACAACAAACTCAACATTGAAAAACACCAACAAATTCAACAACAACCTCAAAATTGTCAAACAACAACAACATCAACATTGAAAAACACCAACAAATTCAACAACAACCTCAACATTGAAAAACACCAACAAATTCAACAACAAGCTCAACATTGAAAAACACCAACAAATTCAACAACAACCTCAACAGTGAAAAACAACAACAACCTCAACATTGAAAAACACCAACAAATTCAACAACAACCTCAACATTGAAAAACAACAACAAACTCAACATTGAAAAACACCAACAAATTCAACAACAACCTCAACATTGAAAAACAACAACAACCTCAACATTGAAAAACACCAACAAATTCAACAACAACCTCAACATTGAAAAACACCAACAAATTCAACAACAACCTCAACATTGAAAAACAACAACAACCGAAACATTGAAAAACACAAACAAATTCAACAACAACCTCTACATTGAAAAACAACAACAACCTCAACATTGAAAAACACCAACAAATTCAACAACAACCTCAACATTGAAAAACACCAACAAATTCAACAACAACCTCAGCATTGAAAAACAACAACAACCTGAACATTGAAAAACACCAACAAATTCAACAACAACCTCAACATTGAAAAACAACAACAACCTCAACATTGAAAAACACCACCAAATTCAACAACATCTTCAACATTGACAAACACCAACAAATTCAAAAACAACCTCGAAATTGAAAAACACCAACAAATACAACAACAACCTCAACATTGAAAAACAACAACAACCTCAACATTGACAAACACCAACAAATTCAACAACAACCTCAACATTTAAAAATACCAACAAATTCAACAACAACCTCAACATTGAAAACACCAAAAAATTCAACAACAACCTCAACATCTAAAAACGCCAAAAAATTCAACAACAACCTCAACATTGAAAAACAACAAGCTCAACATTGAAAAACACCAACAAATTCAACAAAAAATTCAACTTTGAAAAACACCAACAAATTCAACAACAACCCCGACATTGAAAAACACCAACAAATTCAACAACAACCTCAACTTTGAAAAACAACAACAACCTCATCATGGAAAAACACCAACAAATTCAACAACAACCTCAACATTGAAAAACAACAACATCCTCAAAATTGAAAAACACCAACAAATTCAACAACAACCCCAACATTTAAAAACAACAACAACCTCAACATTGAAAAACACCAACAAATTCAACAACAACCTCAACATTGAAAAACACCAACAAATTCAACAACAACCTCAACATTGAAAGACACCAACAAACTCAACAACAACCTCAACATTGAAAAACAACAACAACCTCAACATTGAAAAACACCAACAAATTCAACAACAACCTCAACATTGAAAAACACCAACAAATTCAACAACAACCTCAACATTGAAAAACACCAATAACCTCAACATTGAAAAACACCAACAAATTCAACAACAACCTCAACATTGAAAAACAACAACAACCTCAACATTGAAAAACACCAACAAATTCAACAACAACCTCAACATTGAAAAACAACAACAAACTCAACATTGAAAAACACCAACAAATTCAACAACAACCTCAACATTGAAAAAAAAACAACCTCAACATTGAAAAACACCAACAAATTCAACAACAACTTCAACATTGAAAAACACCAACAAGTTCAACAACAACCTCAACATTGAAAAACAGCAACAACCTCAACATTGAGAAACACCAACAAATTCAACAACAACCTCAACATTAAAAACAACAACAACCTTAACATTGAAAAACACCAACAAATTCAACAACAACCTCAACATTGAAAAACACCAACAACCTCAACATTGAAAAACACGATCAAATTCAACAACAACCTCAACATTGAAAAACACCAACAACCTCAAAATTGAAAAAACACCAACAAATTCAACAACAACCTCAACATTTAAAAACAACAACAACCTCAACATTGAAAAACACCAACAAATTCAACAACAACCTCAACATTGAAAAACACCAACAAATTCAACAACAACCTCAACATTGAAAAACACCAACAAACTCAACAACAACCTCAACATTGAAAAACAACAACAACCTCAACATTGAAAAACACCAACAAATTCAACAACAACCTCAACATTGAAAAACACCAACAAATTCAACAACAACCTCAGCATTGAAAAACAACAACAACCTCAACATTGAAAAACACCAACAAATTCAACAACAACCTCAACATTGAAAAACAACAACAACCTCAACATTGAAAAACACCAACAAATTCAACAACAACCTCGAAATTGAAAAGCACCAACAAATTCAACAACAACCTCAACATTGAAAAACAACAACAACCTCAACATTGAAAAACACCAACAAATTTAACAACAACCTCAACATTGAAAAACAACAACAACCTCAACAATGAAAAACACGAACAAATTCAACAACAACCTCAACATTTAAAAACACCAACAAATTCAACAACAACCTCAACATTGAAAAACAACAACAATCTCAACATTGAAAAACACCAACAAATTCAACAACAACCTCAACATTGAAAAACAACAACAACCTCAACATTGAAAAACACCAACAAATTTAACAACAACCTCAACATTGAAAAACAACAACAACCTCAACATTGAAAAACAGCAACAAATTCAAAAACAACCTCAACATTTAAAAACACCAACAAATTCAACAACAACCTCAACATTGAAAAACAACAACAATCTCAACATTGAAAAACACCAACAAATTCAACAACAACCTCAACATTGAAAAACACCAACAAATTCAACAACAAACTCAACATTGAAAAACACCAACAAATTCAACAACAACCTCAACATTGTCAAACAACAACAACATCAACATTGAAAAACACCAACAAATTCAACAACAATCTCAACATTGAAAAGCACCAACAAATTCAACAACAAGCTCAACATTGAAAAACACCAACAAATTCAACAACAACCTCAACAGTGAAAAACAACAACAACCTCAACATTGAAAAACACCAACAAATTCAACAACAACCTCAACATTGAAAAACAACAACAAACTCAACATTGAAAAACACCAACAAATTCAACAACAACCTCAACATTGAAAAACAAAAACAACCTCAACATTGAAAAACACCAACAAATTCAACAACAACCTCAACATTGAAAAACACCAACAAATTCAACAACAACCTCAACATTGAAAAACAACAACAACCGAAACATTGAAAAACACAAACAAATTCAACAACAACCTCAACATTGAAAAACAACAACAACCTCAACATTGAAAAACACCAACAAATTCAACAACAACCTCAACATTGAAAAACACCAACAAATTCAACAACAACCTCAGCATTGAAAAACAACAACAACCTGAACATTGAAAAACACCAACAAATTCAACAACAACCTCAACATTGAAAAACAACAACAACCTCAACATTGAAAAACACCACCAAATTCAACAACATCTTCAACATTGACAAACACCAACAAATTCAAAAACAACCTCGAAATTGAAAAACACCAACAAATACAACAACAACCTCAACATTGAAAAACAACAACAACCTCAACATTGACAAACACCAACAAATTCAACAACAACCTCAACATTTAAAAATACCAACAAATTCAACAACAACCTCAACATTGAAAACACCAAAAAATTCAACAACAACCTCAACATTTAAAAACGCCAAAATATTCAACAACAACCTCAACATTGAAAAACAACAAGCTCAACATTGAAAAACACCAACAAATTCAACAAAAAATTCAACTTTGAAAAACACCAACAAATTCAACAACAACCCCGACATTGAAAAACACCAACAAATTCAACAACAACCTCAACTTTGAAAAACAACAACAACCTCATCATGGAAAAACACCAACAAATTCAACAACAACCTCAACATTGAAAAACAACAACATCCTCAAAATTGAAAAACACCAACAAATTCAACAACAACCCCAACATTTAAAAACAACAACAACCTCAACATTGAAAAACACCAACAAATTCAACAACAACCTCAACATTGAAAAACACCAACAAATTCAACAACAACCTCAACATTGAAAGACACCAACAAACTCAACAACAACCTCAACATTGAAAAACAACAACAACCTCAACATTGAAAAACACCAACAAATTCAACAACAACCTCAACATTGAAAAACACCAACAAATTCAACAACAACCTCAACATTGAAAAACACCAATAACCTCAACATTGAAAAACACCAACAAATTCAACAACAACCTCAACATTGAAAAACAACAACAACCTCAACATTGAAAAACACCAACAAATTCAACAACAACCTCAACATTGAAAAACAACAACAAACTCAACATTGAAAAACACCAACAAATTCAACAACAACCTCAACATTGAAAAAAAAACAACCTCAACATTGAAAAACACCAACAAATTCAACAACAACTTCAACATTGAAAAACACCAACAAGTTCAACAACAACCTCAACATTGAAAAACAGCAACAACCTCAACATTGAAAAACACCAACAAATTCAACAACAACCTCAACATTAAAAACAACAACAACCTCAACATTGAAAAACACCAACAAATTCAACAACAACCTCAACATTGAAAAACACCAACAACCTGAACATTGAAAAACACCATCAAATTCAACAACAACCTCAACATTGAAAAACACCAACAACCTCAAAATTGAAAAAACACCAACAAATTCAACAACAACCTCAACATTTAAAAACAACAACAACCTCAACATTGAAAAACACCAACAAATTCAACAACAACCTCAACATTGAAAAACACCAACAAATTCAACAACAACCTCAACATTGAAAAACACCAACAAACTCAACAACAACCTCAACATTGAAAAACAACAACAACCTCAACATTGAAAAACACCAACAAATTCAACAACCACCTCAACATTGAAAAACACCAACAAATTCAACAACAACCTCAACATTGAAAAACACCAACAAATTCAACAACAACCTCAACATTGAAAAACAACAACAAACTCAACATTGAAAAACACCAACAAATTCAACAACAACCTCAACATTGAAAAACAACAACAACCTCAACATTGAAAAACACCAACAAATTCAACAATAACCTCAACATTGAAAAACAACAACAACCTCAACATTGAAAAACAGCAACAAATTCAAAAACAACCTCAACATTTAAAAACACCAACAAATTCAACAACAACCTCAACATTGAAAAACAACAACAATCTCAACATTGAAAAACACCAACAAATTCAACAACAACCTCAACATTGAAAAACACCAACAAATTCAACAACAAACTCAACATTGAAAAACACCAACAAATTCAACAACAACCTCAACATTGTCAAACAACAACAACATCAACATTGAAAAACACCAACAAATTCAACAACAACCTCAACATTGAAAAGCACCAACAAATTCAACAACAAGCTCAACATTGAAAAACACCAACAAATTCAACAACAACCTCAACAGTGAAAAACAACAACAACCTCAACATTGAAAAACACCAACAAATTCAACAACAACCTCAACATTGAAAAACAACAACAAACTCAACATTGAAAAACACCAACAAATTCAACAACAACCTCAACATTGAAAAACAAAAACAACCTCAACATTGAAAAACACCAACAAATTCAACAACAACCTCAACATTGAAAAACACCAACAAATTCAACAACAACCTCAACATTGAAAAACAACAACAACCGAAACATTGAAAAACACAAACAAATTCAACAACAACCTCAACATTGAAAAACAACAACAACCTCAACATTGAAAAACACCAACAAATTCAACAACAACCTCAACGTTGAAAAACACCAACAAATTCAACAACAACCTCAGCATTGAAAAACAACAACAACCTGAACATTGAAAAACACCAACAAATTCAACAACAACCTCAACATTGAAAAACAACAACAACCTCAACATTGAAAAACACCACCAAATTCAACAACATCTTCAACATTGACAAACACCAACAAATTCAAAAACAACCTCGAAATTGAAAAACACCAACAAATACAACAACAACCTCAACATTGAAAAACAACAACAACCTCAACATTGACAAACACCAACAAATTCAACAACAACCTCAACATTTAAAAATACCAACAAATTCAACAACAACCTCAACATTGAAAACACCAAAAAATTCAACAACAACCTCAACATTTAAAAACGCCAAAATATTCAACAACAACCTCAACATTGAAAAACAACAAGCTCAACATTGAAAAACACCAACAAATTCAACAAAAAATTCAACTTTGAAAAACACCAACAAATTCAACAACAACCCCGACATTGAAAAACACCAACAAATTCAACAACAACCTCAACTTTGAAAAACAACAACAACCTCATCATGGAAAAACACCAACAAATTCAACAACAACCTCAACAGTGAAAAACAACAACATCCTCAAAATTGAAAAACACCAACAAATTCAACAACAACCCCAACATTTAAAAACAACAACAACCTCAACATTGAAAAACACCAACAAATTCAACAACAACCTCAACATTGAAAAACACCAACAAATTCAACAACAACCTCAACATTGAAAGACACCAACAAACTCAACAACAACCTCAACATTGAAAAACAACAACAACCTCAACATTGAAAAACACCAACAAATTCAACAACAACCTCAACATTGAAAAACACCAACAAATTCAACAACAACCTCAACATTGAAAAACACCAATAACCTCAACATTGAAAAACACCAACAAATTCAACAACAACCTCAACATTGAAAAACAACAACAAACTCAACATTGAAAAACACCAACAAATTCAACAACAACCTCAACATTGAAAAACAACAACAACCTCAACATTGAAAAACACCAACAAATTCAACAATAACCTCAACATTGAAAAACAACAACAACCTTAACATTGAAAAACACCAACAAATTCAACAACAACCTCAACATTGAAAAACACCAACAAGTTCAACAACAACCTCAACATTGAAAAACAGCAACAACCTCAACATTGAAAAACACCAACAAATTCAACAACAACCTCAACATTGAAAAACAACAACAACCCCAGCATTGAAAAACACCAACAAATTCAACAACAACCTCAACATTGAAAAACACCAACAAATTCAACAACAACCTCAGCATTGAAAAACAACAACAACCTCAACATTGAAAAACACCAACAAATTCAACAACAACCTCAACATTGAAAAACAACAACAACCTCAACATTGAAAAACACCAACAAATTCAACAACAACTTCAACATTGAAAAACACCAACAAATTCAACAACAACCTCAACATTGAAAAACAACAACAACCTCAACATTGAAAAACAAAAACAACCTCAACATTGAAAAACACCAACAAATTCAACAACAACCTCAACATTGAAAAACAACAACAAACTTAACATTGAAAAACACCAACAAATTCAACAACAACCTCAACATTGAAAAACAACAACAACCTCAACATTGAAAAACACCAACCAATTCAACAACAACCTCAACATAGAAAAACACCAACAAATTCAACAACAACCTCAACATTGAAAAACAACAACAACCTAAACATTGAAAAATACCAACAAATTCAACAACAACCTCAACATTGAAAAACAACAACAACCTCAACATTGAAAAACACCAACAAATTCAACAACAACCTCAACATTGAAAAACACCAACAAATTCAACAACAACCTCAGCATTGAAAAACAACAACAACATCAACATTGAAAAACACCAACAAATTCAACAACAACCTCAACATTGAAAAACAACAACAACCTCAACATTGACAAACACCAACAAATACAACAACCTCAACATTTAAAAACACCAACAAATTCAACAACAACCTCAACAATGAAAACACCAACAAATTCAACAACAACCTCAACATTTAATAACGCCAAAAAATTCAACAACAACCTCAATATTGAAAAACAACAACCTCAACATTGAAAAACACCAACAAATTCAACAAAAAATTCAACATTGAAAAACACCAAAAAATTCAACAACAACCCCGACATTGAAAAACACCAACAAATTCAACAACAACCTCAACTTTGAAAAACAACAACAACCTCATCATGGAAAAACACCAACAAATTCAACAACAACCTCAACATTGAAAAACAACAACAACCTCAACATTGAAAAACACCAACAAATTCAACAACAACCTCAACATTGAAAAACAACAACAAACTCAACATTGAAAAACACCAACAAATTCAACAACAACCTCAACATTGAAAAACAACAACAACCTCAACATTGAAAAACACCAACAAATTCAACAACAACCTCAACATTGAAAAACAACAACAACCTCAACATTGAAAAACACCAACAAATTCAACAACAACCTCAACATTGAAAAACAACAACAACCTCAGCATTGAAAAACACCAACAAATTCAACAACAACCTCAACATTGAAAAACACCAACAAATTCAACAACAACCTCAGCATTGAAAAACAACAACAACAACCTCAACATTGAAAAACACCAACAAATTCAACAACAACCTCAACATTGAAAAACACCAACAAATTCAACAACAACCTCAACATTGAAAAACACCAACAAATACAACAACAACCTCAACATTGAAAAACAACAACAACCTCAACATTGACAAACACCAACAAATTCAACAACAACCTCAACATTTAAAAATACCAACAAATTCAACAACAACCTCAACATTGAAAACACCAAAAAATTCAACAACAACCTCAACATTTAAAAACGCCAAAATATTCAACAACAACCTCAACATTGAAAAACAACAAGCTCAACATTGAAAAACACCAACAAATTCAACAAAAAATTCAACTTTGAAAAACACCAACAAATTCAACAACAACCCCGACATTGAAAAACACCAACAAATTCAACAACAACCTCAACTTTGAAAAACAACAACAACCTCATCATGGAAAAACACCAACAAATTCAACAACAACCTCAACATTGAAAAACAACAACATCCTCAAAATTGAAAAACACCAACAAATTCAACAACAACCCCAACATTTAAAAACAACAACAACCTCAACATTGAAAACACCAACAAATTCAACAACAACCTCAACATTGAAAAACACCAACAAATTCAACAACAACCTCAACATTGAAAGACACCAACAAACTCAACAACAACCTCAACATTGAAAAACAACAACAACCTCAACATTGAAAAACACCAACAAATTCAACAACAACCTCAACATTGAAAAACACCAACAAATTCAACAACAACCTCAACATTGAAAAACACCAATAACCTCAACATTGAAAAACACCAACAAATTCAACAACAACCTCAACATTGAAAAACAACAACAACCTCAACATTGAAAAACACCAACAAATTCAACAACAACCTCAACATTGAAAAACAACAACAAACTCAACATTGAAAAACACCAACAAATTCAACAACAACCTCAACATTGAAAAAAAAACAACCTCAACATTGAAAAACACCAACAAATTCAACAACAACTTCAACATTGAAAAACACCAACAAGTTCAACAACAACCTCAACATTGAAAAACAGCAACAACCTCAACATTGAAAAACACCAACAAATTCAACAACAACCTCAACATTAAAAACAACAACAACCTCAACATTGAAAAACACCAACAAATTCAACAACAACCTCAACATTGAAAAACACCAACAACCTGAACATTGAAAAACACCATCAAATTCAACAACAACCTCAACATTGAAAAACACCAACAACCTCAAAATTGAAAAAACACCAACAAATTCAACAACAACCTCAACATTTAAAAACAACAACAACCTCAACATTGAAAAACACCAACAAATTCGACAACAACCTCAACATTGAAAAACACCAACAAATTCAACAACAACCTCAACATTGAAAAACACCAACAAACTCAACAACAACCTCAACATTGAAAAACAACAACAACCTCAACATTGAAAAACACCAACAAATTCAACAACCACCTCAACATTGAAAAACACCAACAAATTCAACAACAACCTCAACATTGAAAAACACCAACAAATTCAACAACAACCTCAACATTGAAAAACAACAACAAACTCAACATTGAAAAACACCAACAAATTCAACAACAACCTCAACATTGAAAAACAACAACAACCTCAACATTGAAAAACACCAACAAATTCAACAATAACCTCAACATTGAAAAACAACAACAACCTCAACATTGAAAAACACCAACAAATTCAACAACAACCTCAACATTCAAAAACACCAACAAATTCAACAACAACCTCAACATTGAAAAACAACAACAACCTCAACATTGAAAAACACCAACAAATTCAACAACAACCTCAACATTGAAAAACAACAACAACCCCAGCATTGAAAAACACCAACAAATTCAACAACAACCTCAACATTGAAAAACACCAACAAATTCAACAACAACCTCAGCATTGAAAAAACAACAACAACCTCAACATTGAAAAACACCAACAAATTCAACAACAACCTCAACATTGAAAAACAACAACAACCTCAACATTGAAAAACACCAACAAATTCAACAACAACTTCAACATTGAAAAACACCAACAAATTCATCAACAACCTCAACATTGAAAAACAACAACAACCTCAACATTGAAAAACAAAAACAACCTCAACATTGAAAAACACCAACAAATTCAACAACAACCTCAACATTGAAAAACAACAACAAACTTAACATTGAAAAACACCAACAAATTCAACAACAACCTCAACATTGAAAAACAACAACAACCTCAACATTGAAAAACACCAACCAATTCAACAACAACCTCAACATAGAAAAACACCAACAAATTCAACAACAACCTCAACATTGAAAAACAACAACAACCTAAACATTGAAAAATACCAACAAATTCAACAACAACCTCAACATTGAAAAACAACAACAACCTCAACATTGAAAAACACCAACAAATTCAACAACAACCTCAACATTGAAAAACACCAACAAATTCAACAACAACCTCAGCATTGAAAAACAACAACAACATCAACATTGAAAAACACCAACAAATTCAACAACAACCTCAACATTGAAAAACAACAACAACCTCAACATTGACAAACACCAACAAATACAACAACCTCAACATTTAAAAACACCAACAAATTCAACAACAACCTCAACAATGAAAACACCAACAAATTCAACAACAACCTCAACATTTAATAACGCCAAAAAATTCAACAACAACCTCAATATTGAAAAACAACAACCTCAACATTGAAAAACACCAACAAATTCAACAAAAAAATTCAACATTGAAAAACACCAAAAAATTCAACAACAACCCCGACATTGAAAAAACACCAACAAATTCAACAACAACCTCAACTTTGAAAAACAACAACAACCTCATCATGGAAAAAACACCAACAAATTCAACAACAACCTCAACATTGAAAAACAACAACAACCTCAACATTGAAAAACACCAACAAATTCAACAACAACCTCAACATTGAAAAACAACAACAAACTCAACATTGAAAAACACCAACAAATTCAACAACAACCTCAACATTGAAAAACAACAACAACCTCAACAATGAAAAACACCAACAAATTCAACAACAACCTCAACATTGAAAAACACCAACAAATTCAACAACAACCTCAACATTGAAACACAACAACAACCTCAACATTGAAAAACACCAACAAATTCAACAACAACCTCAACATTGAAAAACAACAACAACCTCAGCATTGAAAAACACCAACAAATTCAACAACAACCTCAACATTGAAAAACACCAACAAATTCAACAACAACCTCAGCATTGAAAAAACAACAACAACCTCAACATTGAAAAACACCAACAAATTCAACAACAACCTCAACATTGAAAAACACCAACAAATTCAACAACAACCTCAACATTGAAAAACACCAACAAATTCAACAACAACCTCAACATTGAAAAACACCAACAAACTCAACAACAACCTCAACATTGAAAAACAACAACAACCTCAACATTGAAAAAACACCAACAAATTCAACAACAACCTCAGCATTGAAAAACACCAACAAATTCAACAACAACCTCAACATTGAAAAACACCAATAACCTCAACATTGAAAAACACCAACAAATTCAACAACAACCTCAACATTGAAAAACAACAACAACCTCAACATTGAAAAACACCAACAAATTCAACAACAACCTCAACATTGAAAAACAACAACAAACTCAACATTGAAAAACACCAACAAATTCAACAACAACCTCAACATTGAAAAAAAAACAACCTCAACATTGAAAAACACCAACAAATTCAACAACAACTTCAACATTGAAAAACACCAACAAGTTCAACAACAACCTCAACATTGAAAAACAACAACAACCTCAACATTGAAAAACACCAACAAATTCAACAACAACCTCAACATTAAAAACAACAACAACCTCAACATTGAAAAACAGCAACAAATTCAACAACAACCTCAACATTGAAAAACACCAACAACCTCAACATTGAAAAACACCATCAAATTCAACAACAACCTCAACATTGAAAAACAGCAACAACCTCAAAATTGAAAAAACACCAACAAATTCAACAACAACCTCAACATTTAAAAACAACAACAACCTCAACATTGAAAAACACCAACAAATTCAACAACAACCTCAACATTGAAAAACACCAACAAATTCAACAACAACCTCAACATTGAAAAACACCAACAAACTCAACAACAACCTCAACATTGAAAAAACAACAGCAACCTCAACATTGAAAAACACCAACAAATTCAACAACCACCTCAACATTGAAAAACACCAACAAATTCAACAACATCCTCAACATTGAAAAACACCAACAAATTCAACAACAACCTCAACATTGAAAAACAACAACAACCTCAACATTGAAAAACACCAACAAATTCAACAACAACCTCAACATTGAAAAACAACAACAACCTCAACATTGAAAAACACCAACAAATTCAACAACAACCTCAACATTGAAAAACAACAACAAACTCAACATTGAAAAACACCAACAAATTCAACAACAACCTCAACATTGAAAAACAACAACAACCTCAACATTGAAAAACACCAACAAATTCAACAATAACCTCAACATTGAAAAACAACAACAACCTCAACATTGAAAAACACCAACAAATTCAACAACAACCTCAACATTGAAAAACACCAACAAATTCAACAACAACCTCAACATTGAAAAACAACAACAACCTCAACATTGAAAAACACCAACAAATTCAACAACAACCTCAACATTGAAAAACAACAACAACCTCAGCATTGAAAAACACCATCAAATTCAACAACAACCTCAACATTGAAAAACACCAACAAATTCAACAACAACCTCAGCATTGAAAAACAACAACAACCTCAACATTGAAAAACACCAACAAATTCAACAACAACCTCAACATTGAAAAACAACAACAACCTCAACATTGAAAAACACCAACAAAATTCAACAACAACTTCAACATTGAAAAACACCAACAAATTCAACAACAACCTCGAAATTGAAAAACACCAACAAATTCAACAACAACCTCAACATTGAAAAACAACAACAATCTCAACATTGAAAAACACCAACAAATTCAACAACAACCTCAACATTGAAAAACAGCAACAACCTCAACATTGAAAAACACCAACAAATTCAACAACAACCTCAACATTGAAAAACACCAACAAATTCAACAACAACCTCAACATTGAAAAACACCAACAAATTCAACAACAAACTCAACATTGAAAAACACCAACAAATTCAACAACAACCTCAACATTGAAAAACAACTACAACATCAACATTGAAAAACACCAACAAATTCAACAACAACCTCAACATTGAAAAGCACCAACAAATTCAACAACAACCTCAACATTGAAAAACAACAACAACCTCAACATTGAAAAACACCAACAAATTCAACAACAACCTCAACAGTGAAAAACAAAAACAACCTCAACATTGAAAAACACCAACAAATTCAACAACAACCTCAACATTGAAAAACAACAACAAACTTAACATTGAAAAACACCAACAAATTCAACAACAACCTCAACATTGAAAAACAACAACTACCTCAACATTGAAAAACACCAACCAATTCAACAACAACCTCAACATTGAAAAACACCAACAAATTCAACAACAACCTCAACATTGAAAAACAACAACAACCTAAACATTGAAAAACACCAACAAATTCAACAACAACCTCAACATTGAAAAACAACAACAACCTCAACATTGAAAAACTCCAACAAATTCAACAACAACTTCAACATTGAAAAACACCAACAGATTCAACAACAACCTCAGCATTGAAAAACAACAACAACCTCAACATTGAAAAACACCAACAAATTCAACAACAACCTCAACATTGAAAAACAACAACAACCTCAACATTGACAAACACCAACAAATACAACAACAACCTCAACATTTAAAAACACCAACAAATTCAACAACAACCTCAACATTGAAAACACCAACAAATTCAACAAAAAATTCAACATTGAAAAACACCAAAAAATTCAACAACAACACCGACATTGAAAAACACCAACAAATTCAACAACAACCTCAATTTGAAAAACAACAACAACCTCATCATGGAAAAACACCAACAAATTCAACAACAACCTCAACATTGAAAAACAACAACAACCTCAACATTGAAAAACAACAACAAATTCAACAACAACCTCAACATTGAAAAAGAACAGCAAACTCAACATTGAAAAACACCAACAAATTCAACAACAACCTCAGCATTGAAAAACAACAACAACCTCAACATTGAAAAACACCAACAAATTCAACAACAACCTCAACATTGAAAAACAACAACAACCTCAACATTGAAAAACACCAACAAATTCAACAACAACTTCAACATTGAAAAACACCAACAAATTCAACAACAACCTCGAAATTGAAAAACACCAACAAATTCAACAACAACCTCAACATTGAAAAACAACAACAATCTCAGCATTGAAAAACACCAACAAATTCAACAACAACCTCAACATTGAAAAACAGCAACAACCTCAACATTGAAAAACACCAACAAATTCAACAACAACCTCAACATTGAAAAACACCAACAAATTCAACAACAACCTCAACATTGAAAAACACCAACAAATTCAACAACAAACTCAACATTGAAAAACACCAACAAATTCAACAACAACCTCAACATTGAAAAACACCAACAAATTCAACAACAACCTCAACATTGAAAAACACCAACAAATTCAACAACAAACTCAACATTGAAAAACACCGACAAATTCAACAACAACCTCAACATTGAAAAACAACAACAACATCAACATTGAAAAACACCAACAAATTCAACAACAACCTCAACATTGAAAAGCACCAACAAATTCAACAACAACCTCAACATTGAAAAACAACAACAACCTCAACATTGAAAAACTCCAACGAATTCAACAACAACCTCAACAGTGAAAACCAAAAACAACCTCAACATTGAAAAACACCAACAAATTCAACAACAACCTCAACATTGAAAAACAACAATTACCTCAACATTGAAAAACACCAACCAATTCAACAACAACCTCAACATAGAAAAACACCAACAAATTCAACAACAACCTCAACATTGAAAAACAACATCAACCTCAACATTGAAAAACACCAACAAATTCAACAACAACCTCAACAGTGAAAAACAAAAACAACCTCAACATTGAAAAACACCAACAAATTCAACAACAACCTCAACATTGAAAAGCAACAACTACCTCAACATTGAAAAACACCAACCAATTCAACAACAACCTCAACATTGAAAAACACCAACAAATTCAACAACAACCTCAACATTGAAAAACAACAACAACCTAAACATTGAAAAACACCAACAAATTCAACAACAACCTCAACATTGAAAAACAACAACAACCTCAACATTGAAAATCACCAACAAATTCAACAACAACCTCAACATTGAAAAACACCAACAAATTCAACATCAACCTCAGCATTGATAAACAACAACAACCTCAACATTGAAAAACACCAATAAATTCAACAACAACCTCAACATTGAAAAATAACAACAACCTCAACATTGACAAACACCAACAAATACAACAACAACCTCAACATTTAAAAACACCAACAAATTCAACAACAACCTCAACATTGAAAACACCAACAAATTCAACAAAAAATTCAACATTGAAAAACACCAAAAAATTCAACAACAACCCCGACATTGAAAAACACCAACAAATTCAACAACAACCTCAACTTTGAAAAACAACAACAACCTCATCATGGAAAAACACCAACAAATTCAACAACAACCTCAACATTGAAAAACAACAACAACCTCAACATTGAAAAACAACAACAAATTCAACAACAACCTCAACATTGAAAAACAACAACAAACTCAACATTGAAAAACACCAACAAATTCAACAACAACCTCAGCATTGAAAAACAACAACAACCTCAACATTGAAAAACACCAACAAATTCAACAACAACCTCAACATTGAAAAACAACAACAACCTCAACATTGAAAAACACCAACAAATTCAACAACAACTTCAACATTGAAAAACACCAACAAATTCAACAACAACCTCGAAATTGAAAAACACCAACAAATTCAACAACAACCTCAACATTGAAAAACAACAACAATCTCAGCATTGAAAAACACCAACAAATTCAACAACAACCTCAACATTGAAAAACAGCAACAACCTCAACATTGAAAAACACCAACAAATTCAACAACAACCTCAACATTGAAAAACACCAACAAATTCAACAACAACCTCAACATTGAAAAACACCAACAAATTCAACAACAAACTCAACATTGAAAAACACCAACAAATTCAACAACCACCTCAACATTGAAAAAACACCAACAAATTCAACAACAACCTCAACATTGAAAAACACCAACAAATTCAACAACAAACTCAACATTGAAAAACACCAACAAATTCAACAACAACCTCAACATTGAAAAACAACAACAACATCAACATTGAAAAACACCAACAAATTCAACAACAACCTCAACATTTAGAAGCACCAACAAATTAAACAACAACCTCAACATTGAAAAACAACAACAACCTCAACATTGAAAAACTCCAACAAATTCAACAACAACCTCAACAGTGAAAAACAAAAACAACCTCAACATTGAAAAACACCAACAAATTCAACAACAACCTCAACATTGAAAAACAACAACAAACTTAACATTGAAAAACACCAACAAATTCACCAACAACCTCAACATTGAAAAACAACAACTACCTCAACATTGAAAAACAGGAACCAATTCAACAACAACCTCAACATAGAAAAACACCAACAAATTCAACAACAACCTCAACATTGAAAAACAACAACAACCTAAACATTGAAAAACACCAACAAATTCAACAACAACCTCAACATTGAAAAACAACAACAACCTCAACATTGAAAAACACCAACAAATTCAACAACAACCTCAACATTGAAAAACACCAACAAATTCAACAACAACCTCAGCATTGAAAAACAACAACAACCTCAACATTGAAAAACACCAACAAATTCAACAACAACCTCAACATTGAAAAACAACAGCAACCTCAACATTGACAAACACCAACAAATACAACAACAACCTCAACATTTAAAAACACCAACAAATTCAACAACAACCTCAACATTGAAAACACCAACAAATTCAACAAAAAATTCAACATTGAAAAACACCAACAAATTCAACAACAACCCCGACATTGAAAAACACCAACAAATTCAACAACAACCTCAAGTTTGAAAAACAACAACAACCTCATCATGGAAAAACACCAACAAATTCAACAACAACCTCAACATTGAAAAACAACAACAACCTCAACATTGAAAAACAACAACAAATTCAACAACAACCTCAACATTGAAAAACAACAACAAACTCAACATTGAAAAACACCAACAAATTCAACAACAACCTCAGCATTGAAAAACAACAACAACCTCAACATTGAAAAACACCAAAAAATTCAACAACAACCTCAACATTGAAAAACAACAACAACCTCAACATTGAAAAACACCAACAAATTCAACAACAACTTCAACATTGAAAAACACCAACAAATTCAACAACAACCT
This sequence comes from Isurus oxyrinchus, assembly GCA_026770705.1. NCBI lineage: Eukaryota > Metazoa > Chordata > Chondrichthyes > Lamniformes > Lamnidae > Isurus > Isurus oxyrinchus. Next base: position 168,288 of record JANJGN010000160.1, read on the forward strand.
CGAAATTGAAAAACACGAACAAATTCAACAACAACCTCAACATTGAAAAACAACAACAATCTCAACATTGAAAAACACCAACAAATTCAACAACAACCTCAACATTGAAAAACAGCAACAACCTCAACATTGAAAAACACCAACAAATTCAACAACAACCTCAACATTGAAAAACACCAGCAAATTCAACAACAACCTCAACATTGAAAAACACCAACAAATTCAACAACAAACTCAACATTGAAAAACACCACCAAATTCAACAACAACCTCAACATTGAAAAACAACAACAACATCAACATTGAAAAACACCAACAAATTCAACAACAACCTCAACTTTGAAAAACAACAACAACCTAAACATTGAAAAACACCAACAAATTCAACAACAACCTCAACATTGAAAAACAACAACAACCTCAACATTGAAAAACACCAACAAATTCAACAACAACCTCAACATTGAAAAACACCAACAAGTTCAACAACAACATCAGCATTGAAAAACAACAACAACCTCAACATTGAAAAACACCAACAAATTCAACAACAACCTCAACATTGAAAAACAACAACAACCTCAACATTGACAAACACCAACAAATACAACAACAACCTCAACATTTAAAAACACCAACAAATTCAACAACAACCTCAACATTGAAAACACCAACAAATTCAACAAAAAATTCAACATTGAAAAACACCAAAAAATTCAACAACAACCCCGACATTGAAAAACACCAACAAATTCAACAACAACCTCAACTTTGAAAAACAACAACAACATCATCATCATGGAAAAACACCAACAAATTCAACAACAACCTCAACATTGAAAAACAACAACAACCTCAACATTGAAAAACAACAACAAATTCAACAACAACCTCAACATTGAAAAACAACAACAAACTCAACATTGAAAAACACCAACAAATTCAACAACAACCTCAGCATTGAAAAACAACAACAACCTCAACATTGAAAAACACCAAAAAAATTCAACAACAACCTCAACATTGAAAAACAACAACAACCTCAACATTGAAAAACACCAACAAATTTAGCAACAACTTCAACATTGAAAAACACCAACAAATTCAACAACAACCTCGAAATTGAAAAACACGAACAAATTCAACAACAACCTCAACATTGAAAAACAACAACAATCTCAACATTGAAAAACACCAACAAATTCAACAACAACCTCAACATTGAAAAACAGCAACAACCTCAACATTGAAAAACACCAACAAATTCAACAACAACCTCAACATTGAAAAACACCAACAAATTCAACAACAACCTCAACATTGAAAAACACCAACAAATTCAACAACAAACTCAACATTGAAAAACACCACCAAATTCAACAACAACCTCAACATTGAAAAACAACAACAACATCAACATTGAAAAACACCAACAAATTCAACAACAACCTCAACATTGAAAAACACCAAAAAATTCAACAACAACCTCAACATTGAAAAACAACAACAACCTCAACATTGAAAAACACCAACAAATTCAACAACAACCTCGACATTGAAAAACACCAACAAATTCAACAACAACCTCAACATTGAAAAACAACAACAACCTCAACATTGAAAAACACCAACAAATTCAACAACAATCTCAACATTGAAAAACAACAGCAACCTCAGCATTGAAAAACACCAACAAATTCAACATCGACCTCAACATTGAAAAACACCAACAAATTCAACAACAACCTCAGCATTGAAAAACAACAACAACCTCAACATTGAAAAACACCAACAAATTCAACAACAACCTCAACATTGAAAAACAACAACAACCTCAACATTGAAAAACACCAACAAATTCAACAACAACTTCAACATTGAAAAACAGCAACAAATTCAACAACAACCTCGAAATTGAAAAACACCAACAAATTCAACAACAACCTCAACATTGAAAAACAACAACAATCTCAACATTGAAAAACACCAACAAATTCAACAACAACCTCAACATTGAAAAACAGCAGCAACCTCAACATTGAAAAACACCAACAAATTCAACAACAACCTCAACATTGAAAAACACCAACAAATTCAACAACAGCCTCAACTTTGAAAAACACCAACAAATTCAACAACAAACTCAACATTGAAAAACACCAACAAACTCAACAACAACCTCAACATTGAAAAACAACAACAACCTCAACATTGAAAAACACCAACAAATTCAACAACAACCTCAACATTGAAAAACACCAACAAATTCAACAACAACCTCAACATTGAAAAACACCAATAACCTCAACATTAAAAAACACCAACAAATTCAACAACAACCTCAACATTGAAAAGCAAGAACAACCTCAACATTGAAAAACACCAACAAATTCAACAACAACCTCAACATTGAAAAACAACAGCAAACTCAACATTGATAGACACCAACAAATTCAACAACAACCTCAACATTGAAAAAAAAACACCCTCAACATTGAAAAACACCAACAAATTCAACAACAACTTCGACATTGAAAAACACCAACAAGTTCAACAACAACCTCAACATTGAAAAACAAGAACAACCTCAACATTGAAAAACACCAACAAATTCAACAACAACCTCAACATTAAAAACAACAACAACCTCAACATTGAAAAACACCAACAAATTCAACAACAACCTCAACATTGAAAAACACCAACAACCTCAACATTGAAAAATACCATCAAATTCAACAACATCCTCAACATTGAAAAACACCAACAACCTCAAAATTGAAAAAACACCAACAAATTCAACAACAACCTCAACATTTAAAAACAACAACAACCTCAACATTGAAAAACACCAACAAATTCAACAACAACCTCAACATTGAAAAACACCAACAAATTCAACAACAACCTCAACATTGAAAAACACCAACAAACTCAACAACAACCTCAACATTGAAAAACAACAACAACCTCAACATTGAAAAACACCAACAAATTCAACAACCACCTCAACATTGAAAAACACCAACAAATTCAACAACAACCTCAACATTGAAAAACACCAACAAATTCAACAACAGCCTCAACTTTGAAAAACACCAACAAATTCAACAACAAACTCAACATTGAAAAACACCAACAAACTCAACAACAACCTCAACATTGAAAAACAACAACAACCTCAACATTGAAAAACACCAACAAATTCAACAACAACCTCAACATTGAAAAACACCAACAAATTCAACAACAACCTCAACATTGAAAAACACCAATAACCTCAACATTGAAAAACACCAACAAATTCAACAACAACCTCAACATTGAAAAGCAAGAACAACCTCAACATTGAAAAACACCAACAAATTCAACAACAACCTCAACATTGAAAAACAACAGCAAACTCAACATTGATAAACACCAACAAATTCAACAACAACCTCAACATTGAAAAAAAACACCCTCAACATTGAAAAACACCAACAAATTCAACAACAACTTCGACATTGAAAAACACCAACAAGTTCAACAACAACCTCAACATTGAAAAACAAGAACAACCTCAACATTGAAAAACACCAACAAATTCAACAACAACCTCAACATTAAAAACAACAACAACCTCAACATTGAAAAACACCAACAAATTCAACAACAACCTCAACATTGAAAAACACCAACAACCTCAACATGGAAAAACACCATCAAATTCAACAACATCCTCAACATTGAAAAACACCAACAACCTCAAAATTGAAAAAACACCAACAAATTCAACAACAACCTCAACATTTAAAAACAACAACAACCTCAACATTGAAAAACACCAACAAATTCAACAACAACCTCAACATTGAAAAACACCAACAAATTCAACAACAACCTCAACATTGAAAAACACCAACAAACTCAACAACAACCTCAACATTGAAAAACAACAACAACCTCAACATTGAAAAACACCAACAAATTCAACAACCACCTCAACATTGAAAAACACCAACAAATTCCACAACAACCTCAACATTGAAAAACACCAACAAACTCAACAACAACCTCAACATTGAAAAACAACAACAACCTCAACATTGAAAAACACCAACAAATTCAACAACAACCTCAACATTGAAAAACAACAACAACCTCAACATTGAAAAACACCAACAAATTCAACAACAACCTCAACATTGAAAAACAACAACAACCTCAACATTGAAAAACACCAACAAATTCAACAACAACCTCAACATTGAAAAACAACAACAACCTCAACATTGAAAAACACCAACAAATTCAACAGTAACCTCAACATTGAAGAACAACAACAACCTCAACATTGAAAAACACCAACAAATTCAACAACAACCTCAACATTGAAAAACACCAACAAATTCAACAACAAGGTCAACATTGAAAAACAACAACAACCTCAACATTGAAAAACACCAACAAATTCAACAACAACCTCAACATTGAAAAACAACAACAACCTCAGCATTGAAAAACACCAACAAATTCAACAACAACCTCAACATTGAAAAACACCAACAAATTCAACAACAACCTCAGCATTGAAAAACAACAACAACCTCAACATTGAAAAACACCAACAAATTCAACAACAACCTCAACATTGAAAAACAACAACAACCTCAACATTGAAAAACACCAACAAATTCAACAACAACTTCAACATTGAAAAACACCAACAAATTCAACAACAACCTCGAAATTGAAAAACACCAACAAATTCAACAACAACCTCAACATTGAAAAACAACAACAATCTCAACATTGAAAAACACCAACAAATTCAACAACAACCTCAACATTGAAAAACAGCAACAACCTCAACATTGAAAAACACCAACAAATTCAACAACAACCTCAACATTGAAAAACACCAACAAATTCAACAACAACCTCAACATTGAAAAACACCAACAAATTCAACAACAAACTCAACATTGAAAAACACCAACAAATTCAACAACAACCTCAACATTGAAAAACAACAACAACATCAACATTGAATAACACCAACAAATTCAACAACAACCTCAACATTGAAAAGCACCAACAAATTCAACAACAACCTCAACATTGAAAAACAACAACAACCTCAACATTGAAAAACACCAACAAATTCAACAACAACCTCAACAGTGAAAAACAAAAACAACCTCAACATTGAAAAACACCAACAAATTCAACAACAACCTCAACATTGAAAAACAACAACAAACTTAACATTGAAAAACACCAACAAATTCAACAACAACCTCAACATTGAAAAACAACAACAACCTCAACATTGAAAAACACCAACCAATTCAACAACAACCTCAACATAGAAAAACAGCAACAAATTCAACAACAACCTCAACATTGAAAAACAACAACAACCTAAACATTGAAAAACACCAACAAATTCAACAACAACCTCAACATTGAAAAACAACAACAACCTCAACATTGAAAAACACCAACAAATTCAACAACAACCTCAACATTGAAAAACACCAACAAATTCAACAACAACCTCAGCATTGAAAAACAACAACAACCTCAACATTGAAAAACACCAACAAATTCAACAACAACCTCAACATTGAAAAACAACAACAACCTCAACATTGACAAACACCAACAAATACAACAACAACCTCAACATTTAAAAACACCAACAAATTCAACAACAACCTCAACATTGAAAACACCAACAAATTCAACAACAACCTCAACATTTAAAAACGCCAAAAAATTCAACAACAACCTCAATATTGAAAAACAACAACCTCAACATTGAAAAGCACCAACAATTTCAACAAAAAATTCAACATTGAAAAACACCAAAAAATTCAACAACAACCCCGACATTGAAAAACACCAACAAATTCAACAACAACCTCAACTTTGAAAAACAACAACAACCTCATCATGGAAAAACACCAACAAATTCAACAACAACCTCAACATTGAAAAACAACAACAACCTCAACATTGAAAAACACCAACAAATTCAACAACAACCTCAACATTGAAAAACAACAACAAACTCAACATTGAAAAACACCAACAAATTCAACAACAACCTCAACATTGAAAAACAACAACAACCTCAACATTGAAAAACACCAACAAATTCAACAATAACCTCAACATTGAAAAACAACAACAACCTCAACATTGAAAAACACCAACAAATTCAACAACAACCTCAACATTGAAAAACACCAACAAATTCAACAACAACCTCAACATTGAAAAACAACAACAACCTCAACATTGAAAAACACCAACAAATTCAACAACAACCTCAACATTGAAAAACAACAACAACCTCAGCATTGAAAAACACCAACAAATTCAACAACAACCTCAACATTGAAAAACACCAACAAATTCAACAACAACCTCAGCATTGAAAAACAACAACAACCTCAACATTGAAAAACACCAACAAATTCAAAAACAACCTCAACATTGAAAAACAACAACAACCTCAACATGGAAAAACACCAACAAATTCAACAACAACTTCAACATTGAAAAACACCAACAAATTCAACAACAACCTCGAAATTGAAAAACACCAACAAATTCAACAACAACCTCAACATTGAAAAACAACAACAATCTCAACATTGAAAAACACCAACAAATTCAACAACAACCTCAACATTGAAAAACAGCAACAACCTCAACATTGAAAAACACCAACAAATTCAACAACAACCTCAACATTGAAAAACACCAACAAATTCAACAACAACCTCAACATTGAAAAACACCAACAAATTCAACAACAAACTCAACATTGAAAAACACCAACAAATTCAACATGAACCTCAACATTGAAAAACAACAACAACATCAACATTGAAAAACACCAACAAATTCAACAACAACCTCAACATTGAAAAGCACCAACAAATTCAACAACAACCTCAACATTGAAAAACAACAACAAACTTAACATTGAAAAACACCAACAAATTCAACAACAACCTCAACATTGAAAAACAACAACAACCTCAACATTGAAAAACACCAACCAATTCAACAACAACCTCAACATAGAAAAACACCAACAAATTCAACAACAACCTCAACATTGAAAAACAACAACAACCTAAACATTGAAAAACACCAACAAATTCAACAACAACCTCAACTTTGAAAAACAACAACAACCTCATCATGGAAAAACACCAACAAATTCAACAACAACCTCAACATTGAAAAACAACAACAACCTCAACATTGAAAAACACCAACAAATTCAACAACCTCAACATTGAAAAACAACAACAAACTCAACATTGAAAAACACCAACAAATTCAACAACAACCTCAACATTGAAAAACAAGAACAACCTCAACATTGAAAAACACCAACAAATTCAACAATAACCTCAACATTGAAAAACAACAACAACCTCAACATTGAAAAACACCAACAAATTCAACAACAACCTCAACATTGAAAAACACCAACAAATTCAACAACAACCTCAACATTGAAAAACAACAACAACCTCAACATTGAAAAACACCAACAAATTCAACAACAACCTCAACATTGAAAAACAACAACAACCTCAGCATTGAAAAACACCAACAAATTCAACAACAACCTCAACATTGAAAAACACCAACAAATTCAACAACAACCTCAGCATTGAAAAACAACAACAACCTCAACATTGAAAAACACCAACAAATTCAAAAACAACCTCAACATTGAAAAACAACAACAACCTCAACATGGAAAAACACCAACAAATTCAACAACAACTTCAACATTGAAAAACACCAACAAATTCAACAACAACCTCGAAATTGAAAAACACCAACAAATTCAACAACAACCTCAACATTGAAAAACAACAACAATCTCAACATTGAAAAACACCAACAAATTCAACAACAACCTCAACATTGAAAAACAGCAACAACCTCAACATTGAAAAACACCAACAAATTCAACAACAACCTCAACATTGAAAAACACCAACAAATTCAACAACAACCTCAACATTGACAAACACCAACAAATTCAACAACAAACTCAACATTGAAAAACACCAACAAATTCAACAACAACCTCAACATCGAAAAACAACAACAACATCAACATTGAAAAACACCAACAAATTCAACAACAACCTCAACATTGAAAAGCACCAACAAATTCAACAACAACCTCAACATTGAAAAACAACAACAAACTTAACATTGAAAAACACCAACAAATTCAACAACAACCTCAACATTGAAAAACAACAACAACCTCAACATTGAAAAACACCAACCAATTCAACAACAACCTCAACATAGAAAAACACCAACAAATTCAACAACAACCTCAACATTGAAAAACAACAACAACCTAAACATTGAAAAACACCAACAAATTCAACAACAACCTCAGCATTGAAAAACAACAACAACCTCAACATTGAAAAACACCAACAAATTCAACAACAACCTCAACATTGAAAAACACCAACAAATTCAACAACAACCTCAACATTGAAAAACACCAACAAACTCAACAACAACCTCAACATTGAAAAACAACAACAACCTCAACATTGAAAAACACCAACAAATTCAACAACAACCTCAACATTGAAAAACAACAACCTCAACATTGAAAAACACCAACAAATTCAACAATAACCTCAACATTGAAAAACAACAACAACCTCAACACTGAAAAACACCAACAAATTCAACAACAACCTCAACATTGAAAAACACCAACAAATTCAACAACAACATCAACATTGAAAAACAACAACAACCTCAACATTGAAAAACACCAACAAATTCAACAACAACCTCAACATTGAAAAACAACAACAACCTCAACAGTGAAAAACACCAACAAATTCAACAACAACCTCAACATTGAAGAACACCAACAAATTCAACAACAACCTCGGCATTGAAAAACAACAACAACCTCAACATTGAAAAACACCAACGAATTCAACAACAACCTCAACATTGAAAAACAACAACAACCTCAACATTGAAAAACACCAACAAATCCAACAACAACTTCAACATTGAAAAACACCAACAAATTCAACAACAACCTCGAAATTGAAAAACACCAACAAATACAACAACAACCTCGACATTGAAAAACAACAACAACCTCAACATTGACAAACAACAACAAATTCAACAACAACCTCAACATTTAAAAATACCAACAAATTCAACAACAACCTCAACATTGAAAACACCAAAAAATTCAACAACAACCTCAACATTTAAAAACGCCAAAAAATTCAACAACAACCTCAACATTGAAAAACAACAAGCTCAACATTGAAACACACCAACAAATTCAACAAAAAATTCAACATTGAAAAACACCAACAAATTCAACAACAACCCCGACATTGAAAAACACCAACAAATTCAACAACAACCTCAACTTTGAAAAACAACAACATCCTCAAAATTGAAAAACACCAACAAATTCAACAACAACCCCAACATTTAAAAACAACAACCTCAACATTGAAAAACACCAACAAATTCAACAACAACCTCAACATTGAAAAACAACAACAAACTCAACAACAACCTCAACATTGAAAAACAACAACAACATCAACATTGAAAAACACCAACAAATTCAACAACAACCTCAACATTGAAAAACACCAACAAATTCAACAACAACCTCAACATTGAAAAACACCAATAACCCCAACATTGAAAAACACCAACAAATTCAACAACAACCTCAACATTGAAAAACACCAACAAACTCAACAACAACCTCAACATTGAAATTCAACAACAACCTCAACATTGAAAAACACCAACAAATTCAACAACAACCTCAACATTGAAAAACACCAACAAACTCAACAACAACCTCAACATTGAAAAACAACAACAACCTCAACATTGAAAAACACCAACAAATTCAACAACAACCTCAACATTGAAAAACACCAACAAATTCAACAACAACCTCAACATTGAAAAACACCAATAACCTCAACATTGAAAAACACCAACAAATTCAACAACAACCTCAACATTGAAAAACAACAACAACCTCAACATTGAAAAACACCAACAAATTCAACAACAACCTCAACATTGAAAAACAACAACAAACTCAACATTGAAAAACACCAACAAATTCAACAACAACCTCAACATTGAAAAAAAAACAACCTCAACATTGAAAAACACCAACAAATTGAACAACAACTTCAACATTGAAAAACACCAACAAGTTCAACAACAACCTCAACATTGAAAAACAACAACAACCTCAACATTGAAAAACACCAACAAATTCAACAACAACCTCAACATTAAAAACAACAACAACCTCAACATTGAAAAACACCAACAAATTCAACAACAACCTCAACATTGAAAAACACCAACAACCTCAACATTGAAAAACACCATCAAATTCAACAACAACCTCAACATTGAAAAACACCAACAACCTCAAAATTGAAAAAACACCAACAAATTCAACAACAACCTCAACATTTAAAAACAACAACAACCTCAACATTGAAAAACACCAACAAATTCAACAACAACCTCAACATTGAAAAGCACCAACAAATTCAACAACAACCTCAACATTGAAAAACACCAACAAACTCAACAACAACCTCAACATTGAAAAACAACAACAACCTCAACATTGAAAAACACCAACAAATTCAACAACCACCTCAACATTGAAAAACACCAACAAATTCAACAACAACCTCAACATTGAAAAACACCAACAAATTCAACAACAACCTCAACATTGAAAAACAACAACAACCTCAACATTGAAAAACACCAACAAATTCAACAACAACCTCAACATTGAAAAACAACAACAACCTCAACATTGAAAAACACCAACAAATTCAACAACAACCTCAACATTGAAAAACAACAACAAACTCAACATTGAAAAACACCAACAAATTCAACAACAACCTCAACATTGAAAAACAACAACAACCTCAACATTGAAAAGCACCAACAAATTCAACAACAACCTCAACATTGAAAAACAACAACAACCTCAACATTGAAAAACACCAACAAATTCAACAACAACCTCAACAGTGAAAAACAAAAACAACCTCAACATTGAAAAACACCAACAAATTCAACAACAACCTCAACATTGAAAAACAACAACAAACTTAACATTGAAAAACACCAACAAATTCAACAACAACCTCAACATTGAAAAACAACAACAACCTCAACATTGAAAAACACCAACCAATTCAACAACAACCTCAACATAGAAAAACAGCAACAAATTCAACAACAACCTCAACATTGAAAAACAACAACAACCTAAACATTGAAAAACACCAACAAATTCAACAACAACCTCAACATTGAAAAACAACAACAACCTCAACATTGAAAAACACCAACAAATTCAACAACAACCTCAACATTGAAAAACACCAACAAATTCAACAACAACCTCAGCATTGAAAAACAACAACAACCTCAACATTGAAAAACACCAACAAATTCAACAACAACCTCAACATTGAAAAACAACAACAACCTCAACATTGACAAACACCAACAAATACAACAACAACCTCAACATTTAAAAACACCAACAAATTCAACAACAACCTCAACATTGAAAACACCAACAAATTCAACAACAACCTCAACATTTAAAAACGCCAAAAAATTCAACAACAACCTCAATATTGAAAAACAACAACCTCAACATTGAAAAACACCAACAAATTCAACAAAAAATTCAACATTGAAAAACACCAAAAAATTCAACAACAACCCCGACATTGAAAAACACCAACAAATTCAACAACAACCTCAACTTTGAAAAACAACAACAACCTCATCATGGAAAAACACCAACAAATTCAACAAGAACCTCAACATTGAAAAACAACAACAACCTCAACATTGAAAATCACCAACAAATTCAACAACAACCTCAACATTGAAAAACAACAACAAACTCAACATTGAAAAACACCAACAAATTCAACAACAACCTCAACATTGAAAAACAACAACAACCTCAACATTGAAAAACACCAACAAATTCAACAATAACCTCAACATTGAAAAACAACAACAACCTCAACATTGAAAAACACCAACAAATTCAACAACAACCTCAACATTGAAAAACACCAACAAATTCAACAACAACCTCAACATTGAAAAACAACAACAACCTCAACATTGAAAAACACCAACAAATTCAACAACAACCTCAACATTGAAAAACAACAACAACCTCAGCATTGAAAAACACCAACAAATTCAACAACAACCTCAACATTGAAAAACACCAACAAATTCAACAACAACCTCAGCATTGAAAAACAACAACAACCTCAACATTGAAAAACACCAACAAATTCAAAAACAACCTCAACATTGAAAAACAACAACAACCTCAACATTGAAAAACACCAACAAATTCAACAACAACTTCAACATTGAAAAACACCAACAAATTCAACAACAACCTCAACATTGAAAAACACCAATAACCCGAACATTGAAAAACACCAACAAATTCAACAACAACCTCAACATTGAAAAACACCAACAAACTCAACAACAACCTCAACATTGAAATTCAACAACAACCTCAACATTGAAAAACACCAACAAATTCAACAACAACCTCAACATTGAAAAACACCAACAAACTCAACAACAACCTCAACATTGAAAAACAACAACAACCTCAACATTGAAAAACACCAACAAATTCAACAACAACCTCAACATTGAAAAACACCAACAAATTCAACAACAACCTCAACATTGAAAAACACCAATAACCTCAACATTGAAAAACACCAACAAATTCAACAACAACCTCAACATTGAAAAACAACAACAACCTCAACATTGAAAAACACCAACAAATTCAACAACAACCTCAACATTGAAAAACAACAACAAACTCAACATTGAAAAACACCAACAAATTCAACAACAACCTCAACATTGAAAAAAAAACAACCTCAACATTGAAAAACACCAACAAATTCAACAACAACTTCAACATTGAAAAACACCAACAAGTTCAACAACAACCTCAACATTAAAAACAACAACAACCTCAACATTGAAAAACACCAACAAATTCAACAACAACCTCAACATTAAAAACAACAACAACCTCAACATTGAAAAACACCAACAAATTCAACAACAACCTCAACATTGAAAAACACCAACAACCTCAACATTGAAAAACACCATCAAATTCAACAACAACCTCAACATTGAAAAACACCAACAACCTCAAAATTGAAAAAACACCAACAAATTCAACAACAACCTCAACATTTAAAAACAACAACAACCTCAACATTGAAAAACACCAACAAATTCAACAACAACCTCAACATTGAAAAGCACCAACAAATTCAACAACAACCTCAACATTGAAAAACACCAACAAACTCAACAACAACCTCAACATTGAAAAACAACAACAACCTCAACATTGAAAAACACCAACAAATTCAACAACCACCTCAACATTGAAAAACACCAACAAATTCAACAACAACCTCAACATTGAAAAACACCAACAAATTCAACAACAACCTCAACATTGAAAAACAACAACAACCTCAACATTGAAAAACACCAACAAATTCAACAACAACCTCAACATTGAAAAACAACAACAACCTCAACATTGAAAAACACCAACAAATTCAACAACAACCTCAACATTGAAAAACAACAACAAACTCAACATTGAAAAACACCAACAAATTCAACAACAACCTCAACATTGAAAAACAACAACAACCTCAACATTGAAAAACACCAACAAATTCAACAATAACCTCAACATTGAAAAACAACAACAACCTCAACATTGAAAAACACCAACAAATTCAACAACAACCTCAACATTGAAAAACACCAACAAATTCAACAACAACCTCAACATTGAAAAACAACAACAACCTGAACATTGAAAAACACCAACAAATTCAACAACAACCTCAACATTGAAAAACAACAACAACCTCAGCATTGAAAAAAACCAACAAATTCAACAACAACCTCAACATTGAAAAACACCAACAAATTCAACAACAACCTCAGCATTGAAAAACAACAACAACCTCAACATTGAAAAACACCAACAAATTCAACAACAACCTCAACATTGAAAAACAACAACAACCTCAACATTGAAAAACACCAACAAATTCAACAACAACCTCAACATTGAAAAACAACAACAACATCAACATTGAAAAACACCAACAAATTCAACAACAACCTCAACATTGAAAAGCACCAACAAATTCAACAACAACCTCAACATTGAAAAACAACAACAACCTCAACATTGAAAAACACCAACAAATTCAACAACAACCTCAACAGTGAAAAACAAAAACAACCTCAACATTGAAAAACACCAACAAATTCAACAACAACCTCAACATTGAAAAACAACAACAAACTTAACATTGAAAAACACCAACAAATTCAACAACAACCTCAACATTGAAAAACAACAACAACCTCAACATTGAAAAACACCAACCAATTCAACAACAACCTCAACATAGAAAAACAGCAACAAATTCAACAACAACCTCAACATTGAAAAACAACAACAACCTAAACATTGAAAAACACCAACAAATTCAACAACAACCTCAACATTGAAAAACAACAACAACCTCAACATTGAAAAACACCAACAAATTCAACAACAACCTCAACATTGAAAAACACCAACAAATTCAACAACAACCTCAGCATTGAAAAACAACAACAACCTCAACATTGAAAAACACCAACAAATTCAACAACAACCTCAACATTGAAAAACAACAACAACCTCAACATTGACAAACACCAACAAATACAACAACAACCTCAACATTTAAAAACACCAACAAATTCAACAACAACCTCAACATTGAAAACACCAACAAATTCAACAACAACCTCAACATTTAAAAACGCCAAAAAATTCAACAACAACCTCAATATTGAAAAACAACAACCTCAACATTGAAAAACACCAACAAATTCAACAAAAAATTCAACATTGAAAAACACAAAAAAATTCAACAACAACCCCGACATTGAAAAACACCAACAAATTCAACAACAACCTGAACTTTGAAAAACAACAACAACCTCATCATGGAAAAACACCAACAAATTCAACAACAACCTCAACATTGAAAAACAACAACAACCTCAACATTGAAAAACACCAACAAATTCAACAACAACCTCAACATTGAAAAACAACAACAAACTCAACATTGAAAAACACCAACAAATTCAACAACAACCTCAACATTGAAAAACAACAACAACCTCAACATTGAAAAACACCAACAAATTCAACAATAACCTCAACATTGAAAAACAACAACAACCTCAACATTGAAAAACACCAACAAATTCAACAACAACCTCAACATTGAAAAACACCAACAAATTCAACAACAACCTCAACATTGAAAAACAACAACAACCTCAACATTGAAAAACACCAACAAATTCAACAACAACCTCAACATTGAAAAACAACAACAACCTCAGCATTGAAAAACACCAACAAATTCAACAACAACCTCAACATTGAAAAACACCAACAAATTCAACAACAACCTCAGCATTGAAAAACAACAACAACCTCAACATTGAAAAACACCAACAAATTCAAAAACAACCTCAAAATTGAAAAACAACAACAACCTCAACATTGAAAAACACCAACAAATTCAACAACAACTTCAACATTGAAAAACACCAACAAATTCAACAACAACCTCGAAATTGAAAAACACCAACAAATTCAACAACAACCTCAACATTGAAAAACAACAACAATCTCAACATTGAAAAACACCAACAAATTCAACAACAACCTCAACATTGAAAAACAGCAACAACCTCAACATTGAAAAACACCAACAAATTCAACAACAACCTCAACATTGAAAAACACCAACAAATTCAACAACAACCTCAACATTGAAAAACACCAACAAATTCAACAACAAACTCAACATTGAAAAACACCAACAAATTCAACAACAACCTCAACATTGAAAAACAACAACAACATCAACATTGAAAAACACCAACAAATTCAACAACAACCTCAACATTGAAAAGCACCAACAAATTCAACAACAACCTCAACATTGAAAAACAACAACAAACTTAACATTGAAAAACACCAACAAATTCAACAACAACCTCAACATTGAAAAACAACAACAACCTCAACATTGAAAAACACCAACCAATTCAACAACAACCTCAACATAGAAAAACACCAACAAATTCAACAACAACCTCAACATTGAAAAACAACAACAACCTAAACATTGAAAAACACCAACAAATTCAACAACAACCTCAGCATTGAAAAACAACAACAACCTCAACATTGAAAAACACCAACAAATTCAACAACAACCTCAACATTGAAAAACACCAACAAATTCAACAACAACCGCAACATTGAAAAACAACAACAACCTCAACATTGAAAAACACCAACAAATTCAACAACAACCTCAACATTGAAAAACAACAACAACCTCAACATTGAAAAACACCAACAAATTCAACAACAACCTCAACATTGAAAAACAACAACAAACTCAACATTGAAAAACACCAACAAATTCAACAACAACCTCAACATTGAAAAACAACAACAACCTCAACATTGAAAAACACCAACAAATTCAACAATAACCTCAACATTGAAAAACAACAACAACCTCAACATTGAAAAACACCAACAAATTCAACAACAACCTCAACATTGAAAAACACCAACAAATTCAACAACAACCTCAACATTGAAAAACAACAACAACCTGAACATTGAAAAACACCAACAAATTCAACAACAACCTCAACATTGAAAAACAACAACAACCTCAGCATTGAAAAACACCAACAAATTCAACAACAACCTCAACATTGAAAAACACCAACAAATTCAACAACAACCTCAGCATTGAAAAACAACAACAACCTCAACATTGAAAAACACCAACAAATTCAACAACAACCTCAACATTGAAAAACAACAACAACCTCAACATTGAAAAACACCAACAAATTCAACAACAACCTCAACATTGAAAAACAACAACAACATCAACATTGAAAAACACCAACAAATTCAACAACAACCTCAACATTGAAAAGCACCTACAAATTCAACAACAACCTCAACATTGAAAAACAACAACAACCTCAACATTGAAAAACACCAACATTTCAACAACAACCTCAACAGTGAAAAACAAAAACAACCTCAACATTGAAAAACACCAACAAATTCAACAACAACCTCAACATTGAAAAACAACAACAAACTTAACATTGAAAAACACCAACAAATTCAACAACAACCTCAACATTGAAAAACAACAACAACCTCAACATTGAAAAACACCAACCAATTCAACAACAACCTCAACATAGAAAAACAGCAACAAATTCAACAACAACCTCAACATTGAAAAACAACAACAACCTAAACATTGAAAAACACCAACAAATTCAACAACAACCTCAACATTGAAAAACAACAACAACCTCAACATTGAAAAACACCAACAAATTCAACAACAACCTCAACATTGAAAAACACCAACAAATTCAACAACAACCTCAGCATTGAAAAACAACAACAACCTCAACATTGAAAAACACCAACAAATTCAACAACAACCTCAACATTGAAAAACAACAACAACCTCAACATTGACAAACACCAACAAATACAACAACAGCCTCAACATTTAAAAACACCAACAAATTCAACAACAACCTCAACATTGAAAACACCAACAAATTCAACAACAACCTCAACATTTAAAAACGCCAAAAAATTCAACAACAACCTCAATATTGAAAAACAACAACCTCAACATTGAAAAACACCAACAAATTCAACAAAAAATTCAACATTGAAAAACACCAAAAAATTCAACAACAACCCCGACATTGAAAAACACCAACAAATTCAACAACAACCTCAACTTTGAAAAACAACAACAACCTCATCATGGAAAAACACCAACAAATTCAACAACAACCTCAACATTGAAAAACAACAACAACCTCAACATTGAAAAACACCAACAAATTCAACAACAACCTCAACATTGAAAAACACCAACAAATTCAACAACAACCTCAACATTGAAAAACAACAACAACCTCAACATTGAAAAACACCAACAAATTCAACAATAACCTCAACATTGAAAAACAACAACAACCTCAACATTGAAAAACACCAACAAATTCAACAACAACCTCAACATTGAAAAACACCAACAAATTCAACAACAACCTCAACATTGAAAAACAACAACAACCTCAACATTGAAAAACACCAACAAATTCAACAACAACCTCAACATTGAAAAACAACAACAACCTCAGCATTGAAAAACACCAACAAATTCAACAACAACCTCAACATTGAAAAACACCAACAAATTCAACAACAACCTCAGCATTGAAAAACAACAACAACCTCAACATTGAAAAACACCAACAAATTCAAAAACAACCTCAACATTGAAAAACAACAACAACCTCAACATTGAAAAACACCAACAAATTCAACAACAACTTCAACATTGAAAAACACCAACAAATTCAACAACAACCTCGAAATTGAAAAACACCAACAAATTCAACAACAACCTCAACATTGAAAAACAACAACAATCTCAACATTGAAAAAGACGAACAAATTCAACAACAACCTCAACATTGAAAAACAGCAACAACCTCAACATTGAAAAACACCAACAAATTCAACAACAACCTCAACATTGAAAAACACCAACAAATTCAACAACAACCTCAACATTGAAAAACACCAACAAATTCAACAACAAACTCAACATTGAAAAACACCAACAAATTCAACAACAACCTCAACATTGAAAAACAACAACAACATCAACATTGAAAAACACCAACAAATTCAACAACAACCTCAACATTGAAAAACAACAACAAACTTAACATTGAAAAACACCAACAAATTCAACAACAACCTCAACATTGAAAAACAACAACAACCTCAACATTGAAAAACACCAACCAATTCAACAACAACCTCAACATTGAAAAACACCAACAAATTCAACAACAACCTCAACATTGAAAAACAACAACAACCTAAACATTGAAAAACACCAACAAATTCAACAACAACCTCAGCATTGAAAAACAACAACAACCTCAACATTGAAAAACACCAACAAATTCAACAACAACCTCAACATTGAAAAACACCAACAAATTCAACAACAACCGCAACATTGAAAAACAACAACAACCTAAACATTGAAAAACACCAACAAATTCAACAACAACCTCAACATTGAAAAACAACAACAACCTCAACATTGAAAAACACCAACATATTCAACAACAACCTCAACATTGAAAAACAACAACAACCTCAACATTGACAAACACCAACAAATACAACAACAACCTCAACATTTAAAAACACCAACAAATTCAACAACAACCTCAACATTGAAAACACTAACAAATTCAACAACAACCTCAACATTTAAAAACGCCAAAAAATCCACAACAACCTCAATATTGAAAAACAACAACCTCAACATTGAAAAACACCAACAAATTCAACAAAAAATTCAACATTGAAAAACACCAAAAAATTCAACAACAACCCCGACATTGAAAAACACCAACAAATTCAACAACAACCTCAACATTAAAAACAACAACAACCTCAACATTGAAAAACACCAACAAATTCAACAACAACCTCAACATTGAAAAACACCAACAACCTCAACTTTGAAAAACACCATCAAATTCAACAACAACCTCAACATTGAAAAACACCAACAACCTCAAAATTGAAAAAACACCAACAAATTCAACAACAACCTCAACATTTAAAAACAACAACAACCTCAACATTGAAAAACACCAACAAATTCAACAACAACCTCAACATTGAAAAGCACCAACAAATTCAACAACAACCTCAACATTGAAAAACACCAACAAACTCAACAACAACCTCAACATTGAAAAACAACAACAACCTCAACATTGAAAAACACCAACAAATTCAACAACCACCTCAACATTGAAAAACACCAACAAATTCAACAACAACCTCAACATTGAAAAACACCAACAAATTCAACAACAACCTCAACATTGAAAAACAACAACAACCTCAGCATTGAAAAACACCAACAAATTCAACAACAACCTCAACATTGAAAAACAACAACAACCTCAACATTGAAAAACACCAACAAATTCAACAACAACCTCAACATTGAAAAACAACAAGAAACTCAACATTGAAAAACACCAACAAATTCAACAACAACCTCAACATTGAAAAACAACAACAACCTCAACATTGAAAAACACCAACAAATTCAACAATAACCTCAACATTGAAAAACAACAACAACCTCAACATTGAAAAACACCAACAAATTCAACAACAACCTCAACATTGAAAAACACCAACAAATTCAACAACAACCTCAACATTGAAAAACAACAACAACCTGAACATTGAAAAACACCAACAAATTCAACAACAACCTCAACATTGAAAAACAACAACAACCTCAGCATTGAAAAAAACCAACAAATTCAACAACAACCTCAACATTGAAAAACACCAACAAATTCAACAACAACCTCAGCATTGAAAAACAACAACAACCTCAACATTGAAAAACACCAACAAATTCAACAACAACCTCAACATTGAAAAACAACAACAACCTCAACATTGAAAAACACCAACAAATTCAACAACAACCTCAACATTGAAAAACAACAACAACATCAACATTGAAAAACACCAACAAATTCAACAACAACCTCAACATTGAAAAGCACCAACAAATTCAACAACAACCTCAACATTGAAAAACAACAACAACCTCAACATTGAAAAACACCAACAAATTCAACAACAACCTCAACAGTGAAAAACAAAAACAACCTCAACATTGAAAAACACCAACAAATTCAACAACAACCTCAACATTGAAAAACAACAACAAACTTAACATTGAAAAACACCAACAAATTCAACAACAACCTCAACATTGAAAAACAACAACAACCTCAACATTGAAAAACACCAACCAATTCAACAACAACCTCAACATAGAAAAACAGCAACAAATTCAACAACAACCTCAACATTGAAAAACAACAACAACCTAAACATTGAAAAACACCAACAAATTCAACAACAACCTCAACATTGAAAAACAACAACAACCTCAACATTGAAAAACACCAACAAATTCAACAACAACCTCAACATTGAAAAACACCAACAAATTCAACAACAACCTCAACATTGAAAAACAACAACAACCTCAACATTGAAAAACACCAACAAATTCAACAACAACCTCAACATTGAAAAACAACAACAACCTCAACATTGACAAACACCAACAAATACAACAACAACCTCAACATTTAAAAACACCAACAAATTCAACAACAACCTCAACATTGAAAACACCAACAAATTCAACAACAACCTCAACATTTAAAAACGCCAAAAAATTCAACAACAACCTCAATATTGAAAAACAACAACCTCAACATTGAAAAACACCAACAAATTCAACAAAAAATTCAACATTGAAAAACACCAAAAAATTCAACAACAACCCCGACATTGAAAAACACCAACAAATTCAACAACAACCTGAACTTTGAAAAACAACAACAACCTCATCATGGAAAAACACCAACAAATTCAACAACAACCTCAACATTGAAAAACAACAACAACCTCAACATTGAAAAACACCAACAAATTCAACAACAACCTCAACATTGAAAAACAACAACAAACTCAACATTGAAAAACACCAACAAATTCAACAACAACCTCAACATTGAAAAACAACAACAACCTCAACATTGAAAAACACCAACAAATTCAACAATAACCTCAACATTGAAAAACAACAACAACCTCAACATTGAAAAACACCAACAAATTCAACAACAACCTCAACATTGAAAAACACCAACAAATTCAACAACAACCTCAACATTGAAAAACAACAACAACCTCAACATTGAAAAACACCAACAAATTCAACAACAACCTCAACATTGAAAAACAACAACAACCTCAGCATTGAAAAACACCAACAAATTCAACAACAACCTCAACATTGAAAAACACCAACAACTTCAACAACAACCTCAGCATTGAAAAACAACAACAACCTCAACATTGAAAAACACCAACAAATTCAAAAACAACCTCAAAATTGAAAAACAACAACAACCTCAACATTGAAAAACACCAACAAATTCAACAACAACTTCAACATTGAAAAACACCAACAAATTCAACAACAACCTCGAAATTGAAAAACACCAACAAATTCAACAACAACCTCAACATTGAAAAACAACAACAATCTCAACATTGAAAAACACCAACAAATTCAACAACAACCTCAACATTGAAAAACAGCAACAACCTCAACATTGAAAAACACCAACAAATTCAACAACAACCTCAACATTGAAAAACACCAACAAATTCAACAACAACCTCAACATTGAAAAACACCAACAAATTCAACAACAAACTCAACATTGAAAAACACCAACAAATTCAACAACAACCTCAACATTGAAAAACAACAACAACATCAACATTGAAAAACACCAACAAATTCAACAACAACCTCAACATTGAAAAGCACCAACAAATTCAACAACAACCTCAACATTGAAAAACAACAACAAACTTAACATTGAAAAACACCAACAAATTCAACAACAACCTCAACATTGAAAAACAACAACAACCTCAACATTGAAAAACACCAACCAATTCAACAACAACCTCAACATCGAAAAACACCAACAAATTCAACAACAACCTCAACATTGAAAAACAACAACAACCTAAACATTGAAAAACACCAACAAATTCAACAACAACCTCAGCATTGAAAAACAACAACAACCTCAACATTGAAAAACACCAACAAATTCAACAACAACCTCAACATTGAAAAACACCAACAAATTCAACAACAACCGCAACATTGAAAAACAACAACAACCTCAACATTGAAAAACACCAACAAATTCAACAACAACCTCAACATTGAAAAACAACAACAACCTCAACATTGAAAAACACCAACAAATTCAACAACAACCTCAACATTGAAAAACAACAACAAACTCAACATTGAAAAACACCAACAAATTCAACAACAACCTCAACATTGAAAAACAACAACAACCTCAACATTGAAAAACACCAACAAATTCAACAATAACCTCAACATTGAAAAACAACAACAACCTCAACATTGAAAAACACCAACAAATTCAACAACAACCTCAACATTGAAAAACACCAACAAATTCAACAACAACCTCAACATTGAAAAACAACAACAACCTGAACATTGAAAAACACCAACAAATTCAACAACAACCTCAACATTGAAAAACAACAACAACCTCAGCATTGAAAAACACCAACAAATTCAACAACAACCTCAACATTGAAAAACACCAACAAATTCAACAACAACCTCAGCATTGA
This sequence comes from Isurus oxyrinchus, assembly GCA_026770705.1. NCBI lineage: Eukaryota > Metazoa > Chordata > Chondrichthyes > Lamniformes > Lamnidae > Isurus > Isurus oxyrinchus. The sequence continues at coordinate 191,986 of JANJGN010000160.1, forward strand.
AAAACAACAACAACCTCAACATTGAAAAACACCAACAAATTCAACAACAACCTCAACATTGAAAAACAACAACAACCTCAACATTGAAAAACACCAACAAATTCAACAACAACCTCAACATTGAAAAACAACAACAACATCAACATTGAAAAACACCAACAAATTCAACAACAACCTCAACATTGAAAAGCACCAATAAATTCAACAACAACCTCAACATTGAAAAACAACAACAACCTCAACATTGAAAAACACCAACAAATTCAACAACAACCTCAACAGTGAAAAACAAAAACAACCTCAACATTGAAAAACACCAACAAATTCAACAACAACCTCAACATTGAAAAACAACAACAAACTTAACATTGAAAAACACCAACAAATTCAACAACAACCTCAACATTGAAAAACAACAACAACCTCAACATTGAAAAACACCAACCAATTCAACAACAACCTCAACATAGAAAAACAGCAACAAATTCAACAACAACCTCAACACTGAAAAACAACAACAACCTAAACATTGAAAAACACCAACAAATTCATCAACAACCTCAACATTGAAAAACAACAACAACCTCAACATTGAAAAACACCAACAAATTCAACAACAACCTCAACATTGAAAAACACCAACAAATTCAACAACAACCTCAGCATTGAAAAACAACAACAACCTCAACATTGAAAAACACCAACAAATTCAACAACAACCTCAACATTGAAAAACAACAACAACCTCAACATTGACAAACACCAACAAATACAACAACAACCTCAACATTTAAAAACACCAACAAATTCAACAACAACCTCAACATTGAAAACACCAACAAATTCAACAACAACCTCAACATTTAAAAACGCCAAAAAATTCAACAACAACCTCAATATTGAAAAACAACAACCTCAACATTGAAAAACACCAACAAATTCAACAAAAAATTCAACATTGAAAAACACCAAAAAATTCAACAACAACCCCGACATTGAAAAACACCAACAAATTCAACAACAACCTCAACTTTGAAAAACAACAACAACCTCATCATGGAAAAACACCAACAAATTCAACAACAACCTCAACATTGAAAAACAACAACAACCTCAACATTGAAAAACACCAACAAATTCAACAACAACCTCAACATTGAAAAACACCAACAAATTCAACAACAACCTCAACATTGAAAAACAACAACAACCTCAACATTGAAAAACACCAACAAATTCAACAATAACCTCAACATTGAAAAACAACAACAACCTCAACATTGAAAAACACCAACAAATTCAACAACAACCTCAACATTGAAAAACACCAACAAATTCAACAACAACCTCAACATTGAAAAACAACAACAACCTCAACATTGAAAAACACCAAAAAATTCAACAACAACCTCAACATTGAAAAACAACAACAACCTCAGCATTGAAAAACACCAACAAATTCAACAACAACCTCAACATTGAAAAACACCAACAAATTCAACAACAACCTCAGCATTGAAAAACAACAACAACCTCAACATTGAAAAACACCAACAAATTCAAAAACAACCTCAACATTGAAAAACAACAACAACCTCAACATTGAAAAACACCAACAAATTCAACAACAACTTCAACATTGAAAAACACCAACAAATTCAACAACAACCTCGAAATTGAAAAACACCAACAAATTCAACAACAACCTCAACATTGAAAAACAACAACAATCTCAACATTGAAAAACACGAACAAATTCAACAACAACCTCAACATTGAAAAACAGCAACAACCTCAACATTGAAAAACACCAACCAATTCAACAACAACCTCAACATTGAAAAACACCAACAAATTCAACAACAACCTCAACATTGAAAAACACCAACAAATTCAACAACAAACTCAACATTGAAAAACACCAACAAATTCAACAACAACCTCAACATTGAAAAACAACAACAACATCAACATTGAAAAACACCAACAAATTCAACAACAACCTCAACATTGAAAAGCAACAACAAATTCAACAACAACCTCAACATTGAAAAACAACAACAAACTTAACATTGAAAAACACCAACAAATTCAACAACAACCTCAACATTGAAAAACAACAACAACCTCAACATTGAAAAACACCAACCAATTCAACAACAACCTCAACATAGAAAAACACCAACAAATTCAACAACAACCTCAACATTGAAAAACAACAACAACCTAAACATTGAAAAACACCAACAAATTCAAGAACAACCTCAGCATTGAAAAACAACAACAACCTCAACATTGAAAAACACCAACAAATTCAACAACAACCTCAACATTGAAAAACACCAACAAATTCAACAACAACCGCAACATTGAAAAACAACAACAACCTAAACATTGAAAAACACCAACAAATTCAACAACAACCTCAACATTGAAAAACAACAACAACCTCAACATTGAAAAACACCAACAAATTCAACAACAACCTCAACATTGAAAAACAACAACAACCTCAACATTGACAAACGCCAACAAATACAACAACAACCTCAACATTTAAAAACACCAACAAATTCAACAACAACCTCAACATTGAAAACACCAACAAATTCAACAACAACCTCAACATTTAAAAACGCCAAAAAATCCACAACAACCTCAATATTGAAAAACAACAACCTCAACATTGAAAAACACCAACAAATTCAACAAAAAATTCAACATTGAAAAACACCAAAAAATTCAACAACAACCCCGACATTGAAAAACACCAACAAATTCAACAACAACCTCAACTTTGAAAAACAACAACAACCTCATCATGGAAAAACACCAACAAATTCAACAACAACCTCAACATTGAAAAACAGCAACATCCTCAAAATTGAAAAACACCAACAAATTCAACAACAACCTCAACATTGAAAAACACCAACAAATTCAACAACAACCTCAACATTGAAAAAGAACAACAAACTCAACATTGAAAAACACCAACAAATTCAACAACAACCTCAACATTGAAGAACAACAACAACCTCAACATTGAAAAACACCAACAAATTCAACAATAACCTCAACATTGAAAAACAACAACAACCTCAACACTGAAAAACACCAACAAATTCAACAACAACCTCAACATTGAAAAACACCAACAAATTCAACAACAACCTCAACATTGAAAAACAACAACAACCTCAACATTGAAACACACCAACAAATTCAACAACAACCTCAACATTGAAAAACACCAACAAATTCAACAACAACCTCGGCATTGAAAAACAACAACAACCTCAACATTGAAAAACACCAACGAATTCATCAACAACCTCAACATTGAAAAACAACAACAACCTCAACATTGAAAAACACCAACACATCCAACAACAACTTCAACATTGAAAAACACCAACAAATTCAACAACAACCTCGAAATTGAAAAACACCAACAAATACAACAACAACCTCAACATTGAAAAACAACAACAACCTCAACATTGACAAACACCAACAAATTCAACAACAACCTCAACATTTAAAAATACCAACAAATTCAACAACAACCTCAACATTGAAAACACCAAAAAATTCAACAACAACCTCAACATTTAAAAACGCCAAAAAATTCAACAACAACCTCAACATTGAAAAACAACAAGCTCAACATTGAAACACACCAACAAATTCAACAAAAAATTCAACATTGAAAAACACCAACAAATTCAACAACAACCCCGACATTGAAAAACACCAACAAATTCAACAACAACCTCAACTTTGAAACACAACAACATCCTCAAAATTGAAAAACACCAACAAATTCAACAACAACCCCAACATTTAAAAACAACAACCTCAACATTGAAAAACACCAACAAATTCAACAACAACCTCAACATTGAAAAACACCAACAAACTCAACAACAACCTCAACATTGAAAAACAACAACAACCTCAACTTTGAAAAACACCAACAAATTCAACAACAACCTCAACATTGAAAAACACCAACAAATTCAACAACAACCTCAACATTGAAAAACACCAATAACCCCAACATTGAAAAACACCAACAAATTCAACAACAACCTCAACATTGAAAAACACCAACAAACTCAACAACAACCTCAACATTGAAATTCAACAACAACCTCAACATTGAAAAACACCAACAAATTCAACAACAACCTCAACATTGAAAAACACCAACAAACTCAACAACAACCTCAACATTGAAAAACAACAACAACTTCAACATTGAAAAACACCAACAAATTCAACAACAACCTCAACATTGAAAAACACCAACAAATTCAACAACAACCTCAACATTGAAAAACAACAACAACTTCAACATTGAAAAACACCAACAAATTCAACAACAACCTCAACATTGAAAAACACCAACAAATTCAACAACAACCTCAACATTGAAAAACACCAATAACCTCAACATTGAAAAACACCAACAAATTCAACAACAACCTCAACATTGAAAAACAACAACAAACTCAACATTGAAAAACACCAACAAATTCAACAACAACCTCAACATTGAAAAAAAAACAACCTCAACATTGAAAAACACCAACAAATTCAACAACAACTTCAACATTGAAAAACACCAACAAGTTCAAAAACAACCTCAACATTGAAAAACAACAACAACCTCAACATTGAAAAACACCAACAAATTCAACAACAACCTCAAAATTAAAAACAACAACAACCTCAACATTGAAAAACACCAACAAATTCAACAACAACCTCAACATTGAAAAACAACAACAACCTCAACATTGACAAACACCAACAAATACAACAACAACCTCAACATTTAAAAACACCAACAAATTCAACAACAACCTCAACATTGAAAACACCAACAAATTCAACAACAACCTCAACATTTAAAAACGCCAAAAAATCCACAACAACCTCAATATTGAAAAACAACAACCTCAACATTGAAAAACACCAACAAATTCAACAAAAAATTCAACATTGAAAAACACCAAAAAATTCAACAACAACCCCGACATTGAAAAACACCAACAAATTCAACAACAACCTCAACATTAAAAACAACAACAACCTCAACATTGAAAAACACCAACAAATTCAACAACAACCTCAACATTGAAAAACACCAACAACCTCAACATTGAAAAACACCATCAAATTCAACAACAACCTCAACATTGAAAAACACCAACAACCTCAAAATTGAAAAAACACCAACAAATTCAACAACAACCTCAACATTTAAAAACAACGACAACCTCAACATTGAAAAACACCAACAAATTCAACAACAACCTCAACATTGAAAAGCACCAACAAATTCAACAACAACCTCAACATTGAAAAACACCAACAAACTCAACAACAACCTCAACATTGAAAAACAACAACAACCTCAACATTGAAAAACACCAACAAATTCAACAACCACCTCAACATTGAAAAACACCAACAAATTCAACAACAACCTCAACATTGAAAAACACCAACAAATTCAACAACAACCTCAACATTGAAAAACAACAACAACCTCAACATTGAAAAACACCAACAAATTCAACAACAACCTCAACATTGAAAAACAACAACAACCTCAACATTGAAAAACACCAACAAATTCAACAACAACCTCAACATTGAAAAACAACAACAAACTCAACATTGAAAAACACCAACAAATTCAACAACAACCTCAACATTGAAAAACAACAACAACCTCAACATTGAAAAACACCAACAAATTCAACAATAACCTCAACATTGAAAAACAACAACAACCTCAACATTGAAAAACACCAACAAATTCAACAACAACCTCAACATTGAAAAACACCAACAAATTCAACAACAACCTCAACATTGAAAAACAACAACAACCTGAACATTGAAAAACACCAACAAATTCAACAACAACCTCAACATTGAAAAACAACAACAACCTCAGCATTGAAAAAAACCAACAAATTCAACAACAACCTCAACATTGAAAAACACCAACAAATTCAACAACAACCTCAGCATTGAAAAACAACAACAACCTCAACATTGAAAAACACCAACAAATTCAACAACAACCTCAACATTGAAAAACAACAACAACCTCAACATTGAAAAACACCAACAAATTCAACAACAACCTCAACATTGAAAAACAACAACAACATCAACATTGAAAAACACCAACAAATTCAACAACAACCTCAACATTGAAAAGCACCAACAAATTCAACAACAACCTCAACATTGAAAAACAACAACAACCTCAACATTGAAAAACACCAACAAATTCAACAACAACCTCAACAGTGAAAAACAAAAACAACCTCAACATTGAAAAACACCAACAAATTCAACAACAACCTCAACATTGAAAAACAACAACAAACTTAACATTGAAAAACACCAACAAATTCAACAACAACCTCAACATTGAAAAACAACAACAACCTCAACATTGAAAAACACCAACCAATTCAACAACAACCTCAACATAGAAAAACAGCAACAAATTCAACAACAACCTCAACATTGAAAAACAACAACAACCTAAACATTGAAAAACACCAACAAATTCAACAACAACCTCAACATTGAAAAACAACAACAACCTCAACATTGAAAAACACCAACAAATTCAACAACAACCTCAACATTGAAAAACACCAACAAATTCAACAACAACCTCAGCATTGAAAAACAACAACAACCTCAACATTGAAAAACACCAACAAATTCAACAACAACCTCAACATTGAAAAACAACAACAACCTCAACATTGACAAACACCAACAAATACAACAACAACCTCAACATTTAAAAACACCAACAAATTCAACAACAACCTCAACATTGAAAACACCAACAAATTCAACAACAACCTCAACATTTAAAAACGCCAAAAAATTCAACAACAACCTCAATATTGAAAAACAACAACCTCAACATTGAAAAACACCAACAAATTCAACAAAAAATTCAACATTGAAAAACACCAAAAAATTCAACAACAACCCCGACATTGAAAAACACCAACAAATTCAACAACAACCTGAACTTTGAAAAACAACAACAACCTCATCATGGAAAAACACCAACAAATTCAACAACAACCTCAACATTGAAAAACAACAACAACCTCAACATTGAAAAACACCAACAAATTCAACAACAACCTCAACATTGAAAAACAACAACAAACTCAACATTGAAAAACACCAACAAATTCAACAACAACCTCAACATTGAAAAACAACAACAACCTCAACATTGAAAAACACCAACAAATTCAACAATAACCTCAACATTGAAAAACAACAACAACCTCAACATTGAAAAACACCAACAAATTCAACAACAACCTCAACATTGAAAAACACCAACAAATTCAACAACAACCTCAACATTGAAAAACAACAACAACCTCAACATTGAAAAACACCAACAAATTCAACAACAACCTCAACATTGAAAAACAACAACAACCTCAGCATTGAAAAACACCAACAAATTCAACAACAACCTCAACATTGAAAAACACCAACAAATTCAACAACAACCTCAGCATTGAAAAACAACAACAACCTCAACATTGAAAAACACCAACAAATTCAAAAACAACCTCAAAATTGAAAAACAACAACAACCTCAACATTGAAAAACACCAACAAATTCAACAACAACTTCAACATTGAAAAACACCAACAAATTCAACAACAACCTCGAAATTGAAAAACACCAACAAATTAAACAACAACCTCAACATTGAAAAACAACAACAATCTCAACATTGAAAAACACCAACAAATTCAACAACAACCTCAACATTGAAAAACAGCAACAACCTCAACATTGAAAAACACCAACAAATTCAACAACAACCTCAACATTGAAAAACACCAACAAATTCAACAACAACCTCAACATTGAAAAACACCAACAAATTCAACAACAAACTCAACATTGAAAAACACCAACAAATTCAACAACAACCTCAACATTGAAAAACAACAACAACATCAACATTGAAAAACACCAACAAATTCAACAACAACCTCAACATTGAAAAGCACCAACAAATTCAACAACAACCTCAACATTGAAAAACAACAACAAACTTAACATTGAAAAACACCAACAAATTCAACAACAACCTCAACATTGAAAAACAACAACAACCTCAACATTGAAAAACACCAACCAATTCAACAACAACCTCAACATAGAAAAACACCAACAAATTCAACAACAACCTCAACATTGAAAAACAACAACAACCTAAACATTGAAAAACACCAACAAATTCAACAACAACCTCAGCATTGAAAAACAACAACAACCTCAACATTGAAAAACACCAACAAATTCAACAACAACCTCAACATTGAAAAACACCAACAAATTCAACAACAACCGCAACATTGAAAAACAACAACAACCTCAACATTGAAAAACACCAACAAATTCAACAACAACCTCAACATTGAAAAACAACAACAACCTCAACATTGAAAAACACCAACAAATTCAACAACAACCTCAACATTGAAAAACAACAACAAACTCAACATTGAAAAACACCAACAAATTCAACAACAACCTCAACATTGAAAAACAACAACAACCTCAACATTGAAAAACACCAACAAATTCAACAATAACCTCAACATTGAAAAACAACAACAACCTCAACATTGAAAAACACCAACAAATTCAACAACAACCTCAACATTGAAAAACACCAACAAATTCAACAACAACCTCAACATTGAAAAACAACAACAACCTGAACATTGAAAAACACCAACAAATTCAACAACAACCTCAACATTGAAAAACAACAACAACCTCAGCATTGAAAAACACCAACAAATTCAACAACAACCTCAACATTGAAAAACACCAACAAATTCAACAACAACCTCAGCATTGAAAAACAACAACAACCTCAACATTGAAAAACACCAACAAATTCAACAACAACCTCAACATTGAAAAACAACAACAACCTCAACATTGAAAAACACCAACAAATTCAACAACAACCTCAACATTGAAAAACAACAACAACATCAACATTGAAAAACACCAACAAATTCAACAACAACCTCAACATTGAAAAGCACCAACAAATTCAACAACAACCTCAACATTGAAAAACAACAACAACCTCAACATTGAAAAACACCAACAAATTCAACAACAACCTCAACAGTGAAAAACAAAAACAACCTCAACATTGAAAAACACCAACAAATTCAACAACAACCTCAACATTGAAAAACAACAACAAACTTAACATTGAAAAACACCAACAAATTCAACAACAACCTCAACATTGAAAAACAACAACAACCTCAACATTGAAAAACACCAACCAATTCAACAACAACCTCAACATAGAAAAACAGCAACAAATTCAACAACAACCTCAACATTGAAAAACAACAACAACCTAAACATTGAAAAACACCAACAAATTCAACAACAACCTCAACATTGAAAAACAACAACAACCTCAACATTGAAAAACACCAACAAATTCAACAACAACCTCAACTTTGAAAAACACCAACAAATTCAACAACAACCTCAGCATTGAAAAACAACAACAACCTCAACATTGAAAAACACCAACAAATTCAACAACAACCTCAACATTGAAAAACAACAACCTCAACATTGACAAACACCAACAAATACAACAACAACCTCAACATTTAAAAACACCAACAAATTCAACAACAACCTCAACATTGAAAACACCAACAAATTCAACAACAACCTCAACATTTAAAAACGCCAAAAAATTCAACAACAACCTCAATATTGAAAAACAACAACCTCAACATTGAAAAACACCAACAAATTCAACAAAAAATTCAACATTGAAAAACACCAAAAAATTCAACAACAACCCCGACATTGAAAAACACCAACAAATTCAACAACAACCTCAACATTGAAAAACAACAACAACCTCAACATTGAAAAACACCAACAAATTCAACAACAACCTCAACATTGAAAAACAACAACAAACTCAACGTTGAAAAACACCAACAAATTCAACAACAACCTCAACATTGAAAAACAACAACAACCTCAACATTGAAAAACACCAACAAATTCAACAATAACCTGAACATTGAAAAACAACAACAACCTCAACATTGAAAAACACCAACAAATTCAACAACAACCTCAACATTGAAAAACACCAACAAATTCAACAACAACCTCAACATTGAAAAACAACAACAACCTCAACATTGAAAAACACCAACAAATTCAACAACAACCTCAACATTGAAAAACAACAACAACCTCAGCATTGAAAAACACCAACAAATTCAACAACAACCTCAACATTGAAAAACACCAACAAATTCAACAACATCCTCAGCATTGAAAAACAACAACAACCTCAACATTGAAAAACACCAACAAATTCAAAAACAACCTCAAAATTGAAAAACAACAACAACCTCAACATTGAAAAACACCAACAAATTCAACAACAACTTCAACATTGAAAAACACCAACAAATTCAACAACAACCTCGAAATTGAAAAACACCAACAAATTAAACAACAACCTCAACATTGAAAAACAACAACAATCTCAACATTGAAAAACACCAACAAATTCAACAACAACCTCAACATTGAAAAACAGCAACAACCTCAACATTGAAAAACACCAACAAATTCAACAACAACCTCAACATTGAAAAACACCAACAAATTCAACAACAACCTCAACATTGAAAAACACCAACAAATTCAACAACAAACTCAACATTGAAAAACACCAACAAATTCAACAACAACCTCAACATTGAAAAACAACAACAACATCAACATTGAAAAACACCAACAAATTCAACAACAACCTCAACATTGAAAAGCACCAACAAATTCAACAACAACCTCAACATTGAAAAACAACAACAAACTTAACATTGAAAAACACCAACAAATTCAACAACAACCTCAACATTGAAAAACAACAACAACCTCAACATTGAAAAACACCAACCAATTCAACAACAACCTCAACATAGAAAAACACCAACAAATTCAACAACAACCTCAACATTGAAAAACAACAACAACCTAAACATTGAAAAACACCAACAAATTCAACAACAACCTCAGCATTGAAAAACAACAACAACCTCAACATTGAAAAACACCAACAAATTCAACAACAACCTCAACATTGAAAAACACCAACAAATTCAACAACAACCGCAACATTGAAAAACAACAACAACCTCAACATTGAAAAACACCAACAAATTCAACAACAACCTCAACATTGAAAAACAACAACAACCTCAACATTGAAAAACACCAACAAATTCAACAACAACCTCAACATTGAAAAACAACAACAAACTCAACATTGAAAAACACCAACAAATTCAACAACAACCTCAACATTGAAAAACAACAACAACCTAAACATTGAAAAACACCAACAAATTCAACAACCACCTCAACATTGAAAAACAACAACAACCTCAACATTGAAAAACAACAACAAACTTAACATTGAAAAACACCAACAAATTCAACAACAACCTCAACATTGAAAAACAACAACAACCTCAACATTGAAAAACACCAACCAATTCAACAACAACCTCAACATAGAAAAACAGCAACAAATTCAACAACAACCTCAACATTGAAAAACAACAACAACCTAAACATTGAAAAACACCAACAAATTCAACAACAACCTCAACATTGAAAAACAACAACAACCTCAACATTGAAAAACACCAACAAATTCAACAACAACCTCAACTTTGAAAAACACCAACAAATTCAACAACAACCTCAGCATTGAAAAACAACAACAACCTCAACATTGAAAAACACCAACAAATTCAACAACAACCTCAACATTGAAAAACAACAACCTCAACATTGACAAACACCAACAAATACAACAACAACCTCAACATTTAAAAACACCAACAAATTCAACAACAACCTCAACATTGAAAACACCAACAAATTCAACAACAACCTCAACATTTAAAAACGCCAAAAAATTCAACAACAACCTCAATATTGAAAAACAACAACCTCAACATTGAAAAACACCAACAAATTCAACAAAAAATTCAACATTGAAAAACACCAAAAAATTCAACAACAACCCCGACATTGAAAAACACCAACAAATTCAACAACAACCTCAACATTGAAAAACAACAACAACCTCAACATTGAAAAACACCAACAAATTCAACAACAACCTCAACATTGAAAAACAACAACAAACTCAACGTTGAAAAACACCAACAAATTCAACAACAACCTCAACATTGAAAAACAACAACAACCTCAACATTGAAAAACACCAACAAATTCAACAATAACCTGAACATTGAAAACCAACAACAACCTCAACATTGAAAAACACCAACAAATTCAACAACAACCTCAACATTGAAAAACACCAACAAATTCAACAACAACCTCAACATTGAAAAACAACAACAACCTCAACATTGAAAAACACCAACAAATTCAACAACAACCTCAACATTGAAAAACAACAACAACCTCAGCATTGAAAAACACCAACAAATTCAACAACAACCTCAACATTGAAAAACACCAACAAATTCAACAACAACCTCAGCATTGAAAAACAACAACAACCTCAACATTGAAAAACACCAACAAATTCAAAAACAACCTCAAAATTGAAAAACAACAACAACCTCAACATTGAAAAACACCAACAAATTCAACAACAACTTCAACATTGAAAAACACCAACAAATTCAACAACAACCTCGAAATTGAAAAACACCAACAAATTAAACAACAACCTCAACATTGAAAAACAACAACAATCTCAACATTGAAAAACACCAACAAATTCAACAACAACCTCAACATTGAAAAACAGCAACAACCTCAACATTGAAAAACACCAACAAATTCAACAACAACCTCAACATTGAAAAACACCAACAAATTCAACAACAACCTCAACATTGAAAAACACCAACAAATTCAACAACAAACTCAACATTGAAAAACACCAACAAATTCAACAACAACCTCAACATTGAAAAACAACAACAACATCAACATTGAAAAACACCAACAAATTCAACAACAACCTCAACATTGAAAAGCACCAACAAATTCAACAACAACCTCAACATTGAAAAACAACAACAAACTTAACATTGAAAAACACCAACAAATTCAACAACAACCTCAACATTGAAAAACAACAACAACCTCAACATTGAAAAACACCAACCAATTCAACAACAACCTCAACATAGAAAAACACCAACAAATTCAACAACAACCTCAACATTGAAAAACAACAACAACCTAAACATTGAAAAACACCAACAAATTCAACAACAACCTCAGCATTGAAAAACAACAACAACCTCAACATTGAAAAACACCAACAAATTCAACAACAACCTCAACATTGAAAAACACCAACAAATTCAACAACAACCGCAACATTGAAAAACAACAACAACCTCAACATTGAAAAACACCAACAAATTCAACAACAACCTCAACATTGAAAAACAACAACAACCTCAACATTGAAAAACACCAACAAATTCAACAACAACCTCAACATTGAAAAACAACAACAAACTCAACATTGAAAAACACCAACAAATTCAACAACAACCTCAACATTGAAAAACAACAACAACCTCAACATTGAAAAACACCAACAAATTCAACAATAACCTCAACATTGAAAAACAACAACAACCTCAACATTGAAAAACACCAACAAATTCAACAACAACCTCAACATTGAAAAACACCAACAAATTCAACAACAACCTCAACATTGAAAAACAACAACAACCTGAACATTGAAAAACACCAACAAATTCAACAACAACCTCAACATTGAAAAACAACAACAACCTCAGCATTGAAAAACACCAACAAATTCAACAACAACCTCAACATTGAAAAACACCAACAAATTCAACAACAACCTCAGCATTGAAAAACAACAACAACCTCAACATTGAAAAACACCAACAAATTCAACAACAACCTCAACATTGAAAAACAACAACAACCTCAACATTGAAAAACACCAACAAATTCAACAACAACCTCAACATTGAAAAACAACAACAACATCAACATTGAAAAACACCAACAAATTCAACAACAACCTCAACATTGAAAAGCACCAACAAATTCAACAACAACCTCAACATTGAAAAACAACAACAACCTCAACATTGAAAAACACCAACAAATTCAACAACAACCTCAACAGTGAAAAACAAAAACAACCTCAACATTGAAAAACACCAACAAATTCAACAACAACCTCAACATTGAAAAACAACAACAAACTTAACATTGAAAAACACCAACAAATTCAACAACAACCTCAACATTGAAAAACAACAACAACCTCAACATTGAAAAACACCAACCAATTCAACAACAACCTCAACATAGAAAAACAGCAACAAATTCAACAACAACCTCAACATTGAAAAACAACAACAACCTAAACATTGAAAAACACCAACAAATTCAACAACAACCTCAACATTGAAAAACAACAACAACCTCAACATTGAAAAACACCAACAAATTCAACAACAACCTCAACATTGAAAAACACCAACAAATTCAACAACAACCTCAGCATTGAAAAACAACAACAACCTCAACATTGAAAAACACCAACAAATTCAACAACAACCTCAACATTGAAAAACAACAACCTCAACATTGACAAACACCAACAAATACAACAACAACCTCAACATTTAAAAACACCAACAAATTCAACAACAACCTCAACATTGAAAACACCAACAAATTCAACAACAACCTCAACATTTAAAAACGCCAAAAAATTCAACAACAACCTCAATATTGAAAAACAACAACCTCAACATTGAAAAACACCAACAAATTCAACAAAAAATTCAACATTGAAAAACACCAAAAAATTCAACAACAACCCCGACATTGAAAAACACCAACAAATTCAACAACAACCTCAACTTTGAAAAACAACAACAACCTCATCATGGAAAAACACCAACAAATTCAACAACAACCTCAACATTGAAAAACAACAACAACCTCAACATTGAAAAACACCAACAAATTCAACAACAACCTCAACATTGAAAAACACCAACAAATTCAACAACAACCTCAACATTGAAAAACAACAACAACCTCAACATTGAAAAACACCAACAAATTCAACAATAACCTCAACATTGAAAAACAACAACAACCTCAACATTGAAAAACACCAACAAATTCAACAACAACCTCAACATTGAAAAACACCAACAAATTCAACAACAACCTCAACATTGAAAAACAACAACAACCTCAACATTGAAAAACACCAACAAATTCAACAACAACCTCAACATTGAAAAACAACAACAACCTCAGCATTGAAAAACACCAACAAATTCAACAACAACCTCAACATTGAAAAACACCAACAAATTCAACAACAACATCAGCATTGAAAAACAACAACAACCTCAACATTGAAAAACACCAACAAATTCAAAAACAACCTCAACATTGAAAAACAACAACAACCTCAACATTGAAAAACACCAACAAATTCAACAACAACTTCAACATTGAAAAACACCAACAAATTCAACAACAACCTCGAAATTGAAAAACACCAACAAATTCAACAACAACCTCAACATTGAAAAACAACAACAATCTCAACATTGAAAAACACGAACAAATTCAACAACAACCTCAACATTGAAAAACAGCAACAACCTCAACATTGAAAAACACCAACAAATTCAACAACAACCTCAACATTGAAAAACACCAACAAATTCAACAACAACCTCAACATTGAAAAACACCAACAAATTCAACAACAAACTCAACATTGAAAAACACCAACAAATTCAACAACAACCTCAACATTGAAAAACAACAACAACATCAACATTGAAAAACACCAACAAATTCAACAACAACCTCAACATTGAAAAGCACCAACAAATTCAACAACAACCTCAACATTGAAAAACAACAACAAACTTAACATTGAAAAACACCAACAAATTCAACAACAACCTCAACATTGAAAAACAACAACAACCTCAACATTGAAAAACACCAACCAATTCAACAACAACCTCAACATAGAAAAACACCAACAAATTCAACAACAACCTCAACATTGAAAAACAACAACAACCTAAACATTGAAAAACACCAACAAATTCAACAACAACCTCAGCATTGAAAAACAACAACAACCTCAACATTGAAAAACACCAACAAATTCAACAACAACCTCAACATTGAAAAACACCAACAAATTCAACAACAACCGCAACATTGAAAAACAACAACAACCTAAACATTGAAAAACACCAACAAATTCAACAACAACCTCAACATTGAAAAACAACAACAACCTCAACATTGAAAAACACCAACAAATTCAACAACAACCTCAACATTGAAAAACAACAACAACCTCAACATTGACAAACACCAACAAATACAACAACAACCTCAACATTTAAAAACACCAACAAATTCAACAACAACCTCAACATTGAAAACACCAACAAATTCAACAACAACCTCAACATTTAAAAACGCCAAAAAATCCACAACAACCTCAATATTGAAAAACAACAACCTCAACATTGAAAATCACCAACAAATTCAACAAAAAATTCAACATTGAAAAACACCAAAAAATTCAACAACAACCCCGACATTGAAAAACACCAACAAATTCAACAACAACCTCAACTTTGAAAAACAACAACAACCTCATCATGGAAAAACACCAACAAATTCAACAACAACCTCAACATTGTAAAACAGCAACATCCTCAAAATTGAAAAACACCAACAAATTCAACAACAACCTCAACATTGAAAAACACCAACAAATTCAACAACAACCTCAACATTGAAAAAGAACAACAAACTCAACATTGAAAAACACCAACAAATTCAACAACAACCTCAACATAGAAGAACAACAACAACCTCAACATTGAAAAACACCAACAAATTCAACAATAACCTCAACATTGAAAAACAACAACAACCTCAACACTGAAAAACACCAACAAATTCAACAACAACCTCAACATTGAAAAACACCAACAAATTCAACAACACCCTCAACATTGAAAAACAACAACAACCTCAACATTGAAAAACACCAACAAATTCAACAACAACCTCAACATTGAAAAACAACAACAACCTCAACATTGAAACACACCAACAAATTCAACAACAACCTCAACATTGAAAAACACCAACAAATTCAACAACAACCTCGGCATTGAAAAACAACAACAACCTCAACATTGAAAAACACCAACGAATTCAACAACAACCTCAACATTGAAAAACAACAACAACCTCAACATTGAAAAACACCAACAAATCCAACAACAACTTCAACATTGAAAAACACCAACAAATTCAACAACAACCTCGAAATTGAAAAACACCAACAAATACAACAACAACCTCAACATTGAAAAACAACAACAACCTCAACATTGACAAACACCAACAAATTCAACAACAACCTCAACATTTAAAAATACCAACAAATTCAACAACAACCTCAACATTGAAAACACCAAAAAATTCAACAACAACCTCAACATTTAAAAACGCCAAAAAATTCAACAACAACTTCAACATTGAAAAACACCAACAAATTCAACAACAACCCCGACATTGAAAAACACCAACAAATTCAACAACAACCTCAACTTTGAAAAACAACAACATCCTCAACATTGACAAACACCAACAAATTCAACAACAACCCCAACATTTAAAAACAACAACCTCAACATTGAAAAACACCAACAAATTCAACAACAACCTCAACATTGAAAAACACCAACAAACTCAACAACAACCTCAACATTGAAAAACAACAACAACCTCAACATTGAAAAACACCAACAAATTCAACAACAACCTCAACATTGAAAAACACCAACAAATTCAACAACAACCTCAACATTGAAAAACACCAATAACCCCAACATTGAAAAACACCAACAAATTCAACAACAACCTCAACATTGAAAAACACCAACAAACTCAACAACAACCTCAACATTGAAATTCAACAACAACCTCAACATTGAAAAACACCAACAAATTCAACAACAACCTCAACATTGAAAAACACCAACAAACTCAACAACAACCTCAACATTGAAAAACAACAACAACTTCAACATTGAAAAACACCAACAAATTCAACAACAACCTCAACATTGAAAAACACCAACAAATTCAACAACAACCCCGACATTGAAAAACACCAACAAATTCAACAACAACCTCAACTTTGAAAAACAACAACATCCTCAAAATTGAAAAACACCAACAAATTCAACAACAACCCCAACATTTAAAAACAACAACCTCAACATTGAAAAACACCAACAAATTCAACAACAACCTCAACATTGAAAAACACCAACAAACTCAACAACAACCTCAACATTGAAAAACAACAACAACCTCAACATTGAAAAACACCAACAAATTCAACAACAACCTCAACATTGAAAAACACCAACAAATTCAACAACAACCTCAACATTGAAAAACACCAATAACCCCAACATTGAAAAACACCAACAAATTCAACAACAACCTCAACATTGAAAAACACCAACAAACTCAACAACAACCTCAACATTGAAATTCAACAACAACCTCAACATTGAAAAACACCAACAAATTCAACAACAACCTCAACATTGAAAAACACCAACAAACTCAACAACAACCTCAACATTGAAAAACAACAACAACTTCAACATTGAAAAACACCAACAAATTCAACAACAACCTCAACATTGAAAAACACCAACAAATTCAACAACAACCTCAACATTGAAAAACACCAATAACCTCAACATTGAAAAACACCAACAAATTCAACAACAACCTCAACATTGAAAAACAACAACAACCTCATCATTGAAAAACACCAACAAATTCAACAACAACCTCAACATTGAAAAACAACAACAAACTCAACATTGAAAAACACCAACAAATTCAACAACAACCTCAACATTGAAAAAAAAACAACCTCAACATTGAAAAACACCAACAAATTCAACAACAACTTCAACATTGAAAAACACCAACAAGTTCAAAAACAACCTCAACATTGAAAAACACCAACAAATTCAACAACAACCTCAAAATTAAAAACAACAACAACCTCAACATTGAAAAACACCAACAAATTCAACAACAACCTCAACATTGAAAAACACCAACAACCTCAACATTGAAAAACACCATCAAATTCAACAACAACCTCAACATTGAAAAACACCAACAACCTCAAAATTGAAAAAACACCAACAAATTCAACAACAACCTCAACATTGAAAAACAACAACAACCTCAACATTGAAAAACACCAACAAATTCAACAACAACCTCAACATTGAAAAACACCAACAAATTAAACAACAACCTCAACATTGAAAAACACCAACAAACTCAACAACAACCTAAACATTGAAAAACAACAACAACCTCAACATTGAAAAACACCAACAAATTCAACAACCACCTCAACATTGAAAAACACCAACAAATTCAACAACAACCTCAACATTGAAAAACAACAACAACCTCAACATTGAAAAACACCAACAAATTCAACAACAACCTCAACATTGAAAAACAACAACAACCTCAACATTGAAAAACACCAACAAATTCAACAACAACCTCAACATTGAAAAACAACAACAAACTCAACATTGAAAAACACCAACAAATTCAACAACAACCCCAAACATTGAAAAACAACAACAACCTCAACATTGAAAAACACCAACAAATTCAACAATAACCTCAACATTGAAAAACAACAACAACCTCAACATTGAAAAACACCAACAAATTCAACAACAACCTGAACATTGAAAAACACCAACAAATTCAACAACAACCTCAACATTGAAAAACAACAACAACCTCAACATTGAAAAACACCAACGAATTCAACAACAACCTCAACATTGAAAAACAACAACAACCTCAACATTGAAAAACACCAACAAATCCAACAACAACTTCAACATTGAAAAACACCAACAAATTCAACAACAACCTCGAAATTGAAAAACACCAACAAATACAACAACAACCTCAACATTGAAAAACAACAACAACCTCAACATTGACAAACACCAACAAATTCAACAACAACCTCAACATTTAAAAATACCAACAAATTCAACAACAACCTCAACATTGAAAACACCAAAAAATTCAACAACAACCTCAACATTTAAAAACGCCAAAAAATTCAACAACAACCTCAACATTGAAAAACAACAAGCTCAACATTGAAACACGCCAACAAATTCAACAAAAAATTCAACATTGAAAAACACCAACAAATTCAACAACAACCCCGACATTGAAAAACACCAACAAATTCAACAACAACCTCAACTTTGAAAAACAACAACATCCTCAAAATTGAAAAACACCAACAAATTCAACAACAACCCCAACATTTAAAAACAACAACCTCAACATTGAAAAACACCAACAAATTCAACAACAACCTCAACATTGAAAAACACCAACAAACTCAACAACAACCTCAACATTGAAAAACAACAACAACCTCAACATTGAAAAACACCAACAAATTCAACAACAACCTCAACATTGAAAAACACCAACAAATTCAACAACAACCTCAACATTGAAAAACACCAATAACCCCAACATTGAAAAACACCAACAAATTCAACAACAACCTCAACATTGAAAAACACCAACAAACTCAACAACAACCTCAACATTGAAATTCAACAACAACCTCAACATTGAAAAACACCAACAAATTCAACAACAACCTCAACATTGAAAAACACCAACAAACTCAACAACAACCTCAACATTGAAAAACAACAACAACCTCAACATTGAAAAACACCAACAAATTCAACAACAACCTCAACATTGAAAAACACCAACAAATTCAACAACAACCTCAACATTGAAAAACACCAATAACCTCAACATTGAAAAACACCAACAAATTCAACAACAACCTCAACATTGAAAAACAACAACAACCTCAACATTGAAAAACACCAACAAATTCAACAACAACCTCAACATTGAAAAACAACAACAAACTCAACATTGAAAAACACCAACAAATTCAACAACAACCTCAACATTGAAAAAAAAACAACCTCAACATTGAAAAACACCAACAAATTCAACAACAACTTCAACATTGAAAAACACCAACAAGTTCAAAAACAACCTCAACATTGAAAAACAACAACAACCTCAACATTGAAAAACACCAACAAATTCAACAACAACCTCAAAATTAAAAACAACAACAACCTCAACATTGAAAAACACCAACAAATTCAACAACAACCTCAACATTGAAAAACACCAACAACCTCAACATTGAAAAACACCATCAAATTCAACAACAACCTCAACATTGAAAAACACCAACAACCTCAAAATTGAAAAAACACCAACAAATTCAACAACAACCTCAACATTTAAAAACAACAACAACCTCAACATTGAAAAACACCAACAAATTCAACAACAACCTCAACATTGAAAAACACCAACAAATTCAACAACAACCTCAACATTGAAAAACACCAACAAACTCAACAACAACCTCAACATTGAAAAACAACAACAATCTCAACATTGAAAAACACCAACAAATTCAACAACAACCTCAACATTGAAAAACACCAACAACCTCAACATTGAAAAACACCATCAAATTCAACAACAACCTCAACATTGAAAAACACCAACAACCTCAAAATTGAAAAAACACCAACAAATTCAACAACAACCTCAACATTGAAAAACAACAACAACCTCAACATTGAAAAACACCAACAAATTCAACAACAACCTCAACATTGAAAAACACCAACAAATTAAACAACAACCTCAACATTGAAAAACACCAACAAACTCAACAACAACCTAAACATTGAAAAACAACAACAACCTCAACATTGAAAAACACCAACAAATTCAACAACCACCTCAACATTGAAAAACACCAACAAATTCAACAACAACCTCAACATTGAAAAACAACAACAACCTCAACATTGAAAAACACCAACAAATTCAACAACAACCTCAACATTGAAAAACAACAACAACCTCAACATTGAAAAACACCAACAAATTCAACAACAACCTCAACATTGAAAAACAACAACAAACTCAACATTGAAAAACACCAACAAATTCAACAACAACCTCAACATTGAAAAACAACAACAACCTCAACATTGAAAAACACCAACAAATTCAACAATAACCTCAACATTGAAAAACAACAACAACCTCAACATTGAAAAACACCAACAAATTCAACAACAACCTGAACATTGAAAAACACCAACAAATTCAACAACAACCTCAACATTGAAAAACAACAACAACCTCAACATTGAAAAACACCAACGAATTCAACAACAACCTCAACATTGAAAAACAACAACAACCTCAACATTGAAAAACACCAACAAATCCAACAACAACTTCAACATTGAAAAACACCAACAAATTCAACAACAACCTCGAAATTGAAAAACACCAACAAATACAACAACAACCTCAACATTGAAAAACAACAACAACCTCAACATTGACAAACACCAACAAATTCAACAACAACCTCAACATTTAAAAATACCAACAAATTCAACAACAACCTCAACATTGAAAACACCAAAAAATTCAACAACAACCTCAACATTTAAAAACGCCAAAAAATTCAACAACAACCTCAACATTGAAAAACAACAAGCTCAACATTGAAACACACCAACAAATTCAACAAAAAATTCAACATTGAAAAACACCAACAAATTCAACAACAACCCCGACATTGAAAAACACCAACAAATTCAACAACAACCTCAACTTTGAAAAACAACAACATCCTCAAAATTGAAAAACACCAACAAATTCAACAACAACCCCAACATTTAAAAACAACAACCTCAACATTGAAAAACACCAACAAATTCAACAACAACCTCAACATTGAAAAACACCAACAAACTCAACAACAACCTCAACATTGAAAAACAACAACAACCTCAACATTGAAAAACACCAACAAATTCAACAACAACCTCAACATTGAAAAACACCAACAAATTCAACAACAACCTCAAAATTGAAAAACACCAATAACCCCAACATTGAAAAACACCAACAAATTCAACAACAACCTCAACATTGAAAAACACCAACAAACTCAACAACAACCTCAACATTGAAATTCAACAACAACCTCAACATTGAAAAACACCAACAAATTCAACAACAACCTCAACATTGAAAAACACCAACAAACTCAACAACAACCTCAACATTGAAAAACAACAACAACCTCAACATTGAAAAACACCAACAAATTCAACAACAACCTCAACATTGAAAAACACCAACAAATTCAACAACAACCTCAACATTGAAAAACACCAATAACCTCAACATTGAAAAACACCAACAAATTCAACAACAACCTCAACATTGAAAAACAACAACAACCTCAACATTGAAAAACACCAACAAATTCAACAACAACCTCAACATTGAAAAACAACAACAAACTCAACATTGAAAAACACCAACAAATTCAACAGCAACCTCAACATTGAAAAAAAAACAACCTCAACATTGAAAAACACCAACAAATTCAACAACAACTTCAACATTGAAAAACACCAACAAGTTCAAAAACAACCTCAACATTGAAAAACAACAACAACCTCAACATTGAAAAACACCAACAAATTCAACAACAACCTCAAAATTAAAAACAACAACAACCTCAACATTGAAAAACACCAACAAATTCAACAACAACCTCAACATTGAAAAACACCAACAACCTCAACATTGAAAAACACCATCAAATTCAACAACAACCTCAACATTGAAAAACACCAACAACCTCAAAATTGAAAAAACACCAACAAATTCAACAACAACCTCAACATTTAAAAACAACAACAACCTCAACATTGAAAAACACCAACAAATTCAACAACAACCTCAACATTGAAAAACACCAACAAATTCAACAACAACCTCAACATTGAAAAACACCAACAAACTCAACAACAACCTCAACATTGAAAAACAACAACAATCTCAACATTGAAAAACACCAACAAATTCAACAACCACCTCAACATTGAAAAACACCAACAAATTCAACAACAACCTCAACATTGAAAAACACCAACAAATTCAACAACAACCTCAACATTGAAAAAGAACAACAAACTCAACATTGAAAAACACCAACAAATTCAACAACAACCTCAACATTGAAGAACAACAACAACCTCAACATTGAAAAACACCAACAAATTCAACAATAACCTCAACATTGAAAAACAACAACAACCTCAACACTGAAAAACACCAACAAATTCAACAACAACCTCAACTTTGAAAAACACCAACAAATTCAACAACACCCTCAACATTGAAAAACAACAACAACCTCAACATTGAAAAACACCAACAAATTCAACAACAACCTCAACATTGAAAAACAACAACAACCTCAACATTGAAAAACACCAACAAATTCAACAACAACCTCAACATTGAAAAACACCAACAAATTCAACAACAACCTCGGCATTGAAAAACAACAACAACCTCAACATTGAAAAACACCAACGAATTCAACAACAACCTCAACATTGAAAAACAACAACAACCTCAACATTGAAAAACACCAACAAATCCAACAACAACTTCAACATTGAAAAACACCAACAAATTCAACAACAACCTCGAAATTGAAAAACACCAACAAATACAACAACAACCTCAACATTGAAAAACAACAACAACCTCAACATTGACAAACACCAACAAATTCAACAACAACCTCAACATTTAAAAATACCAACAAATTCAACAACAACCTCAACATTGAAAACACCAAAAAATTCAACAACAACCTCAACATTTAAAAACGCCAAAAAATTCAACAACAACCTCAACATTGAAAAACAACAAGCTCAGCATTGAAACACACCAACAAATTCAACAAAAAATTCAACATTGAAAAACACCAACAAATTCAACAACAACCCCGACATTGAAAAACACCAACAAATTCAACAACAACCTCAACTTTGAAAAACAACAACATCCTCAAAATTGAAAAACACCAACAAATTCAACAACAACCCCAACATTTAAAAACAACAACCTCAACATTGAAAAACACCAACAAATTCAACAACAACCTCAACATTGAAAAACACCAACAAACTCAACAACAACCTCAACATTGAAAAACAACAACAACCTCAACATTGAAAAACACCAACAAATTCAACAACAACCTCAACATTGAAAAACACCAACAAATTCAACAACAACCTCAACATTGAAAAACACCAATAACCCCAACATTGAAAAACACCAACAAATTCAACAACAACCTCAACATTGAAAAACACCAACAAACTCAACAACAACCTCAACATTGAAATTCAACAACAACCTCAACATTGAAAAACACCAACAAATTCAACAACAACCTCAACATTGAAAAACACCAACAAACTCAACAACAACCTCAACATTGAAAAACAACAACAACCTCAACATTGAAAAACACCAACAAATTCAACAACAACCTCAACATTGAAAAACACCAACAAATTCAACAACAACCTCAACATTGAAAAACACCAATAACCTCAACATTGAAAAACACCAACAAATTCAACAACAACCTCAACATTGAAAAACAACAACAACCTCAACATTGAAAAACACCAACAATTTCAACAACAACCTCAACATTGAAAAACAACAACAAACTCAACATTGAAAAACACCAACAAATTCAACAACAACCTCAACATTGAAAAAAAAACAACCTCAACATTGAAAAACACCAACAAATTCAACAACAACTTCAACATTGAAAAACACCAACAAGTTCAAAAACAACCTCAACATTGAAAAACAACAACAACCTCAACATTGAAAAACACCAACAAATTCAACAACAACCTCAAAATTAAAAACAACAACAACCTCAACATTGAAAAACACCAACAAATTCAACAACAACCTCAACATTGAAAAACGCCAACAACCTCAACATTGAAAAACACCATCAAATTCAACAACAACCTCAACATTGAAAAACACCAACAACCTCAAAATTGAAAAAACACCAACAAATTCAACAACAACCTCAACATTGAAAAACAACAACAACCTCAACATTGAAAAACACCAACAAATTCATCAACAACCTCAACATTGAAAAACACCAACAAATTCAACAACAACCTCAACATTGAAAAACACCAACAAACTCAACACAAACCTCAACATTGAAAAACAACAACAACCTCAACATTGAAAAACACCAACAAATTCAACAACCACCTCAACATTGAAAAACACCAACAAATTCAACAACAACCTCAACATTGAAAAACACCAACAAATTCAACAACAACCTCAACATTGAAAAACAACAACAACCTCAACATTGAAAAACACCAACAAATTCAACAACAACCTCAACATTGAAAAACAACAACAACCTCAACATTGAAAAACACCAACAAATTCAACAACAACCTCAACATTGAAAAACAACAACAAACTCAACATTGAAAAACACCAACAAATTCAACAACAACCTCAACATTGAAAAACAACAACAACCTCAACATTGAAAAACACCAACAAATTCAACAATAACCTCAACATTGAAAAACAACAACAACCTCAACATTGAAAAACACCAACAAATTCAACAACAACCTCAACATTGAAAAACACCAACAAATTCAACAACAACCTCAACATTGAAAAACAACAACAACCTCAACATTGAAAAACACCAACGAATTCAACAACAACCTCAACATTGAAAAACAACAACAACCTCAACATTGAAAAACACCAACAAATCCAACAACAACTTCAACATTGAAAAACACCAACAAATTCAACAACAACCTCGAAATTGAAAAACACCAACAAATACAACAACAACCTCAACATTGAAAAACAACAACAACCTCAACATTGACAAACACCAACAAATTCAACAACAACCTCAACATTTAAAAATACCAACAAATTCAACAACAACCTCAACATTGAAAACACCAAAAAATTCAACAACAACCTCAACATTTAAAAACGCCAAAAAATTCAACAACAACCTCAACATTGAAAAACAACAAGCTCAACATTGAAACACACCAAAAAATTCAACAAAAAATTCAACATTGAAAAACACCAACAAATTCAACAACAACCCCGACATTGAAAAACACCAACAAATTCAACAACAACCTCAACTTTGAAAAACAACAACATCCTCAAAATTGAAAAACACCAACAAATTCAACAACAACCCCAACATTTAAAAACAACAACCTCAACATTGAAAAACACCAACAAATTCAACAACAACCTCAACATTGAAAAACACCAACAAACTCAACAACAACCTCAACATTGAAAAACAACAACAACCTCAACATTGAAAAACACCAACAAATTCAACAACAACCTCAACATTGAAAAACACCAACAAATTCAACAACAACCTCAACATTGAAAAACACCAATAACCCCAACATTGAAAAACACCAACAAATTCAACAACAACCTCAACATTGAAAAACACCAACAAACTCAACAACAACCTCAACATTGAAATTCAACAACAACCTCAACATTGAAAAACACCAACAAATTCAACAACAACCTCAACATTGAAAAACACCAACAAACTCAACAACAACCTCAACATTGAAAAACAACAACAACCTCAACATTGAAAAACACCAACAAATTCAACAACAACCTCAACATTGAAAAACACCAACAAATTCAACAACAACCTCAACATTGAAAAACACCAATAACCTCAACATTGAAAAACACCAACAAATTCAACAACAACCTCAACATTGAAAAACAACAACAACCTCAACATTGAAAAACACCAACAAATTCAACAACAACATCAACATTGAAAAACAACAACAAACTCAACATTGAAAAACACCAACAAATTCAACAACAACCTCAACATTGAAAAAAAAACAACCTCAACATTGAAAAACACCAACAAATTCAACAACAACTTCAACATTGAAAAACACCAACAAGTTCAAAAACAACCTCAACATTGAAAAACAACAACAACCTCAACATTGAAAAACACCAACAAATTCAACAACAAGCTCAAAATTAAAAACAACAACAACCTCAACATTGAAAAACACCAACAAATTCAACAACAACCTCAACATTGAAAAACACCAACAACCTCAACATTGAAAAACACCATCAAATTCAACAACAACCTCAACATTGAAAAACACCAACAACCTCAAAATTGAAAAAACACCAACAAATTCAACAACAACCTCAACATTTAAAAACAACAACAACCTCAACATTGAAAAACACCAACAAATTCAACAACAACCTCAACATTGAAAAACACCAACAAATTCAACAACAACCTCAACATTGAAAAACACCAACAAACTCAACAACAACCTCAACATTGAAAAACAACAACAATCTCAACATTGAAAAACACCAACAAATTCAACAACCACCTCAACATTGAAAAACACCAACAAATTCAACAACAACCTCAACATTGAAAAACACCAACAAATTCAACAACAACCTCAACATTGAAAAACAACAACAACCTCAACATTGAAAAACACCAACAAATTCAACAACAACCTCAACATTGAAAAACAACAACAACCTCAACATTGAAAAACACCAACAAATTCAACAACAACCTCAACATTGAAAAACAACAACAAACTCAACATTGAAAAACACCAACAAATTCAACAACAACCTCAACATTGAAAAACAACAACAACCTCAACATTGAAAAACACCAACAAATTCAACAATAACCTCAACATTGAAAAACAACAATAACCTCAACATTGAAAAACACCAACAAATTCAACAACAACCTCAACATTGAAAAACACCAACAAATTCAACAACAACCTCAACATTGAAAAACAACAACAACCTGAACATTGAAAAACACCAACAAATTCAACAACAACCTCAACATTGAAAAACAACAACAACCTCAGCATTGAAAAACACCAACAAATTCAACAACAACCTCAACATTGAAAAACACCAACAAATTCAACAACAACCTCAGCATTGAAAAACAACAACAACCTCAACATTGAAAAACACCAACAAATTCAACAACAACCTCAACATTGAAAAACAACAACAACCTCAACATTGAAAAACACCAACAAATTCAACAACAACCTCAACTTTGAAAAACACCAACAACCTCAACATTGAAAAACACCATCAAATTCAACAACAACCTCAACATTGAAAAACACCAACAACCTCAAAATTGAAAAAACACCAACAAATTCAACAACAACCTCAACATTTAAAAACAACAACAACCTCAACATTGAAAAACACCAACAAATTCAACAACAACCTCAACATTGAAAAACACCAACAAATTCAACAACAACCTCAACATTGAAAAACACCAACAAACTCAACAACAACCTCAACATTGAAAAACAACAACAATCTCAACATTGAAAAACACCAACAAATTCAACAACCACCTCAACATTGAAAAACACCAACAAATTCAACAACAACCTCAACATTGAAAAACACCAACAAATTCAACAACAACCTCAACATTGAAAAACAACAACAACCTCAACTTTGAAAAACACCAGCAAATTCAACAACAACCTCAACATTGAAAAACAACAACAACCTCAACATTGAAAAACACCAACAAATTCAACAACAACCTCAACATTGAAAAACAACAACAAACTCAACATTGAAAAACACCAACAAATTCAACAACAACCTCAACATTGAAAAACAACAACAACCTCAACATTGAAAAACACCAACAAATTCAACAATAACCTCAACATTGAAAAACAACAACAACCTCAACATTGAAAAACACCAACAAATTCAACAACAACCTCAACATTGAAAAACACCAACAAATTCAACAACAACCTCAACATTGAAAAACAACAACAACCTGAACATTGAAAAACACCAACAAATTCAACAACAACCTCAACATTGAAAAACAACAACAACCTCAGCATTGAAAAACACCAACAAATTCAACAACAACCTCAACATTGAAAAACACCAACAAATTCAACAACAACCTCAGCATTGAAAAACAACAACAACCTCAACATTGAAAAACACCAACAAATTCAACAACAACCTCAACATTGAAAAACAACAACAACCTCAACATTGAAAAACACCAACAAATTCAACAACAACCTCAACATTGAAAAACAACAACATCCTCAAAATTGAAAAACACCAACAAATTCAACAACAACCCCAACATTTAAAAACAACAACCTCAACATTGAAAAACACCAACAAATTCAACAACAACCTCAACATTGAAAAACACCAACAAATTCAACAACAACCTCAACATTGAAAAACACCAACAAACTCAACAACAACCTCAACATTGAAAAACAACAACAACCTCAACATTGAAAAACAGCAACAAATTCAACAACAACCTCAACATTGAAAAACACCAACAAATTCAACAAAAACCTCAACATTGAAAAACACCAACAAATTCAACAACAACTTCAACATTGAAAAACACCAACAAGTTCAAAAACAACCTCAACATTGAAAAACAACAACAACCTCAACATTGAAAAACACCAACAAATTCAACAACAACCTCAAAATTAAAAACAACAACAACCTCAACATTGAAAAACACCAACAAATTCAACAACAACCTCAACATTGAAAAACACCAACAACCTCAACATTGAAAAACACCATCAAATTCAACAACAACCTCAACATTGAAAAACACCAACAACCTCAAAATTGAAAAAACACCAACAAATTCAACAACAACCTCAACATTTAAAAACAACAACAACCTCAACATTGAAAAACACCAACAAATTCAACAACAACCTCAACATTGAAAAACACCAACAAATTCAACAACAACCTCAACATTGAAAAACACCAACAAACTCAACAACAACCTCAACATTGAAAAACAACAACAATCTCAACATTGAAAAACACCAACAAATTCAACAACCACCTCAACATTGAAAAACACCAACAAATTCAACAACAACCTCAACATTGAAAAACACCAACAAATTCAACAACAACCTCAACATTGAAAAAGAACAACAAACTCAACATTGAAAAACACCAACAAATTCAACAACAACCTCAACATTGAAGAACAACAACAACCTCAACATTGAAAAACACCAACAAATTCAACAATAACCTCAACATTGAAAAACAACAACAACCTCAACACTGAAAAACACCAACAAATTCAACAACAACCTCAACTTTGAAAAACACCAACAAATTCAACAACACCCTCAACATTGAAAAACAACAACAACCTCAACATTGAAAAACACCAACAAATTCAACAACAACCTCAACATTGAAAAACAACAACAACCTCAACATTGAAAAACACCAACAAATTCAACAACAACCTCAACATTGAAAAACACCAACAAATTCAACAACAACCTCGGCATTGAAAAACAACAACAACCTCAACATTGAAAAACACCAACGAATTCAACAACAACCTCAACATTGAAAAACAACAACAACCTCAACATTGAAAAACACCAACAAATCCAACAACAACTTCAACATTGAAAAACACCAACAAATTCAACAACAACCTCGAAATTGAAAAACACCAACAAATACAACAACAACCTCAACATTGAAAAACAACAACAACCTCAACATTGACAAACACCAACAAATTCAACAACAACCTCAACATTTAAAAATACCAACAAATTCAACAACAACCTCAACATTGAAAACACCAAAAAATTCAACAACAACCTCAACATTTAAAAACGCCAAAAAATTCAACAACAACCTCAACATTGAAAAACAACAAGCTCAGCATTGAAACACACCAACAAATTCAACAAAAAATTCAACATTGAAAAACACCAACAAATTCAACAACAACCCCGACATTGAAAAACACCAACAAATTCAACAACAACCTCAACTTTGAAAAACAACAACATCCTCAAAATTGAAAAACACCAACAAATTCAACAACAACCCCAACATTTAAAAACAACAACCTCAACATTGAAAAACACCAACAAATTCAACAACAACCTCAACATTGAAAAACACCAACAAACTCAACAACAACCTCAACATTGAAAAACAACAACAACCTCAACATTGAAAAACACCAACAAATTCAACAACAACCTCAACATTGAAAAACACCAACAAATTCAACAACAACCTCAACATTGAAAAACACCAATAACCCCAACATTGAAAAACACCAACAAATTCAACAACAACCTCAACATTGAAAAACACCAACAAACTCAACAACAACCTCAACATTGAAATTCAACAACAACCTCAACATTGAAAAACACCAACAAATTCAACAACAACCTCAACATTGAAAAACACCAACAAACTCAACAACAACCTCAACATTGAAAAACAACAACAACCTCAACATTGAAAAACACCAACAAATTCAACAACAACCTCAACATTGAAAAACACCAACAAATTCAACAACAACCTCAACATTGAAAAACACCAATAACCTCAACATTGAAAAACACCAACAAATTCAACAACAACCTCAACATTGAAAAACAACAACAACCTCAACATTGAAAAACACCAACAATTTCAACAACAACCTCAACATTGAAAAACAACAACAAACTCAACATTGAAAAACACCAACAAATTCAACAACAACCTCAACATTGAAAAAAAAACAACCTCAACATTGAAAAACACCAACAAATTCAACAACAACTTCAACATTGAAAAACACCAACAAGTTCAAAAACAACCTCAACATTGAAAAACAACAACAACCTCAACATTGAAAAACACCAACAAATTCAACAACAACCTCAAAATTAAAAACAACAACAACCTCAACATTGAAAAACACCAACAAATTCAACAACAACCTCAACATTGAAAAACGCCAACAACCTCAACATTGAAAAACACCATCAAATTCAACAACAACCTCAACATTGAAAAACACCAACAACCTCAAAATTGAAAAAACACCAACAAATTCAACAACAACCTCAACATTGAAAAACAACAACAACCTCAACATTGAAAAACACCAACAAATTCATCAACAACCTCAACATTGAAAAACACCAACAAATTCAACAACAACCTCAACATTGAAAAACACCAACAAACTCAACACAAACCTCAACATTGAAAAACAACAACAACCTCAACATTGAAAAACACCAACAAATTCAACAACCACCTCAACATTGAAAAACACCAACAAATTCAACAACAACCTCAACATTGAAAAACACCAACAAATTCAACAACAACCTCAACATTGAAAAACAACAACAACCTCAACATTGAAAAACACCAACAAATTCAACAACAACCTCAACATTGAAAAACAACAACAACCTCAACATTGAAAAACACCAACAAATTCAACAACAACCTCAACATTGAAAAACAACAACAAACTCAACATTGAAAAACACCAACAAATTCAACAACAACCTCAACATTGAAAAACAACAACAACCTCAACATTGAAAAACACCAACAAATTCAACAATAACCTCAACATTGAAAAACAACAACAACCTCAACATTGAAAAACACCAACAAATTCAACAACAACCTCAACATTGAAAAACACCAACAAATTCAACAACAACCTCAACATTGAAAAACAACAACAACCTCAACATTGAAAAACACCAACGAATTCAACAACAACCTCAACATTGAAAAACAACAACAACCTCAACATTGAAAAACACCAACAAATCCAACAACAACTTCAACATTGAAAAACACCAACAAATTCAACAACAACCTCGAAATTGAAAAACACCAACAAATACAACAACAACCTCAACATTGAAAAACAACAACAACCTCAACATTGACAAACACCAACAAATTCAACAACAACCTCAACATTTAAAAATACCAACAAATTCAACAACAACCTCAACATTGAAAACACCAAAAAATTCAACAACAACCTCAACATTTAAAAACGCCAAAAAATTCAACAACAACCTCAACATTGAAAAACAACAAGCTCAACATTGAAACACACCAAAAAATTCAACAAAAAATTCAACATTGAAAAACACCAACAAATTCAACAACAACCCCGACATTGAAAAACACCAACAAATTCAACAACAACCTCAACTTTGAAAAACAACAACATCCTCAAAATTGAAAAACACCAACAAATTCAACAACAACCCCAACATTTAAAAACAACAACCTCAACATTGAAAAACACCAACAAATTCAACAACAACCTCAACATTGAAAAACACCAACAAACTCAACAACAACCTCAACATTGAAAAACAACAACAACCTCAACATTGAAAAACACCAACAAATTCAACAACAACCTCAACATTGAAAAACACCAACAAATTCAACAACAACCTCAACATTGAAAAACACCAATAACCCCAACATTGAAAAACACCAACAAATTCAACAACAACCTCAACATTGAAAAACACCAACAAACTCAACAACAACCTCAACATTGAAATTCAACAACAACCTCAACATTGAAAAACACCAACAAATTCAACAACAACCTCAACATTGAAAAACACCAACAAACTCAACAACAACCTCAACATTGAAAAACAACAACAACCTCAACATTGAAAAACACCAACAAATTCAACAACAACCTCAACATTGAAAAACACCAACAAATTCAACAACAACCTCAACATTGAAAAACACCAATAACCTCAACATTGAAAAACACCAACAAATTCAACAACAACCTCAACATTGAAAAACAACAACAACCTCAACATTGAAAAACACCAACAAATTCAACAACAACATCAACATTGAAAAACAACAACAAACTCAACATTGAAAAACACCAACAAATTCAACAACAACCTCAACATTGAAAAAAAAACAACCTCAACATTGAAAAACACCAACAAATTCAACAACAACTTCAACATTGAAAAACACCAACAAGTTCAAAAACAACCTCAACATTGAAAAACAACAACAACCTCAACATTGAAAAACACCAACAAATTCAACAACAAGCTCAAAATTAAAAACAACAACAACCTCAACATTGAAAAACACCAACAAATTCAACAACAACCTCAACATTGAAAAACACCAACAACCTCAACATTGAAAAACACCATCAAATTCAACAACAACCTCAACATTGAAAAACACCAACAACCTCAAAATTGAAAAAACACCAACAAATTCAACAACAACCTCAACATTTAAAAACAACAACAACCTCAACATTGAAAAACACCAACAAATTCAACAACAACCTCAACATTGAAAAACACCAACAAATTCAACAACAACCTCAACATTGAAAAACACCAACAAACTCAACAACAACCTCAACATTGAAAAACAACAACAATCTCAACATTGAAAAACACCAACAAATTCAACAACCACCTCAACATTGAAAAACACCAACAAATTCAACAACAACCTCAACATTGAAAAACACCAACAAATTCAACAACAACCTCAACATTGAAAAACAACAACAACCTCAACATTGAAAAACACCAACAAATTCAACAACAACCTCAACATTGAAAAACAACAACAACCTCAACATTGAAAAACACCAACAAATTCAACAACAACCTCAACATTGAAAAACAACAACAAACTCAACATTGAAAAACACCAACAAATTCAACAACAACCTCAACATTGAAAAACAACAACAACCTCAACATTGAAAAACACCAACAAATTCAACAATAACCTCAACATTGAAAAACAACAATAACCTCAACATTGAAAAACACCAACAAATTCAACAACAACCTCAACATTGAAAAACACCAACAAATTCAACAACAACCTCAACATTGAAAAACAACAACAACCTGAACATTGAAAAACACCAACAAATTCAACAACAACCTCAACATTGAAAAACAACAACAACCTCAGCATTGAAAAACACCAACAAATTCAACAACAACCTCAACATTGAAAAACACCAACAAATTCAACAACAACCTCAGCATTGAAAAACAACAACAACCTCAACATTGAAAAACACCAACAAATTCAACAACAACCTCAACATTGAAAAACAACAACAACCTCAACATTGAAAAACACCAACAAATTCAACAACAACCTCAACTTTGAAAAACACCAACAACCTCAACATTGAAAAACACCATCAAATTCAACAACAACCTCAACATTGAAAAACACCAACAACCTCAAAATTGAAAAAACACCAACAAATTCAACAACAACCTCAACATTTAAAAACAACAACAACCTCAACATTGAAAAACACCAACAAATTCAACAACAACCTCAACATTGAAAAACACCAACAAATTCAACAACAACCTCAACATTGAAAAACACCAACAAACTCAACAACAACCTCAACATTGAAAAACAACAACAATCTCAACATTGAAAAACACCAACAAATTCAACAACCACCTCAACATTGAAAAACACCAACAAATTCAACAACAACCTCAACATTGAAAAACACCAACAAATTCAACAACAACCTCAACATTGAAAAACAACAACAACCTCAACATTGAAAAACACCAGCAAATTCAACAACAACCTCAACATTGAAAAACAACAACAACCTCAACATTGAAAAACACCAACAAATTCAACAACAACCTCAACATTGAAAAACAACAACAAACTCAACATTGAAAAACACCAACAAATTCAACAACAACCTCAACATTGAAAAACAACAACAACCTCAACATTGAAAAACACCAACAAATTCAACAATAACCTCAACATTGAAAAACAACAACAACCTCAACATTGAAAAACACCAACAAATTCAACAACAACCTCAACATTGAAAAACACCAACAAATTCAACAACAACCTCAACATTGAAAAACAACAACAACCTGAACATTGAAAAACACCAACAAATTCAACAACAACCTCAACATTGAAAAACAACAACAACCTCAGCATTGAAAAACACCAACAAATTCAACAACAACCTCAACATTGAAAAACACCAACAAATTCAACAACAACCTCAGCATTGAAAAACAACAACAACCTCAACATTGAAAAACACCAACAAATTCAACAACAACCTCAACATTGAAAAACAACAACAACCTCAACATTGAAAAACACCAACAAATTCAACAACAACCTCAACATTGAAAAACAACAACATCCTCAAAATTGAAAAACACCAACAAATTCAACAACAACCCCAACATTTAAAAACAACAACCTCAACATTGAAAAACACCAACAAATTCAACAACAACCTCAACATTGAAAAACACCAACAAATTCAACAACAACCTCAACATTGAAAAACACCAACAAACTCAACAACAACCTCAACATTGAAAAACAACAACAACCTCAACATTGAAAAACAGCAACAAATTCAACAACAACCTCAACATTGAAAAACACCAACAAATT
Source organism: Isurus oxyrinchus (assembly GCA_026770705.1). NCBI lineage: Eukaryota > Metazoa > Chordata > Chondrichthyes > Lamniformes > Lamnidae > Isurus > Isurus oxyrinchus. Next base: position 229,805 of record JANJGN010000160.1, read on the forward strand.
CAACAAAAACCTCAACATTGAAAAACACCAATAACCTCAACATTGAAAAACACCTACAAATTCAACAACAACCTCAACATTGAAAAACAAAAACAACCTCAACATTGAAAAACACCAACAAATTCAACAACAACCTCAACATTGAAAAACAACAACAAACTCAACATTGAAAAACACCAACAAATTCAACAACAACCTCAACATTGAAAAAAAAACAACCTCAACATTGAATAACACCAACAAATTCAACAACAACTTCAACATTGAAAAACACCAACAAGTTCAACAACAACCTCAACATTGAAACACAACAACAACCTCAACATTGAAAAACACCAACAAATTCAACAACAACCTCAACATTAAAAACAACAACAACCTCAACATTGAAAAACACCAACAAATTCAACAACAACCTCAACATTGAAAAACACCAACAACCTCAACATTGAAAAACACCATCAAATTCAACAACAACCTCAACATTGAAAAACACCAACAACCTCAAAATTGAAAAAACACCAACAAATTCAACAACAACCTCAACATTTAAAAACAACAACAACCTCAACATTGAAAAACACCAACAAATTCAACAACAACCTCAACATTGAAAAACACCACCAAATTCAACAACAACCTCTACATTGAAAAACAACAACAACCTCAACTTTGAAAAACACCAACAAATTCAACAACAACCTCAACATTGAAAAACACCAACAAATTCAACAACAACCTCAACATTGAAAAACAACAACAACCTAAACATTGAAAAACACCAACAAATTCAACAACAACCTCAACATTGAAAAACAACAACAACCTCAACATTGAAAAACACCAACAAATTCAACAACCACCTCAACATTGAAAAACACCAACAAATTCAACAACAACCTCAACATTGAAAAACACCAACAAATTCGACAACAACCTCAACATTGAAAAACAACAACAACCTCAACATTGAAAGACACCAACAAGTTCAACAACAACCTCAACATTGAAAAACAACAACAACCTCAACATTGAAAAACACCAACAAATTCAACAACAACCTCAACATTGAAAAACAACAACAAACTCAACATTGAAAAACACCACCAAATTCAACAACAACCTCAACATTGAAAAACAACATCAACCTCAACATTTAAAAACGCCAAAAAATCCACAACAACCTCAATATTGAAAAACAACAACCTCAACATTGAAAAACACCAACAAATTCAACAAAAAATTCAACATTGAAAAACACCAAAAAATTCAACAACAACCCCGACATTGAAAATCACCAACAAATTCAACAACAACCTCAACTTTGAAAAACAACAACAACCTCATCATGGAAAAACACCAACAAATTCAACAACAACCTCAACATTGAAAAACAGCAACATCCTCAAAATTGAAAAACACCAACAAATTCAACAACAACCTCAACATTGAAAAACACCAACAAATTCAACAACAACCTCAACATTGAAAAAGAACAACAAACTCAACATTGAAAAACACCAACAAATTCAACAACAACCTCAACATTGAAAAACAACAACAACCTCAACATTGAAAAACACCAACAAATTCAACAATAACCTCAACATTGAAAAACAACAACAACCTCAACACTGAAAAACACCAACAAATTCAACAACAACCTCAACATTGAAAAACACCAACAAATTCAACAACACCCTCAACATTGAAAAACAACAACAACCTCAACATTGAAAAACACCAACAAATTCAACAACAACCTCAACATTGAAAAACAACAACAACCTCAACATTGAAAAACACGAACAAATTCAACAACAACCTCAACATTGAAAAACACCAACAAATTCAACAACAACCTCGGCATTGAAAAACAACAACAACCTCAACATTGAAAAACACCAACGAATTCAACAACAACCTCAACATTGAAAAACAACAACAACCTCAACATTGAAAAACACCAACAAATTCAACAACAACCTCAACATTGAAAAACAACAACAACCTCAACATTGAAAAACACCAACAAATTCAACAACAACCTCAACATTGAAAAACAACAACAACCTGAACATTGAAAAACACCAACAAATTCAACAACAACCTCAACATTGAAAAACAACAACAACCTCAGCATTGAAAAACACCAACAAATTCAACAACAACCTCAACATTGAAAAACACCAACAAATTCAACAACAACCTCAGCATTGAAAAACAACAACAACCTCAACATTGAAAAACACCAACAAATTCAACAACAACCTCAACATTGAAAAACAACAACAACCTCAACATTGAAAAACACCAACAAATTCAACAACAACCTCAACATTGAAAAACAACAACATCCTCAAAATTGAAAAACACCAACAAATTCAACAACAACCCCAACATTTAAAAACAACAACCTCAACATTGAAAAACACCAACAAATTCAACAACAACCTCAACATTGAAAAACACCAACAAATTCAACAACAACCTCAACATTGAAAAACACCAACAAACTCAACAACAACCTCAACATCGAAAAACAACAACAACCTCAACATTGAAAAACAGCAACAAATTCAACAACAACCTCAACATTGAAAAACACCAACAAATTCAACAAAAACCTCAACATTGAAAAACACCAATAACCTCAACATTGAAAAACACCTACAAATTCAACAACAACCTCAACATTGAAAAACAACAACAACCTCAACATTGAAAAACACCAACAAATTCAACAACAACCTCAACATTGAAAAACAACAACAAACTCAACATTGAAAAACACCAACAAATTCAACAACAACCTCAACATTGAAAAAAAAAACAACCTCAACATTGAATAACACCAACAAATTCAACAACAACTTCAACATTGAAAAACACCAACAAGTTCAACAACAACCTCAACATTGAAACACAACAACAACCTCAACATTGAAAAACACCAACAAATTCAACAACAACCTCAACATTAAAAACAACAACAACCTCAACATTGAAAAACACCAACAAATTCAACAACAACCTCAACATTGAAAAACACCAACAACCTCAACATTGAAAAACACCATCAAATTCAACAACAACCTCAACATTGAAAAACACCAACAACCTCAAAATTGAAAAAACACCAACAAATTCAACAACAACCTCAACATTTAAAAACAACAACAACCTCAACATTGAAAAACACCAACAAATTCAACAACAACCTCAACATTGAAAAACACCACCAAATTCAAAAACAACCTCTACATTGAAAAACAACAACAACCTCAACTTTGAAAAACACCAACAAATTCAACAACAACCTCAACATTGAAAAACACCAACAAATTCAACAACAACCTCAACATTGAAAAACAACAACAACCTAAACATTGAAAAACACCAACAAATTCAACAACAACCTCAACATTGAAAAACAACAACAACCTCAACATTGAAAAACACCAACAAATTCAACAACCACCTCAACATTGAAAAACACCAACAAATTCAACAACAACCTCAACATTGAAAAACACCAACAAATTCGACAACAACCTCAACATTGAAAAACAACAACAACCTCAACATTGAAAGACACCAACAAGTTCAACAACAACCTGAACATTGAAAAACAACAACAACCTCAACATTGAAAAACACCAACAAATTCAACAACAACCTCAACATTGAAAAACAACAACAAACTCAACATTGAAAAACACCACCAAATTCAACAACAACCTCAACATTGAAAAACAACATCAACCTCAACATTTAAAAACGCCAAAAAATCCACAACAACCTCAATATTGAAAAACAACAACCTCAACATTGAAAAACACCAACAAATTCAACAAAAAATTCAACATTGAAAAACACCAAAAAATTCAACAACAACCCCGACATTGAAAATCACCAACAAATTCAACAACAACCTCAACTTTGAAAAACAACAACAACCTCATCATGGAAAAACACCAACAAATTCAACAACAACCTCAACATTGAAAAACAGCAACATCCTCAAAATTGAAAAACACCAACAAATTCAACAACAACCTCAACATTGAAAAACACCAACAAATTCAACAACAACCTCAACATTGAAAAAGAACAACAAACTCAACATTGAAAAACACCAACAAATTCAACAACAACCTCAACATTGAAAAACAACAACAACCTCAACATTGAAAAACACCAACAAATTCAACAATAACCTCAACATTGAAAAACAACAACAACCTCAACACTGAAAAACACCAACAAATTCAACAACAACCTCAACATTGAAAAACACCAACAAATTCAACAACACCCTCAACATTGAAAAACAACAACAACCTCAACATTGAAAAACACCAACAAATTCAACAACAACCTCAACATTGAAAAACAACAACAACCTCAACATTGAAAAACACCAACAAATTCAACAACAACCTCAACATTGAAAAACACCAACAAATTCAACAACAACCTCGGCATTGAAAAACAACAACAACCTCAACATTGAAAAACACCAACGAATTCAACAACAACCTCAACATTGAAAAACAACAACAACCTCAACATTGAAAAACACCAACAAATCCAACAACAACTTCAACATTGAAAAACACCAACAAATTCAACAACAACCTCGAAATTGAAAAACACCAACAAATACAACAACAACCTCAACATTGAAAAACAACAACAACCTCAACATTGACAAACACCAACAAATTCAACAACAACCTCAACATTTAAAAATACCAACAAATTCAACAACAACCTCAACATTGAAAACACCAAAAAATTCAACAACAACCTCAACATTTAAAAACGCCAAAAAATTCAACAACAACCTCAACATTGAAAAACAACAAGCTCAACATTGAAACACACCAACAAATTCAACAAAAAATTCAACATTGAAAAACACCAACAAATTCAACAACAACCCCGACATTGAAAAACACCAACAAATTCAACAACAACCTCAACTTTGAAAAACAACAACATCCTCAAAATTGAAAAACACCAACAAATTCAACAACAACCCCAACATTTAAAAACAACAACCTCAACATTGAAAAAAACCAACAAATTCAACAACAACCTCAACATTGAAAAACACCAACAAACTCAACAACAACCTCAACATTGAAAAACAACAACAACCTCAACATTGAAAAACACCAACAAATTCAACAACCACCTCAACATTGAAAAACACCAACAAATTCAACAACAACCTCAACATTGAAACACAACAACAACCTCAACATTGAAAAACACCAACAAATTCAACAACAACCTCAACATTAAAAACAACAACAACCTCAACATTGAAAAACACCAACAAATTCAACAACAACCTCAACATTGAAAAACACCAACAACCTCAACATTGAAAAACACCATCAAATTCAACAACAACCTCAACATTGAAAAACACCAACAACCTCAAAATTGAAAAAACACCAACAAATTCAACAACAACCTCAACATTTAAAAACAACAACAACCTCAACATTGAAAAACACCAACAAATTCAACAACAACCTCAACATTGAAAAACACCAACAAATTCAACAACAACCTCAACATTGAAAAACACCAACAAACTCAACAACAACCTCAACATTGAAAAACAACAACAACCTCAACATTGAAAAACACCAACAAATTCAACAACCACCTCAACATTGAAAAACACCAACAAATTCAACAACAACCTCAACATTGAAAAACACCAACAAATTCGACAACAACCTCAACATTGAAAAACAACAACAACCTCAACATTGAAAGACACCAACAAGTTCAACAACAACCTCAACATTGAAAAACAACAACAACCTCAACATTGAAAAACACCAACAAATTCAACAACAACCTCAACATTGAAAAACAACAACAACTTCAACATTGAAAAACACCACCAAATTCAACAACAACCTCTACATTGAAAAACAACAACAACCTCAACTTTGAAAAACACCAACAAATTCAACAACAACCTCAACATTGAAAAACACCAACAAATTCAACAACAACCTCAACATTGAAAAACAACAACAACCTAAACATTGAAAAACACCAACAAATTCAACAACAACCTCAACATTGAAAAACAACAACAACCTCAACATTGAAAAACACCAACAAATTCAACAACCACCTCAACATTGAAAAACACCAACAAATTCAACAACAACCTCAACATTGAAAAACACCAACAAATTCGACAACAACCTCAACATTGAAAAACAACAACAACCTCAACATTGAAAGACACCAACAAGTTCAACAACAACCTCAACATTGAAAAACAACAACAACCTCAACATTGAAAAACACCAACAAATTCAACAACAACCTCAACATTGAAAAACAACAACAAACTCAACATTGAAAAACACCACCAAATTCAACAACAACCTCTACATTGAAAAACAACAACAACCTCAACTTTGAAAAACACCAACAAATTCAACAACAACCTCAACATTGAAAAACACCAACAAATTCAACAACAACCTCAACATTGAAAAACAACAACAACCTAAACATTGAAAAACACCAACAAATTCAACAACAACCTCAACATTGAAAACACCAACAAATTCAACAACAACCTCAACATTTAAAAACGCCAAAAAATTCAACAACAACCTCAATATTGAAAAACAACAACCTCAACATTGAAAAACACCAACAAATTCAACAACCACCTCAACATTGAAAAACACCAACAAATTCAACAGCAACCTCAACATTGAAAAACACCAACAAATTCAACAACAACCTCAACTTTGAAAAACAACAACAACCTCAACATTGAAAAACACCAACAAATTCAACAACAACCTCAACATTGAAAAACAACAACAACCTCAACATTGAAAAACACCAACAAATTCAACAACAACCTCAACATTGAAAAACAACAACAAACTCAACATTGAAAAACACCAACAAATTCAACAACAACCTCGGCATTGAAAAACAACAACAACCTCAACATTGAAAAACACCAACGAATTCAACAACAACCTCAACATTGAAAAACAACAACAACCTCAACATTGAAAAACACCAACAAATCCAACAACAACTTCAACATTGAAAAACACCAACAAATTCAACAACAACCTCGAAATTGAAAAACACCAACAAATACAACAACAACCTCAACATTGAAAAACAACAACAACCTCAACATTGACAAACACCAACAAATTCAACAACAACCTCAACATTTAAAAATACCAACAAATTCAACAACAACCTCAACATTGAAAACACCAAAAAATTCAACAACAACCTCAACATTTAAAAACGCCAAAAAATTCAACAACAACCTCAACATTGAAAAACAACAAGCTCAACATTGAAACACACCAACAAATTCAACAAAAAATTCAACATTGAAAAACACCAACAAATTCAACAACAACCCCGACATTGAAAAACACCAACAAATTCAACAACAACCTCAACTTTGAAAAACAACAACATCCTCAAAATTGAAAAACACCAACAAATTCAACAACAACCCCAACATTTAAAAACAACAACCTCAACATTGAAAAAAACCAACAAATTCAACAACAACCTCAACATTGAAAAACACCAACAAACTCAACAACAACCTCAACATTGAAAAACAACAACAACCTCAACATTGAAAAACACCAACAAATTCAACAACCACCTCAACATTGAAAAACACCAACAAATTCAACAACAACCTCAACATTGAAACACAACAACAACCTCAACATTGAAAAACACCAACAAATTCAACAACAACCTCAACATTAAAAACAACAACAACCTCAACATTGAAAAACACCAACAAATTCAACAACAACCTCAACATTGAAAAACACCAACAACCTCAACATTGAAAAACACCATCAAATTCAACAACAACCTCAACATTGAAAAACACCAACAACCTCAAAATTGAAAAAACACCAACAAATTCAACAACAACCTCAACATTTAAAAACAACAACAACCTCAACATTGAAAAACACCAACAAATTCAACAACAACCTCAACATTGAAAAACACCAACAAATTCAACAACAACCTCAACATTGAAAAACACCAACAAACTCAACAACAACCTCAACATTGAAAAACAACAACAACCTCAACATTGAAAAACACCAACAAATTCAACAACCACCTCAACATTGAAAAACACCAACAAATTCAACAACAACCTCAACATTGAAAAACACCAACAAATTCGACAACAACCTCAACATTGAAAAACAACAACAACCTCAACATTGAAAGACACCAACAAGTTCAACAACAACCTCAACATTGAAAAACAACAACAACCTCAACATTGAAAAACACCAACAAATTCAACAACAACCTCAACATTGAAAAACAACAACAACTTCAACATTGAAAAACACCACCAAATTCAACAACAACCTCTACATTGAAAAACAACAACAACCTCAACTTTGAAAAACACCAACAAATTCAACAACAACCTCAACATTGAAAAACACCAACAAATTCAACAACAACCTCAACATTGAAAAACAACAACAACCTAAACATTGAAAAACACCAACAAATTCAACAACAACCTCAACATTGAAAAACAACAACAACCTCAACATTGAAAAACACCAACAAATTCAACAACCACCTCAACATTGAAAAACACCAACAAATTCAACAACAACCTCAACATTGAAAAACACCAACAAATTCGACAACAACCTCAACATTGAAAAACAACAACAACCTCAACATTGAAAGACACCAACAAGTTCAACAACAACCTCAACATTGAAAAACAACAACAACCTCAACATTGAAAAACACCAACAAATTCAACAACAACCTCAACATTGAAAAACAACAACAAACTCAACATTGAAAAACACCACCAAATTCAACAACAACCTCTACATTGAAAAACAACAACAACCTCAACTTTGAAAAACACCAACAAATTCAACAACAACCTCAACATTGAAAAACACCAACAAATTCAACAACAACCTCAACATTGAAAAACAACAACAACCTAAACATTGAAAAACACCAACAAATTCAACAACAACCTCAACATTGAAAACACCAACAAATTCAACAACAACCTCAACATTTAAAAACGCCAAAAAATTCAACAACAACCTCAATATTGAAAAACAACAACCTCAACATTGAAAAACACCAACAAATTCAACAACCACCTCAACATTGAAAAACACCAACAAATTCAACAGCAACCTCAACATTGAAAAACACCAACAAATTCAACAACAACCTCAACTTTGAAAAACAACAACAACCTCAACATTGAAAAACACCAACAAATTCAACAACAACCTCAACATTGAAAAACAACAACAACCTCAACATTGAAAAACACCAACAAATTCAACAACAACCTCAACATTGAAAAACAACAACAAACTCAACATTGAAAAACACCAACAAATTCAACAACAACGTCAACATTGAAAAACAACAACAACCTCAACATTGAAAAACACCAACAAATTCAACAATAACCTCAACATTGAAAAACAACAACAACCTCAACATTGAAAAACACCAACAAATTCAACAACAACCTCAACATTGAAAAACACCAACAAATTCAACAACAACCTCAACATTGAAAAACAACAACAACCTGAACATTGAAAAACACCAACAAATTCAACAACAACCTCAACATTGAAAAACAACAACAACCTCAGCATTGAAAAACACCAACAAATTCAACAACAACCTCAACATTGAAAAACACCAACAAATTCAACAACAACCTCAGCATTGAAAAACAACAACAACCTCAACATTGAAAAACACCAACAAATTCAACAACAACCTCAACATTGAAAAACAACAACAACCTCAACATTGAAAAACACCAACAAATTCAACAACAACCTCAACTTTGAAAAACAACAACAACCTCATCATGGAAAAACACCAACAAATTCAACAACAACCTCAACATTGAAAAACAACAACATCCTCAAAATTGAAAAAACACCAACAAATTCAACAACAACCCCAACATTTAAAAACAACAACCTCAACATTGAAAAACACCAACAAATTCAACAACAACCTCAACATTGAAAAACACCAACAAATTCAACAACAACCTCAACATTGAAAAACACCAACAAACTCAACAACAACCTCAACATTGAAAAACAACAACAACCTCAACATTGAAAAACACCAACAAATTCAACAACAACCTCAACATTGAAAAACACCAACAAATTCAACAAAAACCTCAACATTGAAAAACACCAATAACCTCAACATTGAAAAACACCAACAAATTCAACAACAACCTCAACATTGAAAAACAACAACAACCTCAACATTGAAAAACACCAACAAATTCAACAACAACCTCAACATTGAAAAACAACAACAAACTCAACATTGAAAAACACCAACAAATTCAACAACAACCTCAACATTGAAAAAAAAACAACCTCAACATTGAAAAACACCAACAAATTCAACAACAACTTCAACATTGAAAAACACCAACAAGTTCAACAACAACCTCAACATTGAAACACAACAACAACCTCAACATTTAAAAACACCAACAAATTCAACAACAACCTCAACATTAAAAACAACAACAACCTCAACATTGAAAAACACCAACAAATTCAACAACAACCTCAACATTGAAAAACACCAACAACCTCAACATTGAAAAACACCATCAAATTCAACAACAACCTCAACATTGAAAAACACCAACAACCTCAAAATTGAAAAAACACCAACAAATTCAACAACAACCTCAACATTTAAAAACAACAACAACCTCAACATTGAAAAACACCAACAAATTCAACAACAACCTCAACATTGAAAAACACCAACAAATTCAACAACAACCTCAACATTGAAAAACACCAACAAACTCAACAACAACCTCAACATTGAAAAACAACAACAACCTCAACATTGAAAAACACCAACAAATTCAACAACCACCTCAACATTGAAAAACTCCAACAAATTCAACAACAACCTCAACATTGAAAAACACCAACAAATTCGACAACAACCTCAACATTGAAAAACAACAACAACCTCAACATTGAAAGACACCAACAAGTTCAACAACAACCTCAACATTGAAAAACAACAACAACCTCAACATTGAAAAACACCAACAAATTCAACAACAACCTCAACATTGAAAAACAACTACAAACTCAACATTGAAAAACACCACCAAATTCAACAACAACCTCTACATTGAAAAACAACAACAACCTCAACTTTGAAAAACACCAACAAATTCAACAACAACCTCAACATTGAAAAACACCAACAAATTCAACAACAACCTCAACATTGAAAAACAACAACAACCTAAACATTGAAAAACACCAACAAATTCAACAACAACCTCAACATTGAAAAACAACAACAACCTCAACATTGAAAAACACCAACAAATTCAACAACAACCCCAACATTTAAAAACAACAACAACCTCAACATTGAAAAACAGCAACAAATTCAACAACAACCTCAACATTGAAAAACACCAACAAATTCAACAACAACCTCAACATTGAAAAACACCAACAAACTCAACAACAACCTCAACATTGAAAAACAACAACAACCTCAACATTGAAAAACACCATCAAATTCAACAACAACCTCAACATTGAAAAACACCAACAACCTCAAAATTGAAAAAACACCAACAAATTCAACAACAACCTCAACATTGAAAAACACCAACAAACTCAACAACAACCTCAACATTGAAAAACAACAACAACCTCAACATTGAAAAACACCAACAAATTCAACAACAACCTCAACATTGAAAAACACCAACAAATTCAACAACAACCTCAACATTGAAAAACACCAACAAATTCAACAACAACCTCAACATTGAAAAACAACAACAACCTCAACATTGAAAAACACCAACAAATTCAACAACAACGTCAACATTGAAAAACAACAACAACCACAACATTGAAAAACACCAACAAATTCAACAACAACCTCAACATTGGAAAACAACAACAAACTCAACATTGAAAAACACCAACAAATTCAACAACAACCTCAACATTGAAAAACAACAACAACCTCAACATTGAAAAACACCAACAAATTCAACAATAACCTCAACATTGAAAAACAATAACAACCTCAACATTGAAAAACACCAACAAATTCAACAACAACCTCAACATTGAAAAACACCAACAAATTCAACAACAACCTCAACATTGAAAAAAAACAACAACCTCAACATTGAAAAACACCAACAAATTCAAAAACAACCTCAACATTGAAAAACAACAACAACCTCAACATTGAAAAACACCAACAAATTCAACAACAACCTCAACATTGAAAAACACCAACAAATTCAACAACAACCTCAGCATTGAAAAACAACAACAACCTCAACATTGAAAAACACCAACAAATTCAACAACAACCTCAACATTGAAAAACAACAACAACCTCAACATTGAAAAACACCAACAAATTCAACAACAACTTCAACATTGAAAAACACCAACAAATTCAACAACAACCCCGAAATTGAAAAACACCAACAAATTCAACAACAACCTCAAAATTGAAAAACAACAACAACTTCAACATTGAAAAACACCAACAAATTTAACAACAACCTCAACATTGAAAAACAACAACAACCTCGACATTGAAAAACACCAACAAATTCAACAACAACCTCAACATTTAAAAACACCAACAAATTCAACAACAACCTCAACATTGAAAAACAACAACAGTCTCAACATTGAAAAACACCAACAAATTCAACAACAACCTCAACATTGAAAAACAACAACAACTTCAACATTGAAAAACACCAACAAATTTAACAACAACCTCAACATTGAAAAACAACAACAACCTCGACATTGAAAAACACCAACAAATTCAACAACAACCTCAACATTTAAAAACACCAACAAATTCAACAACAACCTCAACTTTGAAAAACAACAACAACCTCATCATGGAAAAACACGAACAAATTCAACAACAACCTCAACATTGAAAAACAACAACATCCTCAAAATTGAAAAACACCAACAAATTCAACAACAACCCCAACATTTAAAAACAACAACCTCAACATTTAAAAACACCAACAAATTCAACAACAACCTCAACATTGAAAAACAACAACAATCTCAACATTGAAAAACACCAACAAATTCAACAACAACCTCAACATTGAAAAACAACAACAACTTCAACATTGAAAAACACCAACAAATTTAACAACAACCTCAACATTGAAAAACAACAACAACCTCGACATTGAAAAACACCAACAAATTCAACAACAACCTCAACATTGAAAAACACCAACAAATTCAACAACAACCTCAACTTTGAAAAACAACAACAACCTCATCATGGAAAAACACCAACAAATTCAACAACAACCTCAACATTGAAAAACAACAACATCCTCAAAATTGAAAAACACCAACAAATTCAACAACAACCCCAACATTTAAAAACAACAACCTCAACATTGAAAAACACCAACAAATTCAACAACAACCTCAACATTGAAAAACACCAACAAATTCAACAACAACCTCAACATTGAAAAACACCAACAAACTCAACAACAACCTCAACATTGAAAAACAACAACAACCTCAACATTGAAAAACACCAACAAATTCAACAACAACCTCAACATTGAAAAACACCAACAAATTCAACAACAACCTCAACATTGAAAAACACCAATAACCTCAACATTGAAAAACACCAACAAATTCAACAACAACCTCAACATTGAAAAACAACAACAACCTCAACATTGAAAAACACCAACAAATTCAACAACAACCTCAACATTGAAAAACAACAACAAACTCAACATTGAAAAACACCAACAAATTCAGCAACAACCTCAACATTGAAAAAAAAACAACCTCAACATTGAAAAACACCAACAAATTCAACAACAACTTCAACATTGAAAAACACCAACAAGTTCAACAACAACCTCAACATTGAAACACAACAACAACCTCAACATTGAAAAACACCAACAAATTCAACAACAACCTCAACATTAAAAACAACAACAACCTCAACATTGAAAAACACCAACAAATTCAACAACAACCTCAACATTGAAAAACACCAACAACCTCAACATTGAAAAACACCATCAAATTCAACAACAACGTCAACATTGAAAAACACCAACAACCTCAAAATTGAAAAAACACCAACAAATTCAACAACAACCTCAACATTTAAAAACAACAACAACCTCAACATTGAAAAACACCAACAAATTCAACAACAACCTCAACATTGAAAAACACCAACAAATTCAACAACAACCTCAACATTGAAAAACACCAACAAACTCAACAACAACCTCAACATTGAAAAACAACAACAACCTCAACATTGAAAAACACCAACAAATTCAACAACCACCTCAACATTGAAAAACACCAACAAATTCAACAACAACCTCAACATTGAAAAACACCAACAAATTCAACAACAACCTCAACATTTGAAAACAACAACAACCTCAACATTGAAAGACACCAACAAGTTCAACAACAACCTCAACATTGAAAAACAACAACAACCTCAACATTGAAAAACACCAACAAATTCAACAACAACCTCTACATTGAAAAACAACAACAACCTCAACTTTGAAAAACACCAACAAATTCAACAACAACCTCAACATTGAAAAACACCAACAAATTCAACAACAACCTCAACATTGAAAAACAACAACAACCTAAACATTGAAAAACACCAACAAATTCAACAACAACCTCAACATTGAAAAACAACAACAACCTCAACATTGAAAAACACCAACAAATTCAACAACAACCCCAACATTTAAAAACAACAACAACCTCAACATTGAAAAACACCAACAAATTCAACAACAACCTCAACATTGAAAAACACCAACAAATTCAACAACAACCTCCACATTGAAAAAAACCAACAAACTCAACAACAACCTCAACATTGAAAAACAACAACAACCTCAACATTGAAAAACACCAAAAAATTCAACAACAACCTCAACATTGAAAAACACCAACAAATTCATCAACAACCTCAACATTGAAAAACACCAACAACCTCAACATTGAAAAACACCAACAAATTCAACAACTACCTCAACATTGAAAAACAACAACAACCTCAACATTGAAAAACACCAACAAATTCAACAACAACCCCAACATTTAAAAACAGCAACAACCTCAACATTGAAAAACACCAACAAATTCAACAACAACCTCAACATTGAAAAACACCAACAAATTCAACAACAACCTCAACATTGAAAAACACCAACAAACTCAACAACAACCTCAACATTGAAAAACAACAACAACCTCAACATTGAAAAACACCAAAAAATTCAACAACAACCTCAACATTGAAAAACACCAACAAATTCAACAACAACCTCAACATTGAAAAACACCAACAACCTCAACATTGAAAAACACCATCAAATTCAACAACAACCTCAACATTGAAAAACACCAACAACCTCAAAATTGAAAAAACACCAACAAATTCAACAACAACCTCAACATTGAAAAACACCAACAAACTCAACAACAACCTCAACATTGAAAAACAACAACAACCTCAACATTGAAAAACACCAACAAATTCAACAACAACCTCAACATTGAAAAACACCAACAAATTCAACAACAACCTCAACATTGAAAAACACCAACAAATTCAACAACAACCTCAACATTGAAAAACAACAACAACCTCAACATTGAAAAACACCAACAAATTCAACAACAACGTCAACATTGAAAAACAACAACAACCTCAACATTGAAAAACACCAACAAATTCAACAACAACCTCAACATTGGAAAACAACAACAAACTCAACATTGAAAAACACCAACAAATTCAACAACAACCTCAACATTGAAAAACAACAACAACCTCAACATTGAAAAACACCAACAAATTCAACAATAACCTCAACATTGAAAAACAACAACAACCTCAACATTGAAAAACACCAACAAATTCAACAACAACCTCAACATTGAAAAACACCAACAAATTCAACAACAACCTCAACATTGAAAAAAAAAACAACCTCAACATTGAAAAACACCAACAAATTCAACAACAACCTCAACATTGAAAAACAACAACAACCTCAACATTGAAAAACACCAACAAATTCAACAACAACCTCAACATTGAAAAACACCAACAAATTCAACAACAACCTCAGCATTGAAAAACAACAACAACCTCAACATTGAAAAACACCAACAAACTCAACAACAACCTCAACATTGAAAAACAACAACAACCTCAACATTGAAAAACACCAACAAATTCAACAACAACCTCAACATTGAAAAACACCAACAAATTCAACAACAACCTCAACATTGAAAAACACCAACAAATTCAACAACAACCTCAACATTGAAAAACAACAACAACCTCAACATTGAAAAACACCAACAAATTCAACAACAACGTCAACATTGAAAAACAACAACAACCACAACATTGAAAAACACCAACAAATTCAACAACAACCTCAACATTGGAAAACAACAACAAACTCAACATTGAAAAACACCAACAAATTCAACAACAACCTCAACATTGAAAAACAACAACAACCTCAACATTGAAAAACACCAACAAATTCAACAATAACCTCAACATTGAAAAACAACAACAACCTCAACATTGAAAAACACCAACAAATTCAACAACAACCTCAACATTGAAAAACACCAACAAATTCAACAAAAACCTCAACATTGAAAAAAAACAACAACCTCAACATTGAAAAACACCAACAAATTCAAAAACAACCTCAACATTGAAAAACAACAACAACCTCAACATTGAAAAACACCAACAAATTCAACAACAACCTCAACATTGAAAAACACCAACAAATTCAACAACAACCTCAGCATTGAAAAACAACAACAACCTCAACATTGAAAAACACCAACAAATTCAACAACAACCTCAACATTGAAAAACAACAACAATCTCAACATTGAAAAACACCAACAAATTCAACAACAACTTCAACATTGAAAAACACCAACAAATTCAACAACAACCCCGAAATTGAAAAACACCAACAAATTCAACAACAACCTCAAAATTGAAAAACAACAACAACTTCAACATTGAAAAACACCAACAAATTTAACAACAACCTCAACATTGAAAAACAACAACAACCTCGACATTGAAAAACACCAACAAATTCAACAACAACCTCAACATTTAAAAACACCAACAAATTCAACAACAACCTCAACATTGAAAAACAACAACAATCTCAACATTGAAAAACACCAACAAATTCAACAACAACCTCAACATTGAAAAACAACAACAACTTCAACATTGAAAAACACCAACAAATTTAACAACAACCTCAACATTGAAAAACAACAACAACCTCGACATTGAAAAACACCAACAAATTCAACAACAACCTCAACATTTAAAAACACCAACAAATTCAACAACAACCTCAACTTTGAAAAACAACAACAACCTCATCATGGAAAAACACCAACAAATTCAACAACAACCTCAACATTGAAAAACAACAACATCCTCAAAATTGAAAAACACCAACAAATTCAACAACAACCCCAACATTTAAAAACAACAACCTCAACATTTAAAAACACCAACAAATTCAACAACAACCTCAACATTGAAAAACAACAACAATCTCAACATTGAAAAACACCAACAAATTCAACAACAACCTCAACATTGAAAAACAACAACAACTTCAACATTGAAAAACACCAACAAATTTAACAACAACCTCAACTTTGAAAAACAACAACAACCTCGACATTGAAAAACACCAACAAATTCAACAACAACCTCAACATTGAAAAACACCAAGAAATTCAACAACAACCTCAACTTTGAAAAACAACAACAACCTCATCATGGAAAAACACCAACAAATTCAACAACAACCTCAACATTGAAAAACAACAACATCCTCAAAATTGAAAAACACCAACAAATTCAACAACAACCCCAACATTTAAAAACAACAACCTCAACATTGAAAAACACCAACAAATTCAACAACAACCTCAACATTGAAAAACACCAACAAATTCAACAAAAACCTCAACATTGAAAAACACCAACAAACTCAACAACAACCTCAACATTGAAAAACAACAACAACCTCAACATTGAAAAACACCAACAAATTCAACAACAACCTCAACATTGAAAAACACCAACAAATTCAACAACAACCTCAACATTGAAAAACACCAATAACCTCAACATTGAAAAACACCAACAAATTCAACAACAACCTCAACATTGAAAAACAACAACAACCTCAACATTGAAAAACACCAACAAATTCAACAACAACCTCAACATTGAAAAACAACAACAAACTCAACATTGAAAAACACCAACAAATTCAACAACAACCTCAACATTGAAAAAAAAACAACCTCAACATTGAAAAACACCAACAAATTCAACAACAACTTCAACATTGAAAAACACCAACAAGTTCAACAACAACCTCAACATTGAAACACAACAACAACCTCAACATTGAAAAACACCAACAAATTCAACAACAACCTCAACATTAAAAACAACAACAACCTCAACATTGAAAAACACCAACAAATTCAACAACAACCTCAACATTGAAAAACACCAACAACCTCAACATTGAAAAACACCATCAAATTCAACAACAACGTCAACATTGAAAAACACCAACAACCTCAAAATTGAAAAAACACCAACAAATTCAACAACAACCTCAACATTTAAAAACAACAACAACCTCAACATTGAAAAACACCAACAAATTCAACAACAACCTCAACATTGAAAAACACCAACAAATTCAACAACAACCTCAACATTGAAAAACACCAACAAACTCAACAACAACCTCAACATTGAAAAACAACAACAACCTCAACATTGAAAAACACCAACAAATTCAACAACCACCTCAACATTGAAAAACACCAACAAATTCAACAACAACCTCAACATTGAAAAACACCAACAAATTCAACAACAACCTCAACATTTGAAAACAACAACAACCTCAACATTGAAAGACACCAACAAGTTCAACAACAACCTCAACATTGAAAAACAACAACAACCTCAACATTGAAAAACACCAACAAATTCAACAACAACCTCAACATTGAAAAACAACAACAAACTCAACATTGAAAAACACCAACAAATTCAACAACAACCTCTACATTGAAAAACAACAACAACCTCAACTTTGAAAAACACCAACAAATTCAACAACAACCTCAACATTGAAAAACACCAACAAATTCAACAACAACCTCAACATTGAAAAACAACAACAACCTAAACATTGAAAAACACCAACAAATTCAACAACAACCTCAACATTGAAAAACAACAACAACCTCAACATTGAAAAACACCAACAAATTCAACAACAACCCCAACATTTAAAAACAACAACAACCTCAACATTGAAAAACACCAACAAATTCAACAACAACCTCAACATTGAAAAACACCAACAAATTCAACAACAACCTCCACATTGAAAAACACCAACAAACTCAACAACAACCTCAACATTGAAAAACAACAACAACCTCAACATTGAAAAACACCAAAAAATTCAACAACAACCTCAACATTGAAAAACACCAACAAATTCAACAACAACCTCAACATTGAAAAACACCAACAACCTCAACATTGAAAAACACCAACAAATTCAACAACAACCTCAACATTGAAAAACAACAACAACCTCAACATTGAAAAACACCAACAAATTCAACAACAACCCCAACATTTAAAAACAGCAACAACCTCAACATTGAAAAACACCAACAAATTCAACAACAACCTCAACATTGAAAAACACCAACAAATTCAACAACAACCTCAACATTGAAAAACACCAACAAACTCAACAACAACCTCAACATTGAAAAACAACAACAACCTCAACATTGAAAAACACCAAAAAATTCAACAACAACCTCAACATTGAAAAACACCAACAAATTCAACAACAACCTCAACATTGAAAAACACCAACAACCTCAACATTGAAAAACACCATCAAATTCAACAACAACCTCAACATTGAAAAACACCAACAACCTCAAAATTGAAAAAACACCAACAAATTCAACAACAACCTCAACATTGAAAAACACCAACAAACTCAACAACAACCTCAACATTGAAAAACAACAACAACCTCAACATTGAAAAACACCAACAAATTCAACAACAACCTCAACATTGAAAAACACCAACAAATTCAACAACAACCTCAACATTGAAAAACACCAACAAATTCAACAACAACCTCAACATTGAAAAACAACAACAACCTCAACATTGAAAAACACCAACAAATTCAACAACAACGTCAACATTGAAAAACAACAACAACCTCAACATTGAAAAACACCAACAAATTCAACAACAACCTCAACATTGGTAAACAACAACAAACTCAACATTGAAAAACACCAACAAATTCAACAACAACCTCAACATTGAAAAACAACAACAACCTCAACATTGAAAAACACCAACAAATTCAACAATAACCTCAACATTGAAAAACAACAACAACCTCAACATTGAAAAACACCAACAAATTCAACAACAACCTCAACATTGAAAAACACCAACAAATTCAACAACAACCTCAACATTGAAAAAAAAAACAACCTCAACATTGAAAAACACCAACAAATTCAACAACAACCTCAACATTGAAAAACAACAACAACCTCAACATTGAAAAACACCAACAAATTCAACAACAACCTCAACATTGAAAAACACCAACAAATTCAACAACAACCTCAGCATTGAAAAACAACAACAACCTCAACATTGAAAAACACCAACAAATTCAACAACAACCTCAACATTGAAAAACAACAACAACCTCAACATTGAAAAACACCAACAAATTCAACAACAACTTCAACATTGAAAAACACCAACAAATTCAACAACAACCTCGAAATTGAAAAACACCATTAAATTCAACAACAACCTCAAAATTGAAAAACAACAACAACTTCAACATTGAAAAACACCAACAAATTTAACAACAACCTCAACATTGAAAAACAACAACAACCTCGACATTGAAAAACACCAACAAATTCAACAACAACCTCAACATTTAAAAACACCAACAAATTCAACAACAACCTCAACATTGAAAAACAACAACAATCTCAACATTGAAAAACACCAACAAATTCAACAACAACCTCAACATTGAAAAACAACAACAACTTCAACATTGAAAAACACCAACAAATTTAACAACAACCTCAACATTGAAAAACAACAACAACCTCGACATTGAAAAACACCAACAAATTCAACAACAACCTCAACATTTAAAAACACCAACAAATTCAACAACAACCTCAACTTTGAAAAACAACAACAACCTCATCATGGAAAAACACCAACAAATTCAACAACAACCTCAACATTGAAAAACAACAACATCCTCAAAATTGAAAAACACCAACAAATTCAACAACAACCCCAACATTTAAAAACAACAACCTCAACATTTAAAAACACCAACAAATTCAACAACAACCTCAACATTGAAAAACAACAACAATCTCAACATTGAAAAACACCAACAAATTCAACAACAACCTCAACATTGAAAAACAACAACAACTTCAACATTGAAAAACACCAACAAATTTAACAACAACCTCAACATTGAAAAACAACAACAACCTCGACATTGAAAAACACCAACAAATTCAACAACAACCTCAACATTGAAAAACACCAACAAATTCAACAACAACCTCAACTTTGAAAAACAACAACAACCTCATCATGGAAAAACACCAACAAATTCAACAACAACCTCAACATTGAAAAACAACAACATCCTCAAAATTGAAAAACACCAACAAATTCAACAACAACCCCAACATTTAAAAACAACAACCTCAACATTGAAAAACACCAACAAATTCAACAACAACCTCAACATTGAAAAACACCAACAAATTCAACAACAACCTCAACATTGAAAAACACCAACAAACTCAACAACAACCTCAACATTGAAAAACAACAGCAACCTCAACATTGAAAAACACCAACAAATTCAACAACAACCTCAACATTGAAAAACACCAACAAATTCAACAACAACCTCAACATTGAAAAACACCAATAACCTCAACATTGAAAAACACCAACAAATGCAACAACAACCTCAACATTGAAAAACAACAACAACCTCAACATTGAAAAACACCAACAAATTCAACAACAACCTCAACATTGAAAAACAACAACAAACTCAACATTGAAAAACACCAACAAATTCAACAACAACCTCAACATTGAAAAAAAAACAACCTCAACATTGAAAAACACCAACAAATTCAACAACAACTTCAACATTGAAAAACACCAACAAGTTCAACAACAACCTCAACATTGAAACACAACAACAACCTCAACATTGAAAAACACCAACAAATTCAACAACAACCTCAACATTAAAAACAACAACAACCTCAACATTGAAAAACACCAACAAATTCAACAACAACCTCAACATTGAAAAACACCAACAACCTCAACATTGAAAAACACCAACAAATTCAACAACAACCTCAACATTGAAAAACAACAACAAACTCAACATTGAAAAACACCAACAAATTCAACAACAACCTCTACATTGAAAAACAACAACAACCTCAACTTTGAAAAACACCAACAAATTCAACAACAACCTCGACATTGAAAAACACCAACAAATTCAACAACAACCTCAACATTGAAAAACAACAACAACCTAAACATTGAAAAACACCAACAAATTCAACAACAACCTCAACATTGAAAAACAACAACAACCTCAACATTGAAAAACACCAACAAATTCAACAACAACCCCAACATTTAAAAACAACAACAACCTCAACATTGAAAAACACCAACAAATTCAACAACAACCTCAACATTGAAAAACACCAACAAATTCAACAACAACCTCCACATTGAAAAACACCAACAAACTCAACAACAACCTCAACATTGAAAAACAACAACAACCTCAACATTGAAAAACACCAAAAAATTCAACAACAACCTCAACATTGAAAAACACCAACAAATTCAACAACAACCTCAACATTGAAAAACACCAACAACCTCAACATTGAAAAACACCAACAAATTCAACAACAACCTCAACATTGAAAAACAACAACAACCTCAACATTGAAAAACACCAACAAATTCAACAACAACCCCAACATTTAAAAACAGCAACAACCTCAACATTGAAAAACACCAACAAATTCAACAACAACCTCAACATTGAAAAACACCAACAAATTCAACAACAACCTCAACATTGAAAAACACCAACAAACTCAACAACAACCTCAACATTGAAAAACAACAACAACCTCAACATTGAAAAACACCAAAAAATTCAACAACAACCTCAACATTGAAAAACACCAACAAATTCAACAACAACCTCAACATTGAAAAACACCAACAACCTCAACATTGAAAAACACCATCAAATTCAACAACAACCTCAACATTGAAGAACACCAACAACCTCAAAATTGAAAAAACACCAACAAATTCAACAACAACCTCAACATTGAAAAACACCAACAAACTCAACAACAACCTCAACATTGAAAAACAACAACAACCTCAACATTGAAAAACACCAACAAATTCAACAACAACCTCAACATTGAAAAACACCAACAAATTCAACAACAACCTCAACATTGAAAAACACCAACAAATTCAACAACAACCTCAACATTGAAAAACAACAACAACCTCAACATTGAAAAACACCAACAAATTCAACAACAACGTCAACATTGAAAAACAACAACAACCTCAACATTGAAAAACACCAACAAATTCAACAACAACCTCAACATTGGAAAACAACAACAAACTCAACATTGAAAAACACCAACAAATTCAACAACAACCTCAACATTGAAAAACAACAACAACCTCAACATTGAAAAACACCAACAAATTCAACAATAACCTCAACATTGAAAAACAACAACAACCTCAACATTGAAAAACACCAACAAATTCAACAACAACCTCAACATTGAAAAACACCAACAAATTCAACAACAACCTCAACATTGAAAAAAAACAACAACCTCAACATTGAAAAACACCAACAAATTCAACAACAACCTCAACATTGAAAAACAACAACAACCTCAACATTGAAAAACACCAACAAATTCAACAACAACCTCAACATTGAAAAACACCAACAAATTCAACAACAACCTCAGCATTGAAAAACAACAACAACCTCAACATTGAAAGACACCAACAAGTTCAGCAACAACCTCAACATTGAAAAACAACAACAACCTCAACATTGAAAAACACCAACAAATTCAACAACAACCTCAACATTGAAAAACAACAACAAACTCAACATTGAAAAACACCAACAAATTCAACAACAACCTCTACATTGAAAAACAACAACAACCTCAACTTTGAAAAACACCAACAAATTCAACAACAACCTCAACATTGAAAAACACCAACAAATTCAACAACAACCTCAACATTGAAAAACAACAACAACCTAAACATTGAAAAACACCAACAAATTCAACAACAACCTCAACATTGAAAAACAACAACAACCTCAACATTGAAAAACACCAACAAATTCAACAACAACCCCAACATTTAAAAACAACAACAACCTCAACATTGAAAAACACCAACAAATTCAACAACAACCTCAACATTGAAAAACACCAACAAATTCAACAACAACCTCCACATTGAAAAACACCAACAAACTCAACAACAACCTCAACATTGAAAAACAACAACAACCTCAACATTGAAAAACACCAAAAAATTCAACAACAACCTCAACATTGAAAAACACCAACAAATTCAACAACAACCTCAACATTGAAAAACACCAACAACCTCAACATTGAAAAACACCAACAAATTCAACAACAACCTCAACATTGAAAAACAACAACAACCTCAACATTGAAAAACACCAACAAATTCAACAACAACCCCAACATTTAAAAACAGCAACAACCTCAACATTGAAAAACACCAACAAATTCAACAACAACCTCAACATTGAAAAACACCAACAAATTCAACAACAACCTCAACATTGAAAAACACCAACAAACTCAACAACAACCTCAACATTGAAAAACAACAACAACCTCAACATTGAAAAACACCAAAAAATTCAACAACAACCTCAACATTGAAAAACACCAACAAATTCAACAACAACCTCAACATTGAAAAACACCAACAACCTCAACATTGAAAAACACCATCAAATTCAACAACAACCTCAACATTGAAAAACACCAACAACCTCAAAATTGAAAAAACACCAACAAATTCAACAACAACCTCAACATTGAAAAACACCAACAAACTCAACAACAACCTCAACATTGAAAAACAACAACAACCTCAACATTGAAAAACACCAACAAATTCAACAACAACCTCAACATTGAAAAACACCAACAAATTCAACAACAACCTCAACATTGAAAAACACCAACAAATTCAACAACAACCTCAACATTGAAAAACAACAACAACCTCAACATTGAAAAACACCAACAAATTCAACAACAACGTCAACATTGAAAAACAACAACAACCTCAACATTGAAAAACACCAACAAATTCAACAACAACCTCAACATTGGTAAACAACAACAAACTCAACATTGAAAAACACCAACAAATTCAACAACAACCTCAACATTGAAAAACAACAACAACCTCAACATTGAAAAACACCAACAAATTCAACAATAACCTCAACATTGAAAAACAACAACAACCTCAACATTGAAAAACACCAACAAATTCAACAACAACCTCAACATTGAAAAACACCAACAAATTCAACAACAACCTCAACATTGAAAAAAAAAACACCTCAACATTGAAAAACACCAACAAATTCAACAACAACCTCAACATTGAAAAACAACAACAACCTCAACATTGAAAAACACCAACAAATTCAACAACAACCTCAACATTGAAAAACACCAACAAATTCAACAACAACCTCAGCATTGAAAAACAACAACAACCTCAACATTGAAAAACACCAACAAATTCAACAACAACCTCAACATTGAAAAACAACAACAACCTCAACATTGAAAAACACCAACAAATTCAACAACAACTTCAACATTGAAAAACACCAACAAATTCAACAACAACCTCGAAATTGAAAAACACCAACAAATTCAACAACAACCTCAAAATTGAAAAACAACAACAACTTCAACATTGAAAAACACCAACAAATTTAACAACAACCTCAACATTGAAAAACAACAACAACCTCGACATTCAAAAACACCAACAAATTCAACAACAACCTCAACATTTAAAAACACCAACAAATTCAACAACAACCTCAACATTGAAAAACAACAACAATCTCAACATTGAAAAACACCAACAAATTCAACAACAACCTCAACATTGAAAAACAACAACAACTTCAACATTGAAAAACACCAACAAATTTAACAACAACCTCAACATTGAAAAACAACAACAACCTCGACATTGAAAAACACCAACAAATTCAACAACAACCTCAACATTTAAAAACACCAACAAATTCAACAACAACCTCAACTTTGAAAAACAACAACAACCTCATCATGGAAAAACACCAACAAATTCAACAACAACCTCAACATTGAAAAACAACAACATCCTCAAAATTGAAAAACACCAACAAATTCAACAACAACCCCAACATTTAAAAACAACAACCTCAACATTTAAAAACACCAACAAATTCAACAACAACCTCAACATTGAAAAACAACAACAATCTCAACATTGAAAAACACCAACAAATTCAACAACAACCTCAACATTGAAAAACAACAACAACTTCAACATTGAAAAACACCAACAAATTTAACAACAACCTCAACATTGAAAAACAACAACAACCTCGACATTGAAAAACACCAACAAATTCAACAACAACCTCAACATTGAAAAACACCAACAAATTCAACAACAACCTCAACTTTGAAAAACAACAACAACCTCATCATGGAAAAACACCAACAAATTCAACAACAACCTCAACATTGAAAAACAACAACATCCTCAAAATTGAAAAACACCAACAAATTCAACAACAACCCCAACATTTAAAAACAACAACCTCAACATTGAAAAACACCAACAAATTCAACAACAACCTCAACATTGAAAAACACCAACAAATTCAACAACAACCTCAACATTGAAAAACACCAACAAACTCAACAACAACCTCAACATTGAAAAACAACAGCAACCTCAACATTGAAAAACACCAACAAATTCAACAACAACCTCAACATTGAAAAACACCAACAAATTCAACAACAACCTCAACATTGAAAAACACCAATAACCTCAACATTGAAAAACACCAACAAATGCAACAACAACCTCAACATTGAAAAACAACAACAACCTCAACATTGAAAAACACCAACAAATTCAACAACAACCTCAACATTGAAAAACAACAACAAACTCAACATTGAAAAACACCAACAAATTCAACAACAACCTCAACATTGAAAAAAAAACAACCTCAACATTGAAAAACACCAACAAATTCAACAACAACCTCAACATTGAAAAACAACAACAACCTCAACATTGAAAAACACCAACAAATTCAACAACAACCTCAACATTGAAAAACACCAACAAATTCAACAACAACCTCAACATTGAAAAAAAAAACACCTCAACATTGAAAAACACCAACAAATTCAACAACAACCTCAACATTGAAAAACAACAACAACCTCAACATTGAAAAACACCAACAAATTCAACAACAACGTCAACATTGAAAAACAACAACAACCTCAACATTGAAAAACACCAACAAATTCAACAACAAGCTCAACATTGGTAAACAACAACAAACTCAACATTGAAAAACACCAACAAATTCAACAACAACCTCAACATTGAAAAACAACAACAACCTCAACATTGAAAAACACCAACAAATTCAACAATAACCTCAACATTGAAAAACAACAACAACCTCAACATTGAAAAACACCAACAAATTCAACAACAACCTCAACATTGAAAAACACCAACAAATTCAACAACAACCTCAGCATTGAAAAACAACAACAACCTCAACATTGAAAAACACCAACAAATTCAACATTGAAAAACACCAACAAATTCAACAACAACCTCAACATTGAAAAACAACAACAACCTCAACATTGAAAAACACCAACAAATTCAACAACAACCCCAACATTTAAAAACAGCAACAACCTCAACATTGAAAAACACCAACAAATTCAACAACAACCTCAACATTGAAAAACACCAACAAATTCAACAACAACCTCAACATTGAAAAACACCAACAAACTCAACAACAACCTCAACATTGAAAAACAACAACAACCTCAACATTGAAAAACACCAAAAAATTCAACAACAACCTCAACATTGAAAAACACCAACAAATTCAACAACAACCTCAACATTGAAAAACACCAACAACCTCAACATTGAAAAACACCATCAAATTCAACAACAACCTCAACATTGAAAAACACCAACAACCTCAAAATTGAAAAAACACCAACAAATTCAACAACAACCTCAACATTGAAAAACACCAACAAACTCAACAACAACCTCAACATTGAAAAACAACAACAACCTCAACATTGAAAAACACCAACAAATTCAACAACAACCTCAACATTGAAAAACACCAACAAATTCAACAACAACCTCAACATTGAAAAACACCAACAAATTCAACAACAACCTCAACATTGAAAAACAACAACAACCTCAACATTGAAAAACACCAACAAATTCAACAACAACGTCAACATTGAAAAACAACAACAACCTCAACATTGAAAAACACCAACAAATTCAACAACAACCTCAACATTGGTAAACAACAACAAACTCAACATTGAAAAACACCAACAAATTCAACAACAACCTCAACATTGAAAAACAACAACAACCTCAACATTGAAAAACACCAACAAATTCAACAATAACCTCAACATTGAAAAACAACAACAACCTCAACATTGAAAAACACCAACAAATTCAACAACAACCTCAACATTGAAAAACACCAACAAATTCAACAACAACCTCAACATTGAAAAAAAAAACACCTCAACATTGAAAAACACCAACAAATTCAACAACAACCTCAACATTGAAAAACAACAACAACCTCAACATTGAAAAACACCAACAAATTCAACAACAACCTCAACATTGAAAAACACCAACAAATTCAACAACAACCTCAGCATTGAAAAACAACAACAACCTCAACATTGAAAAACACCAACAAATTCAACAACAACCTCAACATTGAAAAACAACAACAACCTCAACATTGAAAAACACCAACAAATTCAACAACAACTTCAACATTGAAAAACACCAACAAATTCAACAACAACCTCGAAATTGAAAAACACCAACAAATTCAACAACAACCTCAAAATTGAAAAACAACAACAACTTCAACATTGAAAAACACCAACAAATTTAACAACAACCTCAACATTGAAAAACAACAACAACCTCGACATTCAAAAACACCAACAAATTCAACAACAACCTCAACATTTAAAAACACCAACAAATTCAACAACAACCTCAACATTGAAAAACAACAACAATCTCAACATTGAAAAACACCAACAAATTCAACAACAACCTCAACATTGAAAAACAACAACAACTTCAACATTGAAAAACACCAACAAATTTAACAACAACCTCAACATTGAAAAACAACAACAACCTCGACATTGAAAAACACCAACAAATTCAACAACAACCTCAACATTTAAAAACACCAACAAATTCAACAACAACCTCAACTTTGAAAAACAACAACAACCTCATCATGGAAAAACACCAACAAATTCAACAACAACCTCAACATTGAAAAACAACAACATCCTCAAAATTGAAAAACACCAACAAATTCAACAACAACCCCAACATTTAAAAACAACAACCTCAACATTTAAAAACACCAACAAATTCAACAACAACCTCAACATTGAAAAACAACAACAATCTCAACATTGAAAAACACCAACAAATTCAACAACAACCTCAACATTGAAAAACAACAACAACTTCAACATTGAAAAACACCAACAAATTTAACAACAACCTCAACATTGAAAAACAACAACAACCTCGACATTGAAAAACACCAACAAATTCAACAACAACCTCAACATTGAAAAACACCAACAAATTCAACAACAACCTCAACTTTGAAAAACAACAACAACCTCATCATGGAAAAACACCAACAAATTCAACAACAACCTCAACATTGAAAAACAACAACATCCTCAAAATTGAAAAACACCAACAAATTCAACAACAACCCCAACATTTAAAAACAACAACCTCAACATTGAAAAACACCAACAAATTCAACAACAACCTCAACATTGAAAAACACCAACAAATTCAACAACAACCTCAACATTGAAAAACACCAACAAACTCAACAACAACCTCAACATTGAAAAACAACAGCAACCTCAACATTGAAAAACACCAACAAATTCAACAACAACCTCAACATTGAAAAACACCAACAAATTCAACAACAACCTCAACATTGAAAAACACCAATAACCTCAACATTGAAAAACACCAACAAATGCAACAACAACCTCAACATTGAAAAACAACAACAACCTCAACATTGAAAAACACCAACAAATTCAACAACAACCTCAACATTGAAAAACAACAACAAACTCAACATTGAAAAACACCAACAAATTCAACAACAACCTCAACATTGAAAAAAAAACAACCTCAACATTGAAAAACACCAACAAATTCAACAACAACCTCAACATTGAAAAACAACAACAACCTCAACATTGAAAAACACCAACAAATTCAACAACAACCTCAACATTGAAAAACACCAACAAATTCAACAACAACCTCAACATTGAAAAAAAAAACACCTCAACATTGAAAAACACCAACAAATTCAACAACAACCTCAACATTGAAAAACAACAACAACCTCAACATTGAAAAACACCAACAAATTCAACAACAACGTCAACATTGAAAAACAACAACAACCTCAACATTGAAAAACACCAACAAATTCAACAACAAGCTCAACATTGGTAAACAACAACAAACTCAACATTGAAAAACACCAACAAATTCAACAACAACCTCAACATTGAAAAACAACAACAACCTCAACATTGAAAAACACCAACAAATTCAACAATAACCTCAACATTGAAAAACAACAACAACCTCAACATTGAAAAACACCAACAAATTCAACAACAACCTCAACATTGAAAAACACCAACAAATTCAACAACAACCTCAACATTGAAAAAAAAAACACCTCAACATTGAAAAACACCAACAAATTCAACAACAACCTCAACATTGAAAAACAACAACAACCTCAACATTGAAAAACACCAACAAATTCAACAACAACCTCAACATTGAAAAACACCAACAAATTCAACAACAACCTCAGCATTGAAAAACAACAACAACCTCAACATTGAAAAACACCAACAAATTCAACAACAACCTCAACATTGAAAAACAACAACAACCTCAACATTGAAAAACACCAACAAATTCAACAACAACTTCAACATTGAAAAACACCAACAAATTCAACAACAACCTCGAAATTGAAAAACACCAACAAATTCAACAACAACCTCAAAATTGAAAAACAACAACAACTTCAACATTGAAAAACACCAACAAATTTAACAACAACCTCAGCATTGAAAAACAACAACAACCTCGACATTCAAAAACACCAACAAATTCAACAACAACCTCAACATTTAAAAACACCAACAAATTCAACAACAACCTCAACATTGAAAAACAACAACAATCTCAACATTGAAAAACACCAACAAATTCAACAACAACCTCAACATTGAAAAACAACAACAACTTCAACATTGAAAAACACCAACAAATTTAACAACAACCTCAACATTGAAAAACAACAACAACCTCGACATTGAAAAACACCAACAAATTCAACAACAACCTCAACATTTAAAAACACCAACAAATTCAACAACAACCTCAACTTTGAAAAACAACAACAACCTCATCATGGAAAAACACCAACAAATTCAACAACAACCTCAACATTGAAAAACAACAACATCCTCAAAATTGAAAAACACCAACAAATTCAACAACAACCCCAACATTTAAAAACAACAACCTCAACATTTAAAAACACCAACAAATTCAACAACAACCTCAACATTGAAAAACAACAACAATCTCAACATTGAAAAACACCAACAAATTCAACAACAACCTCAACATTGAAAAACAACAACAACTTCAACATTGAAAAACACCAACAAATTTAACAACAACCTCAACATTGAAAAACAACAACAACCTCGACATTGAAAAACACCAACAAATACAACAACAACCTCAACATTGAAAAACACCAACAAATTCAACAACAACCTCAACTTTGAAAAACAACAACAACCTCATCATGGAAAAACACCAACAAATTCAACAACAACCTCAACATTGAAAAACAACAACATCCTCAAAATTGAAAAACACCAACAAATTCAACAACAACCCCAACATTTAAAAACAACAACCTCAACATTGAAAAACACCAACAAATTCAACAACAACCTCAACATTGAAAAACACCAACAAATTCAACAACAACCTCAACATTGAAAAACACCAACAAACTCAACAACAACCTCAACATTGAAAAACAACAGCAACCTCAACATTGAAAAACACCAACAAATTCAACAACAACCTCAACATTGAAAAACACCAACAAATTCAACAACAACCTCAACATTGATAAACACCAATAACCTCAACATTGAAAAACACCAACAAATGCAACAACAACCTCAACATTGAAAAACAACAACAACCTCAACATTGAAAAACACCAACAAATTCAACAACAACCTCAACATTGAAAAACAACAACAAACTCAACATTGAAAAACACCAACAAATTCAACAACAACCTCAACATTGAAAAAAAAACAACCTCAACATTGAAAAACACCAACAAATTCAACAACAACTTCAACATTGAAAAACACCAACAAGTTCAACAACAACCTCAACATTGAAACACAACAAAAACCTCAACATTGAAAAACACCAACAAATTCAACAACAACCTCAACATTAAAAACAACAACAACCTCAACATTGAAAAACACCAACAAATTCAACAACAACCTCAACATTGAAAAACACCAACAACCTCAACATTGAAAAACACCAACAAATTCAACAACAACCTCAACATTGAAAAACAACAACAAACTCAACATTGAAAAACACCAACAAATTCAACAACAACCTCTACATTGAAAAACAACAACAACCTCAACTTTGAAAAACACCAACAAATTCAACAACAACCTCGACATTGAAAAACACCAACAAATTCAACAACAACCTCAACATTGAAAAACAACAACAACCTAAACATTGAAAAACACCAACAAATTCAACAACAACCTCAACATTGAAAAACAACAACAACCTCAACATTGAAAAACACCAACAAATTCAACAACAACCCCAACATTTAAAAACAACAACAACCTCAACATTGAAAAACACCAACAAATTCAACAACAACCTCAACATTGAAAAACACCAACAAATTCAACAACAACCTCCACATTGAAAAACACCAACAAACTCAACAACAACCTCAACATTGAAAAACAACAACAACCTCAACATTGAAAAACACCAAAAAATTCAACAACAACCTCAACATTGAAAAACACCAACAAATTCAACAACAACCTCAACATTGAAAAACACCAACAACCTCAACATTGAAAAACACCAACAAATTCAACAACAACCTCAACATTGAAAAACAACAACAACCTCAACATTGAAAAACACCAACAAATTCAACAACAACCCCAACATTTAAAAACAGCAACAACCTCAACATTGAAAAACACCAACAAATTCAACAACAACCTCAACATTGAAAAACACCAACAAATTCAACAACAACCTCAACATTGAAAAACACCAACAAACTCAACAACAACCTCAACATTGAAAAACAACAACAACCTCAACATTGAAAAACACCAAAAAATTCAACAACAACCTCAACATTGAAAAACACCAACAAATTCAACAACAACCTCAACATTGAAAAACACCAACAACCTCAAAATTGAAAAACACCATCAAATTCAACAACAACCTCAACATTGAAGAACACCAACAACCTCAAAATTGAAAAAACACCAACAAATTCAACAACAACCTCAACATTGAAAAACACCAACAAACTCAACAACAACCTCAACATTGAAAAACAACAACAACCTCAACATTGAAAAACACCAACAAATTCAACAACAACCTCAACATTGAAAAACACCAACAAATTCAACAACAACCTCAACATTGAAAAACACCAACAAATTCAACAACAACCTCAACATTGAAAAACAACAACAACCTCAACATTGAAAAACACCAACAAATTCAACAACAACGTCAACATTGAAAAACAACAACAACCTCAACATTGAAAAACACCAACAAATTCAACAACAACCTCAACATTGGAAAACAACAACAAACTCAACATTGAAAAACACCAACAAATTCAACAACAACCTCAACATTGAAAAACAACAACAACCTCAACATTGAAAAACACCAACAAATTCAACAATAACCTCAACATTGAAAAACAACAACAACCTCAACATTGAAAAACACCAACAAATTCAACAACAACCTCAACATTGAAAAACACCAACAAATTCAACAACAACCTCAACATTGAAAAAAAACAACAACCTCAACATTGAAAAACACCAACAAATTCAACAACAACCTCAACATTGAAAAACAACAACAACCTCAACATTGAAAAACACCAACAAATTCAACAACAACCTCAACATTGAAAAACACCAACAAATTCAACAACAACCTCAGCATTGAAAAACAACAACAACCTCAACATTGAAAAACACCAACAAATTCAACAACAACCTCATCATTGAAAAACAACAACAACCTCGACATTGAAAAACACCAACAAATTCAACAACAACCTCAACATTTAAAAACACCAACAAATTCAACAACAACCTCAACATTGAAAAACAACAACAATCTCAACATTGAAAAACACCAACAAATTCAACAACAACCTCAACATTGAAAAACAACAACAACTTCAACATTGAAAAACACCAACAAAT
Organism: Isurus oxyrinchus; assembly: GCA_026770705.1. NCBI lineage: Eukaryota > Metazoa > Chordata > Chondrichthyes > Lamniformes > Lamnidae > Isurus > Isurus oxyrinchus. The sequence goes on from JANJGN010000160.1 coordinate 265,414, forward strand.
TTAACAACAACCTCAACATTGAAAAACAACAACAACCTCGACATTGAAAAACACCAACAAATTCAACAACAACCTCAACATTGAAAAACACCAACAAATTCAACAACAACCTCAACTTTGAAAAACAACAACAACCTCATCATGGAAAAACACCAACAAATTCAACAACAACCTCAACATTGAAAAACAACAACATCCTCAAAATTGAAAAACACCAACAAATTCAACAACAACCCCAACATTTAAAAACAACAACCTCAACATTTAAAAACACCAACAAATTCAAAAACAACCTCAACATTGAAAAACAACAACAATCTCAACATTGAAAAACACCAACAAATTCAACAACAACCTCAACATTGAAAAACAACAACAACTTCAACATTGAAAAACACCAACAAATTTAACAACAACCTCAACATTGAAAAACAACAACAACCTCGACATTGAAAAACACCAACAAATTCAACAACAACCTCAACATTGAAAAACACCAACAAATTCAACAACAACCTCAACATTGAAAAACACCAACAAACTCAACAACAACCTCAACATTGAAAAACAACAACAACCTCAACATTGAAAAACACCAACAAATTCAACAACAACCTCAACATTGAAAAACACCAACAAATTCAACAACAACCTCAACATTGAAAAACACCAATAACCTCAACATTGAAAAACACCAACAAATTCAACAACAACCTCAACATTGAAAAACAACAACAACCTCAACATTGAAAAACACCAACAAATTCAACAACAACCTCAACATTGAAAAACAACAACAAACTCAACATTGAAAAACACCAACAAATTCAACAACAACCTCAACATTGAAAAAAAAACAACCTCAACATTGAAAAACACCAACAAATTCAACAACAACTTCAACATTGAAAAACACCAACAAGTTCAACAACAACCTCAACATTGAAACACAACAACAACCTCAACATTGAAAAACACCAACAAATTCAACAACAACCTCAACATTAAAAACAACAACAACCTCAACATTGAAAAACACCAACAAATTCAACAACAACCTCAACATTGAAAAACACCAACAACCTCAACATTGAAAAACACCATCAAATTCAACAACAACCTCAACATTGAAAAACACCAACAACCTCAACATTGAAAAACACCAACAAATTCAACAACAACCTCAACATTGAAAAACACCAACAAACTCAACAACAACCTCAACATTGAAAAACAACAACAACCTCAACATTGAAAAACACCAACAAATTCAACAACCACCTCAACATTGAAAAACACCAACAAATTCAACAACAACCTCAACATTGAAAAACACCAACAAATTCAACAACAACCTCAACATTGAAAAACAACAACAACCTCAACATTGAAAGACACCAACAAGTTCAACAACAACCTCAACATTGAAAAACAACAACAACCTCAACATTGAAAAACACCAACAAATTCAACAACAACCTCAACATTGAAAAACAACAACAAACTCAACATTGAAAAACACCAACAAATTCAACAACAACCTCTACATTGAAAAACAACAACAACCTCAACTTTGAAAAACACCAACAAATTCAACAACAACCTCAACATTGAAAAACACCAACAAATTCAACAACAACCTCAACATTGAAAAACAACAACAACCTAAACATTGAAAAACACCAACAAATTCAACAACAACCTCAACATTGAAAAACAACAACAACCTCAACATTGAAAAACACCAACAAATTCAACAACAACCTCAACATTGAAAAACACCAACAAATTCAACAACAACCTCCACATTGAAAAACACCAACAAACTCAACAACAACCTCAACATTGAAAAACAACAACAACCTCAACATTGAAAAACACCAAAAAATTCAACAACAACCTCAACATTGAAAAACACCAACAAATTCAACAACAACCTCAACATTGAAAAACAACAACAACCTCAACATTGAAAAACACCAACAAATTCAACAACAACGTCAACATTGAAAAACAACAACAACCCCAACATTGAAAAACACCAACAAATTCAACAACAACCTCAACATTGGAAAACAACAACAAACTCAACATTGAAAAACACCAACAAATTCAACAACAACCTCAACATTGAAAAACAACAACAACCTCAACATTGAAAAACACCAACAAATTCAACAATAACCTCAACATTGAAAAACAACAACAACCTCAACATTGAAAAACACCAACAAATTCAACAACAACCTCAACATTGAAAAACACCAACAAATTCAACAACAACCTCAACATTGAAAAAAAACAACAACCTCAACATTGAAAAACACCAACAAATTCAACAACAACTCAACATTGAAAAACAACAACAACCTCAACACTGAAAAACACCAACAAATTCAACAACAACCTCAACATTGAAAAACACCAACAAATTCAACAACAACCTCAGCATTCAAAAACAACAACAACCTCAACATTGAAAAACACCAACAAATTCAACAACAACCTCAACATTGAAAAACAACAACAACCTCAACATTGAAAAACACCAACAAATTCAACAACAACTTCAACATTGAAAAACACCAACAAATTCAACAACAACCTCGAAATTGAAAAACACCAACAAATTCAACAACAACCTCAACATTGAAAAACAACAACAACTTCAACATTGAAAAACACCAACAAATTTAACAACAACCTCAACATTGAAAAACAACAACAACCTCGACATTGAAAAACACCAACAAATTCAACAACAACCTCAACATTTAAAAACACCAACAAATTCAACAACAACCTCAACATTGAAAAACAACAACAATCTCAACATTGAAAAACACCAACAAATTCAACAACCTCAACATTGAAAAACAACAACAACTTCAACATTGAAAAACACCAACAAATTTAACAACAACCTCAACATTGAAAAACAACAACAACCTCGACATTGAAAAACACCAACAAATTCAACAACAACCTCAACATTTAAAAACACCAACAAATTCAACAACAACCTCAACATTGAAAAACAACAACAATCTCAACATTGAAAAACACCAACAAATTCAACAACAACCTCAACATTGAAAAACAGCAACAACCGCAATATTGAAAAACACCAACAAATTCAACAACAACCTCAACATTGAAAAACACTAACAAATTCAACAACAACCTCAACATTGAAAAACAGCAACAAATTCAACAACAAACTGAACATTGAAAAACACCAACAAATTCAACAACAACCTCAACATTGACAAACAACAACAACATCAACATTGAAAAACACCAACAAATTCAACAACAACCTCAACATTGAAAAGCATCAACAAATTCAACAACAACCTCAACATTGAAAAACAACAACAACCTCAACATTGAAAAACACCAACAAATTCAACAACAACCTCAACAGTGAAAAACAACAACAACCTCAACATTGAAAAACACCAACAAATTCAACAACAACCTCAACATTGAAAAACAACAACAAACTCAACGTTGAAAAACACCAACAAATTCAACAACAACCTCAACATTGAAAAACAACAACAACCTCAACTTTGAAAAACACCAACAAATTCAACAACAACCTCAACATTGAAAAACACCAACAAATTCAACAACAACCTCAACATTGAAAAACAACAACAACCTAAACATTGAAAAACACCAACAAATTCAACAACAACCTCAACATTGAAAAACAACAACAAACTCAACAACAACCTCAACATTGAAAAACAACAACAACCTCAACATTGAAAAACACCAACAAATTCAACAACAACCTCAACATTGAAAAACACCAACAAATTCAACAACAACCTCAACATTGAAAAACACCAATAACCTCAACATTGAAAAACACCAACAAATTCAACAACAACCTCAACATTGAAAAAGAACAACAACCTCAACATTGAAAAACACCAACAAATTCAACAACAACCTCAACATTGATAAACAACAACAAACTCAACATTGAAAAACACCAACAAATTCAACAACAACCTCAACATTAAAAAAAAACAACCTCAACATTGAAAAACACCAACAAATTCAACAACAACTTCAACATTGAAAAACACCAACAAGTTCAACAACAACCTCAACATTGAAAAACAACAACAACCTCAACATTGAAAAACACCAACAAATTCAAAAACAACCTCAACATTGAAAAACAACAACAACCTCAACATTGAAAAACACCAACAAATTCAACAACCACCTCAACATTGAAAAACACCAACAAATTCAACAACAACCTCAACATTGAAAAACACCAACAAATTCAACAACAACCTCAACATTGAAAAACAACAACAACCTCAACATTGAAAGACACCAACAAGTTCAACAACAACCTCAACATTGAAAAACAACAACAACCTCAACATTGAAAAACACCAACAAATTCAACAACAACCTCAACATTGAAAAACAACAACAAACTCAACATTGAAAAACACCAACAAATTCAAGAACAACCTCAACATTGAAAAACAACAACAACCTCAACTTTTAAAAACACCAAACAATTCAACAACAACCTCAACATTGAAAAACACCAACAAATTCAACAACAACCTCAACATTGAAAAACAACAACAACCTAAACATTGAAAAACACCAACAAATTCAACAACAACCTCAACATTGAAAAACAACAACAACCTCAACATTGAAAAACACCAACAAATTCAACAACAACCCCAACATTTAAAAACAACAACAACCTCAACATTGAAAAACACCAACAAATTCAACAACAACCTCAACATTGAAAAACAACAACAACCTCAACTTTGAAAAACACCAACAAATTCAACAACAACCTCAACATTGAAAAACACCAACAAATTCAACAACAACCTCAACATTGAAAAACAACAACAACCTAAACATTGAAAAACACCAACAAATTCAACAACAACCTCAACATTGAAAAACAACAACAAACTCAACAACAACCTCAACATTGAAAAACAACAACAACCTCAAAATTGAAAAACACCAACAAATTCAACAACAACCTCAACATTGAAAAGCATCAACAAATTCAACAACAACCTCAACATTGAAAAACAACAACAACCTCAACATTGAAAAACACCAACAAATTCAACAACAACCTCAACAGTGAAAAACAACAACAACCTCAACATTGAAAAACACCAACAAATTCAACAACAACCTCAACATTGAAAAACAACAACAACCTCAACTTTGAAAAACACCAACAAATTCAACAACAACCTCAACATTGAAAAACACCAACAAATTCAACAACAACCTCAACATTGAAAAACAACAACAACCTAAACATTGAAAAACACCAACAAATTCAACAACAACCTCAACATTGAAAAACAACAACAAACTCAACAACAACCTCAACATTGAAAAACAACAACAACCTCAACATTGAAAAACACCAACAAATTCAACAACAACCTCAACATTGAAAAACACCAACAAATTCAACAACAACCTCAACATTGAAAAACACCAATAACCTCAACATTGAAAAACACCAACAAATTCAAAAACAACCTCAACATTGAAAAAGAACAACAACCTCAACATTGAAAAACACCAACAAATTCAACAACAACCTCAACATTGATAAACAACAACAAACTCAACATTGAAAAACACCAACAAATTCAACAACAACCTCAACATTGAAAAAAAAACAACCTCAACATTGAAAAACACCAACAAATTCAACAACAACTTCAACATTGAAAAACACCAACAAGTTCAACAACAACCTCAACATTGAAAAACAACAACAACCTCAACATTGAAAAACACCAACAAATTCAACAACAACCTCAACATTAAAAACAACAACAACCTCAACATTGAAAAACACCAACAAATTCAACAACAACCTCAACATTGAAAAACACCAACAACCTCAACATTGAAAAACACCATCAAATTCAACAACAACCTCAATATTGAAAAACACCAACAACCTCAAAATTGAAAAAACAACAACAAATTCAACAACAACCTCAACATTTAAAAACAACAACAACCTCAACATTGAAAAACACCAACAAATTCAACAACAACCTCAACATTGAAAAACACCAACAAACTCAACAACAACCTCAGCATTGAAAAACAGAACAACCTCAACATTGAAAAACACCAACAAATTCAACAACCACCTCAACATTGAAAAACACCAACAAATTCAACAACAACCTCAACATTGAAAAACACCAACAAATTCAACAACAACCTCAACATTGAAAAACAACAACAACCTCAACATTGAAAGACACCAACAAGTTCAACAACAACCTCAACATTGAAAAACAACAACAACCTCAACATTGAAAAACACCAACAAATTCAACAATAACCTCAACATTGAAAAACAACAACAAACTCAACATTGAAAAACACCAACAAATTCAACAACAACCTCAACATTGAAAAACAACAACAACCTCAACTTTTAAAAACACCAAACAATTCAACAACAACCTCAACATTGAAAAACACCAACAAATTCAACAACAACCTCAACATTGAAAAACAACAACAACCTAAACATTGAAAAACACCAACAAATTCAACAACAACCTCAACATTGAAAAACAACAACAACCTCAACATTGAAAAACACCAACAAATTCAACAACAACCCCAACATTTAAAAACAACAACAACCTCAACATTGAAAAACACCAACAAATTCAACAACAACCTCAACATTGAAAAGCACCAACAAATTCAACAACAACCTCAACATTGAAAAACACCAACAAACTCAACAACAACCTCAACATTGAAAAACGACAACAACCTCAACATTGAAAAACACCAAAAAATTCAACAACAACCTCGACATTGAAAAACACCAACAAATTCAACAACAACCTCAACATTGAAAAACACCAACAACCTCAACATTGAAAAACACCATCAAATTCAACAACAACCTCAACATTGAAAAACACCAACAACCTCAAAATTGAAAAAACACCAACAAATTCAACAACAACCTCAACATTGAAAAACACCAACAAACTCAACAACAACCTCAACATTGAAAAACAACAACAACCTCAACATTGAAAAACACCAACAAATTCAACAACAAACTCAACATTGAAAAACACCAACAAATTCAACAACAACCTCAACATTGAAAAACACCAACAAATTCAACAACAACCTCAACATTGAAAAACAACAACAACCTCAACATTGAAAAACACCAACAAATTCAACAACAACGTCAACATTGAAAAACAACAACAACCTCAACATTGAAAAACACCAACAAATTCAACAACAACCTCAACATTGGAAAACAACAACAAACTCAACATTGAAAAACACCAACAAATTCAACAACAACCTCAACATTGAAAAACAACAACAACCTCAACATTGAAAAACACCAACAAATTCAACAATAACCTCAACATTGAAAACCAACAACAACCTCAACATTGAAAAACACGAACAAATTCAACAACAACCTCAACATTGAAAAACACCAACAAATTCAACAACAACCTCAACATTGAAAAAAAACAACAACTTCAACATTGAAAAACACCAACAAATTCAACAACAACATCAACATTGAAAAACAACAACAACCTCAACATTGAAAAACACCAACAAATTCAACAACAACCTCAACATTGAAAAACACCAACAAATTCAACAACAACCTCAGCATTGAAAAACAACAACAACCTCAACATTGAAAAACACCAACAAATTCAACAACAACCTCAACATTGAAAAACAACAACAACCTCAACATTGAAAAACACCAACAAATTCAACAACAAACTCAACATTGAAAAACACCAACAAATTCAACAACAACCTCAACATTGAAAAACACCAACAAATTCAACAACAACCTCAACATTGAAAAACAACAACAACCTCAACATTGAAAAGCACCAACAAATTCAACAACAACGTCAACATTGAAAAACAACAACAACCTCAACATTGAAAAACACCAACAAATTCAACAACAACCTCAACATTGGAAAACAACAACAAACTCAACATTGAAAAACACCAACAAATTCAACAACAACCTCAACATTGAAAAACAACAACAACCTCAACATTGAAAAACACCAACAAATTCAACAATAACCTCAACATTGAAAACCAACAACAACCTCAACATTGAAAAACACGAACAAATTCAACAACAACCTCAACATTGAAAAACACCAACAAATTCAACAACAACCTCAACATTGAAAAAAAACAACAACTTCAACATTGAAAAACACCAACAAATTCAACAACAACATCAACATTGAAAAACAACAACAACCTCAACATTGAAAAACACCAACAAATTCAACAACAACCTCAACATTGAAAAACACCAACAAATTCAACAACAACCTCAGCATTGAAAAACAACAACAACCTCAACATTGAAAAACACCAACAAATTCAACAACAACCTCAACATTGAAAAACAACAACAACTTCAACATTGAAAAACACCAACAAATTCAACAACAACTTCAACATTGAAAAACACCAACAAATTCAACAACAACCTCGAAATTGAAAAACACCAACAAATTCAACAACAACCTCAACATTGAAAAACAACAACAACTTCAACATTGAAAAACACCAACAAACTTAACAACAACCTCAACATTGAAAAACAACAACAACCTCGACATTGAAAAACACCAACAAATTCAACAACAACCTCAACATTTAAAAACACCAACAAATTCAACAACAACCTCAACATTGAAAAACAACAACAACTTCAACATTGAAAAACACCAACAAACTTAACAACAACCTCAACATTGAAAAACAACAACAACCTCGACATTGAAAAACACCAACAAATTCAACAACAACCTCAACATTGAAAAACAACAACAACTTCAACATTGAAAAACACCAACAAATTTAACAACAACCTCAACATTGAAAAACAACAACAACCTCGACATTGAAAAACACCAACAAATTCAACAACAACCTCAACATTTAAAAACACCAACAAATTCAACAACAACCTCAACATTGAAAAACAACAACAATCTCAACATTGAAAAACACCAACAAATTCAACAACAACCTCAACATTGAAAAACAGCAACAACCGCAACATTGAAAAACACCAACAAATTCAACAACAACCTCAACATTGAAAAACACTAAGAAATTCAACAACAACCTCAACATTGAAAAACAGCAACAAATTCAACAACAAACTCAACATTGAAAAACACCAACAAATTCAACAACAACCTCAACATTGACAAACAACAACAACATCAACATTGAAAAACACCAACAAATTCAACAACAACCTCAACATTGAAAAGCATCAACAAATTCAACAACAACCTCAACATTGAAAAACAACAACAACCTCAACATTGAAAAACACCAACAAATTCAACAACAACCTCAACAGTGAAAAACAACAACAACCTCAACATTGAAAAACACCAACAAATTCAACAACAACCTCAACATTGAAAAACAACAACAAACTCAACGTTGAAAAACACCAACAAATTCAACAACAACCTCAACATTGAAAAACAACAACAACCTCAACTTTGAAAAACACCAACAAATTCAACAACAACCTCAACATTGAAAAACACCAACAAATTCAACAACAACCTCAACATTGAAAAACAACAACAACCTAAACATTGAAAAACACCAACAAATTCAACAACAACCTCAACATTGAAAAACAACAACAACCTCAACATTGAAAAACACCAACAAATTCAACAACAACCTCAACATTGAAAAACACCAACAAATTCAATATCAACCTCAGCATTGAAAAACTTCAACAACCTCAACATTGAAAAACACCAACAAATTCAACAACAACCTCAACATTGAAAAACAACAACAACCTCAACATTGAAAAACACCACCAAATTCAACAACATCTTCATCATCGACAAACACCAACAAATTCAACAACAACCTCGAAATTGAAAAACACCAACAAATACAACAACAACCTCAACATTGAAAAACAACAACAACCTAAACATTGAAAAACACCAACAAATTCAACAACAACCTCAACTTTGAAAAACAACAACAAACTCAACAACAACCTCAACATTGAAAAACAACAACAACCTCAACATTGAAAAACACCAACAAATTCAACAACAACCTCAACATTGAAAAACACCAACAAATTCAACAACAACCTCAACATTGATAAACAACAACAAACTCAACATTGAAAAACACCAACAAATTCAACAACAACCTCAACATTGAAAAAAAAACAACCTCAACATTGAAAAACACCAACAAATTCAACAACAACTTCAACATTGAAAAACACCAATAAGTTCAACAACAACCTCAACATTGAAAAACAACAAGAACCTCAACATTGAAAAACACCAACAAATTCAACAACAACCTCAACATTAAAAACAACAACAACCTCAACATTGAAAAACACCAACAAATTCAACAACAACCTCAACATTGAAAAGCACCAACAACCTCAACATTGAAAAACACCATCAAATTCAACAACAACCTCAACACTGAAAAACACCAACAACCTCAAAATTGAAAAAACAACAACAAATTCAACAACAACCTCAACATTTAAAAACAACAACAACCTCAACATTGAAAAACACCAACAAATTCAACAACAACCTCAACATTGAAAAACACCAACAAACTCAACAACAACCTCAACATTGAAAAACAACAACAACCTCAACATTGAAAAACACCAACAAATTCAACAACCACCTCAACATTGAAAAACACCAACAAATTCAACAACAACCTCAACATTGAAAAACACCAACAAATTCAACAACAACCTCAACATTGAAAAACAACAACAACCTCAACATTGAAAGACACCAACAAGTTCAACAACAACCTCAACATTGAAAAACAACAACAACCTCAACATTGAAAAACACCAACAAATTCAACAACAACCTCAACATTGAAAAACAACAACAAACTCAACATTGAAAAACACCAACAAATTCAACAACAACCTCAACATTGAAAAACAACAACAACCTCAACTTTTAAAAACACCAAACAATTCAACAACAACCTCAACATTGAAAAACACCAACAAATTCAACAACAACCTCAACATTGAAAAACAACAACAACCTAAACATTGAAAAACACCAACAAATTCAACAACAACCTCAACATTGAAAAACAACAACAACCTCAACATTGAAAAACACCAACAAATTCAACAACAACCCCAACATTTAAAAACAACAACAACCTCAACATTGAAAAACACCAACAAATTCAACAACAACCTCAACATTGAAAAGCACCAACAAATTCAACAACAACCTCAACATTGAAAAACACCAACAAACTCAACAACAACCTCAACATTGAAAAACAACAACAACCTCAACATTGAAAAACACCAAAAAATTCAACAACAACCTCAACATTGAAAAACACCAACAAATTCAACAACAACCTCAACATTGAAAAACACCAACAACCTCAACATTGAAAAACACCATCAAATTCAACAACAACCTCAACATTGAAAAACACCAACAACCTCAAAATTGAAAAAACACCAACAAATTCAACAACAACCTCAACATTGAAAAACACCAACAAACTCAACAACAACCTCAACATTGAAAAACAACAACAACCTCAACATTGAAAAACACCAACAAATTCAACAACAAACTCAACATTGAAAAACACCAACAAATTCAACAACAACCTCAACATTGAAAAACACCAACAAATTCAACAACAACCTCAACATTGAAAAACAACAACAACCTCAACATTGAAAAGCACCAACAAATTCAACAACAACGTCAACATTGAAAAACAACAACAACCTCAACATTGAAAAACACCAACAAATTCAACAACAACCTCAACATTGGAAAACAACAACAAACTCAACATTGAAAAACACCAACAAATTCAACAACAACCTCAACATTGAAAAACAACAACAACCTCAACATTGAAAAACACCAACAAATTCAACAATAACCTCAACATTGAAAACCAACAACAACCTCAACATTGAAAAACACGAACAAATTCAACAACAACCTCAACATTGAAAAACACCAACAAATTCAACAACAACCTCAACATTGAAAAAAAACAACAACTTCAACATTGAAAAACACCAACAAATTCAACAACAACATCAACATTGAAAAACAACAACAACCTCAACATTGAAAAACACCAACAAATTCAACAACAACCTCAACATTGAAAAACACCAACAAATTCAACAACAACCTCAGCATTGAAAAACAACAACAACCTCAACATTGAAAAACACCAACAAATTCAACAACTACCTCAACATTGAAAAACAACAACAACCTCAACATTGAAAAACACCAACAAATTCAACAACAACTTCAACATTGAAAAACACCAACAAATTCAACAACAACCTCAACATTGAAAAACAACAACAACTTCAACATTGAAAACCACCAACAAACTTAACAACAACCTCAACATTGAAAAACAACAACAACCTCGACATTGAAAAACACCAACAAAATCAACAACAACCTCAACATTTAAAAACACCAACAAATTCAACAACAACCTCAACATTGAAAAACAACAACAATCTCAACATTGAAAAACACCAACAAATTCAACAACAACCTCAACATTGAAAAACAACAACAACTTCAACATTGAAAAACACCAACAAATTTAACAACAACCTCAACATTGAAAAACAACAACAACCTCGACATTGAAAAACACCAACAAATTCAACAACAACCTCAACATTTAAAAACACCAACAAATTCAACAACAACCTCAACATTGAAAAACAACAACAATCTCAACATTGAAAAACACCAACAAATTCAACAACAACCTCAACATTGAAAAACAGCAACAACCGCAACATTGAAAAACACCAACAAATTCAACAACAACCTCAACATTGAAAAACACTAAGAAATTCAACAACAACCTCAACATTGAAAAACAGCAACAAATTCAACAACAAACTCAACATTGAAAAACACCAACAAATTCAACAACAACCTCAACATTGACAAACAACAACAACATCAACATTGAAAAACACCAACAAATTCAACAACAACCTCAACATTGAAAAGCATCAACAAATTCAACAACAACCTCAACATTGAAAAACAACAACAACCTCAACATTGGAAAACACCAACAAATTCAACAACAACCTCAACAGTGAAAAACAACAACAACCTCAACATTGAAAAACACCAACAAATTCAACAACAACCTCAACATTGAAAAACAACAACAAACTCAACGTTGAAAAACACCAACAAATTCAACAACAACCTCAACATTGAAAAACAACAACAACCTCAACTTTGAAAAACACCAACAAATTCAACAACAACCTCAACATTGAAAAACACCAACAAATTCAACAACAACCTCAACATTGAAAAACAACAACACCTAAACATTGAAAAACACCAACAAATTCAACAACAACCTCAACATTGAAAAACAACAGCAACCTCAACATTGAAAAACACCAACAAATTCAACAACAACCTCAACATTGAAAAACACCAAGAAATTCAATATCAACCTCAGCATTGAAAAACAACAACAACCTCAACATTGAAAAACACCAACAAATTCAACAACAACCTCAACATTGAAAAACAACAACAACCTCAACATTGAAAAACACCACCAAATTCAACAACATCTTCATCATCGACAAACACCAACAAATTCAACAACAACCTCGAAATTGAAAAACACCAACAAATACAACAACAACCTAAACATTGAAAAACAACAACAACCTCAACATTGACAAACACCAACAAATTCCAACAACAACCTCAACATTTAAAAACACCAACAAATTCAACAACAACCTCAACATTGAAAACAACAACAAATTCAACAACAACCTCAACATTTAAAAACGCCAAAAAATTCAACAACAACCTCAACATTGAAAAACAACAACCTCAACATTGTAAAACACCAACAAATTCAACAAAAAATTCAACATTGAAAAACACCAACAAATTCAACAACAACCCCGACATTGAAAAACACCAACAAATTCAACAACAACCTCAACATTGAAAAACAACAACATCCTCAAAATTGAAAAACACCAACAAATTCAACAACAACCCCAACATTTAAAAACAACAACAACCTCAACATTGAAAAACACCAACAAATTCAACAACAACCTCAACCTTGAAAAACACCAACAAATTCAACAACAACCTCAACATTGAAAAACACCAACAAACTCAACAACAACCTCAACATTGAAAAACAACAACAACCTCAACATTGAAAAACACCAACAAATTCAACAACAACCTCAACATTGAAAAACACACACAAATTCAACAACAACCTCAACATTGAAAAACACCAATAACCTCAACATTGAAAAACACCAACAAATTCAACAACAACCTCAACATTGAAAAACAACAACAACCTCAACATTGAAAAACACCAACAAATTCAACAACAACCTCAACATTGAAAAACAACAACAAACTCAACATTGAAAAACACCAACAAATTCAACAACAACATCAATATTGAAAAACACCAACAAATTCAACAACAACCTCAACATTGAAAAAAAACAACAACCTCAACATTGAAAAACACCAACAAATTCAACAACAACCTCAACATTGAAAAACAACAACAACCTCAACATTGAAAAACACCAACAAATTCAACAACAACCTCAACATTGAAAAACACCAACAAATTCAACAACAACCTCAGCTTTGAAAAACAACAACAACCTCAACATTGAAAAACACCAACAAATTCAACAACAACCTCAACATTGAAAAACAACAACAACCTCAACATTGAAAAACACCAACAAATTCAACAACAACTTCAACATTGAAAAACACCAACAAATTCAACAACAACCTCGAAATTGAAAAACACCAACAAATTCAACAACAACCTCAACATTGAAAAACAACAACAACTTCAACATTGAAAAACACCAACAAATTTAACAACAACCTCAACATTGAAAAACAACAACAACCTCGACATTGAAAAACACCAACAAATTCAACAACAACCTCAACATTTAAAAACACCAACAAATTCAACAACAACCTCAACATTGAAAAACAACAACAATCTCAACATTGAAAAACACCAACAAATTCAACAACAACCTCAACATTGAAAAACAACAACAACTTCAACATTGAAAAACACCAACAAATTTAACAACAACCTCAACATTGAAAAACAACAACAACCTCAACATTGAAAAACACCAACAAATTCAACAACAACCTCAACATTTAAAAACACCAACAAATTCAACAACAACCTCAACATTGAAAAACAACAACAATCTCAACATTGAAAAACACCAACAAATTCAACAACAACCTCAACATTGAAAAACAGCAACAACCGCAACATTGAAAAACACCAACAAATTCAACAACAACCTCAACATTGAAAAACACTAACAAATTCAACAACAACCTCAACATTGAAAAACAGCAACAAATTCAACAACAAACTCAACATTGAAAAACACCAACAAATTCAACAACAACCTCAACATTTACAAACAACAACAACATCAACATTGAAAAACACCAACAAATTCAACAACAACCTCAACATTGAAAAGCATCAACAAATTCAACAACAACCTCAACATTGAAAAACAACAACAACCTCAACATTGAAAAACACCAACAAATTCAACAACAACCTCAACAGTGAAAAACAACAACAACCTCAACATTGAAAAACACCAACAAATTCAACAACAACCTCAACATTGAAAAACAACAACAAACTCAACGTTGAAAAACACCAACAAATTCAACAACAACCTCAACATTGAAAAACAACAACAACCTCAACTTTGAAAAACACCAACAAATTCAACAACAACCTCAACATTGAAAAACACCAACAAATTCAACAACAACCTCAACATTGAAAAACAACAACAACCTGAACATTGAAAAACACCAACAAATTCAACAACAACCTCAACATTGAAAAACAACAACAACCTCAACATTGAAAAACACCAACAAATTCAACAACAACCTCAACATTGAAAAACACCAACAAATTCAATATCAACCTCAGCAATGAAAAACAACAACAACCTCAACATTGAAAAACACCAACAAATTCAACAACAACATCAACATTGAAAAACAACAACAACCTCAACATTGAAAAACACCACCAAATTCAACAACATCTTCATCATCGACAAACACCAACAAATTCAACAACAACCTCGAAATTGAAAAACACCAACAAATACAACAACAACCTAAACATTGAAAAACAACAACAACCTCAACATTGACAAACACCCACAAATTCCAACAACAACCTCAACATTTAAAAACACCAACAAATTCAACAACAACCTCAACATTGAAAACAACAACAAATTCAACAACAACCTCAACATTTAAAAACGCCAAAAAATTCAACAACAACCTCAACATTGAAAAACAACAACCTCAACATTGTAAAACACCAACAAATTCAACAAAAAATTCAACATTGAAAAACACCAACAAATTCAACAACAACCCCGACATTGAAAAACACCAACAAATTCAACAACAACCTCAACTTTGAAAAACAACAACAACCTCATAATGGAAAAACACCAACAAATTCAACAACAACCTCAACATTGAAAAACAACAACATCCTCAAAATTGAAAAACACCAACAAATTCAACAACAATCCCAACATTTAAAAACAACAACAACCTCAACATTGAAAAACACCAACAAATTCAACAACAACCTCAACATTGAAAAACACCAACAAATTCAACAACAACCTCAACATTGAAAAACACCAACAAACTCAACAACAACCTCAACATTGAAAAACAACAACAACCTCAACATTGAAAAACACCAACAAATTCAACAACAACCTCAACATTGAAAAACACCAACAAATTCAACAACAACCTCAACATTGAAAAACACCAATAACCTCAACATTGAAAAACACCAACAAATTCAACAACAACCTCAACATTGAAAAACAACAACAACCTCAACATTGAAAAACACCAACAAATTCAACAACAACCTCAACATTGAAAAACAACAACAAACTCAACATTGAAAAACACCAACAAATTCAACAACAACATCAATATTGAAAAAAAAACAACCTCAACATTGAAAAACACCAACAAATTCAACAACAACATCAAAATTGAAAAATACCAACAAGTTCAACAACAACCTCAACATTGAAAAACAACAACAACCTCAACATTGAAAAACACCAACAAATTAAACAACAAACTCGAAATTGAAAAACACCAACAAATTCAACAACAACTTCAACATTCAAAAACACCAACAAATTCAACAACAACCTCGACATTGAAAAACACCATCAAATTCAACAACAACCTCAACATTGAAAAACACCAACAACCTCAAAATTGAAAAAACACCAACAAATTCAACAACAATCTCAACATTGAAAAACACCAACAAACTCAACAACAACCTCAACATTGAAAAACAACAACAACCTCAACATTGAAAAAGACCAACAAATTCAACAACAACCTCAACATTGAAAAACAACAACAAATTCAACAACAACCTCAACATTGAAAAACACCAACAAATTCAACAACCTCAACATTGAAAAACAACAACAACCTCAACATTGAAAAACACCAACAAATTCAACAACAACCTCAACATTGAAAAACACCAACAAATTCAACAACAACCTCAACATTGAAAAACAACAACAACCTCAACATTGAAAAACACCAACAAATTCAACAACAACCTCAACATTGAAAAACAACAACAACCTCAACATTGAAAAACACCAACAAATTCAAAAACAACCTCAACATTGAAAAACAACAACAACCTCAACATTGAAAAACACCAACAAATTCAACAATAACCTCAACATTGAAAAACAACAACAACCTCAACATTGAAAAACACCAACAAATTCAACAACAACCTCAACATTGAAAAACAGCAACAAATTCAACAACAACCTCAACATTGAAAAACAACAACAACTTCAACATTGAAAAACACCAACAAATTCAACAACAACCTCAACATTGAAAAACAACAACAACCTCAACATTGAAAAACACCAACAAATTCAACAACAACCTCAACATTGAAAAGCACCAACAAATTCAACAACAACCTCAACATTGAAAAACACCAACAAACTCAACAACAACCTCAACATTGAAAAACAACAACAACCTCAACATTGAAAAACACCAACAAATTCAACAACAACCTCAACATTGAAAAACACCAACAACCTCAACATTGAAAAACACCATCAAATTCAACAACAACCTCAACATTGAAAAACACCACCAACCTCAAAATTGAAAAAAACACCAACAAACTCAACAACAACCTCAACATTGAAAAACACCAACAAACTCAACAACAACCTCAACATTGAAAAACAACAACAACCTCAACATTGAAAAACACCAACAAATTCAACAACAACCTCAACATTGAAAAACAACAACAAATTCAACAACAACCTCAACATTGAAAAACACCAACAAATTCAACAACAACCTCAACATTGGAAAACAACAACAAACTCAACATTGAAAAACACCAACAAATTCAACAAGAACCTCAACATTGAAAAACAACAACAACCTCAACATTGAAAAACACCAACAAATTCAACAATAACCTCAACATTGAAAAACAACAACAACCTCAACATTGAAAAACACCAACAAATTCAACAACAACCTCAACATTGAAAAACACCAACAAATTCAACAACAACCTTAACGTTGAAAAAAAACAACAACCTCAACATTGAAAAACACCAACAAATTCAACAACAACCTCAACATTGAAAAACAACAACAACCTCAACATTGAAAAACACCAACAAATTCAACAACAACCTCAACATTGAAAAACACCAACAAATTCAACAACAACCTCAGCATTGAAAAACAACAACAACCTCAACATTGAAAAACACCAACAAATTCAACAACAACCTCAACATTGAAAAACAACAACAACCTCAACATTGAAAAACACCAACAAATTCAACAACAACTTCAACATTGAAAAACACCAACAAATTCAACAACAACCTCGAAATTGAAAAACACCAACAAATTCAACAACAACCTCAACTTTGAAAAACAACAACAACTTCAACATTGAAAAACACCAACAAATTTAACAACAACCTCAACATTGAAAAACAACAACAACCTCGACATTGAAAAACACCAACAAATTCAACAACAACCTCAACATTTAAAAACACCAACAAATTCAACAACAACCTCAACATTGAAAAACAACAACAATCTCAACATTGAAAAACACCAACAAATTCAACAACAACCTCAACATTGAAAAACAACAACAACTTCAACATTGAAAAACACCAACAAATTTAACAACAACCTCAACATTGAAAAACAACAACAACCTCGACATTGAAAAACACCAACAAATTCAACAACAACCTCAACATTTAAAAACACCAACAAATTCAACAACAACCTCAACATTGAAAAACAACAACAATCTCAACATTGAAAAACACCAACAAATTCAACAACAACCTCAACATTGAAAAACAGCAACAACCGCAACATTGAAAAACACCAACAAATTCAACAACAACCTCAAAATTGAAAAACACTAACAAATTCAACAACAACCTCAACATTGAAAAACAGCAACAAATTCAACAACAAACTCAACATTGAAAAACACCAACAAATTCAACAACAACCTCAACATTGACAAACAACAACAACATCAACATTGAAAAGCATCAACAAATTCAACAACAACCTCAAAATTGAAAAACAACAACAACCTCAACATTGAAAAACACCAACAAATTCAACAACAACCTCAACAGTGAAAAACAACAACAACCTCAACATTGAAAAACACCAACAAATTCAACAACAACCTCAACATTGAAAAACAACAACAAACTCAACATTGAAAAACACCAACAAATTCAACAACAACCTCAACATTGAAAAACAACAACAACCTCAACTTTGAAAAACACCAACAAATTCAACAACAACCTCAACATTGAAAAGCACCAACAAATTCAACAACAACCTCAACATGGAAAAACAACAACAACCTAAACATTGAAAAACACCAACAAATTCAACAACAACCTCAACATTGAAAAACAACAACAACCTCAACATTGAAAAACACCAACAAATTCAACAACAACCTCAACATTGAAAAAGACCAACAAATTCAATATCAACCTCAGCATTGAAAAACAACAACAACCTCAACCTTGAAAAACACCAACAAATTCAACAACAACCTCAACAATGAAAAACAACAACAACCTCAACATTGAAAAACACCACCAAATTCAACAACATCTTCATCATCGACAAACACCAACAAATTCAACAACAACCTCGAAATTGAAAAACACCAACAAATACAACAACAACCTAAACATTGAAAAACAACAACAACCTCAACATTGACAAACACCAACAAATTCCAACAACAACCTCAACATTTAAAAACACCAACAAATTCAACAACAACCTCAACATTGAAAACAACAACAAATTCAACAACAACCTCAACATTTAAAAACGCCAAAAAATTGAACAACAACCTCAACATTGAAAAACAACAACCTCAACATTGTAAAACACCAACAAATTCAACAAAAAATTCAACATTGAAAAACACCAACAAATTCAACAACAACCCCGACATTGAAAAACACCAACAAATTCAACAACAACCTCAACTTTGAAAAACAACAACAACATCATCATGGAAAAACACCAACAAATTCAACAACAACCTCAACATTGAAAAACAACAACATCCTCAAAATTGAAAAACACCAACAAATTCAACAACAACCCCAACATTTAAAAACAACAACAACCTCAACATTGAAAAACACCAACAAATTCAACAACAACCTCAACATTGAAAAACACCAACAAATTCAACAACAACCTCAACATTGAAAAACACCAACAAACTCAACAACAACCTCAACATTGAAAAACAACAACAACCTCAACATTGAAAAACACCAACAAATTCAACAACAACCTCAACATTGAAAAACACCAATAACCTCAACATTGAAAAACACCAACAAATTCAACAACAACCTCAACATTGAAAAACAACAACAAACTCAACATTGAAAAACACCAACAAATTCAACAACAACATCAATATTGAAAAAAAAACAACCTCAACATCGAAAAACACCAACAAATTCAACAACAACTTCAAAATTGAAAAATACCAAAAAGTTCAACAACAACCTCAACATTGAAAAACAACAACAACCTCAACATTGAAAAACACCAACAAATTAAACAACAAACTCGAAATTGAAAAACACCAACAAATTCAACAACAACTTCAACATTGAAAAACACCAACAAATTCAACAACAACCTCGACATTGAAAAACACCATCAAATTCAACAACAACCTCAACATTGAAAAACACCAACAACCTCAAAATTGAAAAAACACCAAAAAATTCAACAACAATCTCAACATTGAAAAACACCAACAAACTCAACAACAACCTCAACATTGAAAAACAACAACAACCTCAACATTGAAAAACAGCAACAAATTCAACAACAACCTCAACATTGAAAAACACCAACAAATTCAACAACAACCTCAACATTGAAAAACACCAACAAATTCAACAACCTCAACATTGAAAAACAACAACAACCTCAACATTGAAAAACACCATCAAATTCAACAACAACCTCAACATTGAAAAACACCAACAAATTCAACAACAACCTCAACATTGAAAAACAACAACAACCTCAACATTGAAAAACACCAACAAATTCAACAACAACCTCAACATTGAAAAACAACAACAACCTCAACATTGAAAAACACCAACAAATTCAAAAACAACCTCAACATTGAAAAACAACAACAACCTCAACATTGAAAAACACCAACAAATTCAACAATAACCTCAACATTGAAAAACAACAACAACCTCAACATTGAAAAACACCAACAAATTCAACAACAACCTCAACATTGAAAAACAGCAACAAATTCAACAACAACCTCAACATTGAAAAACAACAACAACCTCAACATTGAAAAACACCAACAAATTCAACAACAACCTCAACATTGAAAAACAACAACAACCTCAACATTGAAAAACACCAACAAATTCAACAACAACCTCAACATTGAAAAGCACCAACAAATTCAACAACAACCTCAACATTGAAAAACACCAACAAACTCAACAACAACCTCAACATTGAAAAACAACAACAACCTCAACATTGAAAAACACCAAAAAATTCAACAACAACCTCAACATTGAAAAACACCAACAAATTCAACAACAACCTCAACATTGAAAAACACCAACAACCTCAACATTGAAAAACACCATCAAATTCAACAACAACCTCAACATTGAAAAACACCAACAACCTCAAAATTGAAAAAACACCAACAAATTCAACAACAACCTCAACATTGAAAAACACCAACAAACTCAACAACAACTTCAACATTGAAAAACAACAACAACCTCAACATTGAAAAACACCAACAAATTCAACAACAACCTCAACATTGAAAAACACCAACAAATTCAACAACAACCTCAACATTGAAAAACACCAACAAATTCAACAACAACCTCAACATTGAAAAACAACAACAACCTCAACATTGAAAAACACCAACAAATTCAACAACAACGTCAACATTGAAAAACAACAACAACCTCAACATTGAAAAACACCAACAAATTCAACAACAACCTCAACATTGGAAAACAACAACGAACTCAACATTGAAAAACACCAACAAATTCAACAACAACCTCAACATTGAAAAACAGCAACAACCGCAACATTGAAAAACACCAACAAATTCAACAACAACCTCAACATTGAAAAACACTAACAAATTCAACAACAACCTCAACATTGAAAAACAGCAACAAATTCAACAACAAACTCAACATTGAAAAACACCAACAAATTCAACAACAACCTCAACATTGACAAACAACAACAACATCAACATTGAAAAACACCAACAAATTCAACAACAACCTCAACATTGAAAAGCATCAACAAATTCAACAACAACCTCAACATTGAAAAACAACAACAACCTCAACATTGAAAAACACCAACAAATTCAACAACAACCTCAACAGTGAAAAACAACAACAACCTCAACATTGAAAAACACCAACAAATTCAACAACAACCTCAACATTGAAAAACAACAACAAACTCAACGTTGAAAAACACCAACAAATTCAACAACAACCTCAACATTGAAAAACAACAACAACCTCAACTTTGAAAAACACCAACAAATTCAACAACAACCTCAACATTGAAAAACACCAACAAATTCAACAACAACCTCAACATTGAAAAACAACAACAACCTAAACTTTGAAAAACACCAACAAATTCAACAACAACCTCAACATTGAAAAACAACAACAACCTCAACATTGAAAAACACCAACAAATTCAACAACAACCTCAACATTGAAAAACACCAACAAATTCAATATCAACCTCAGCATTGAAAAACAACAACAACCTCAACCTTGAAAAACACCAACAAATTCAACAACAACCTCAACATTGAAAAACAACAACAACCTCAACATTGAAAAACACCACCAAATTCAACAACATCTTCATCATCGACAAACACCAACAAATTCAACAACAACCTCGAAATTGAAAAACACCAACAAATACAACAACAACCTAAACATTGAAAAACAACAACAACCTCAACATTGACAAACACCAACAAATTCAACAACAACCTCAACATTGGAAAACAACAACAAACTCAACATTGAAAAACACCAACAAATTCAACAACAACCTCAACATTGAAAAACACCAACAAATTCAACAACCTCAACATTGAAAAACAACAACAACCTCAACATTGAAAAACACCAACAAATTCAACAACAACCTCAACATTGAAAAACACCAACAAATTCAACAACAACCTCAACATTGAAAAACAACAACAACCTCAACATTGAAAAACACCAACAAATTCAACAACAACCTCAACATTGAAAAACAACAACAACCTCAACATTGAAAAACACCAACAAATTCAAAAACAACCTCAACATTGAAAAACAACAACAACCTCAACACTGAAAAACACCAACAAATTCAACAATAACCTCAACATTGAAAAACAACAACAACCTCAACATTGAAAAACACCAACAAATTCAACAACAACCTCAACATTGAAAAACAGCAACAAATTCAACAACAACCTCAACATTGAAAAACAACAACAACTTCAACATTGAAAAACACCAACAAATTCAACAACAACCTCAACATTGAAAAACAACAACAACCTCAACATTGAAAAACACCAACAAATTCAACAACAACCTCAACATTGAAAAGCACCAACAAATTCAACAACAACCTCAACACTGAAAAACACCAACAAACTCAACAACAACCTCAACATTGAAAAACAACAACAACCTCAACATTGAAAAACACCAACAAATTCAACAACAACCTCAACATTGAAAAACACCAACAACCTCAACATTGAAAAACACCATCAAATTCAACAACAACCTCAACATTGAAAAACACCAACAACCTCAAAATTGAAAAAAACACCAACAAACTCAACAACAACCTCAACATTGAAAAACACCAACAAACTCAACAACAACCTCAACATTGAAAAACAACAACAACCTCAACATTGAAAAACACCAACAAATTCAACAACAACCTCAACATTGAAAAACAACAACAAATTCAACAACAACCTCAACATTGAAAAACACCAACAAATTCAACAACAACCTCAACATTGGAAAACAACAACAAACTCAACATTGAAAAACACCAACAAATTCAACAAGAACCTCAACATTGAAAAACAACAACAACCTCAACATTGAAAAACACCAACAAATTCAACAATAACCTCAACATTGAAAAACAACAACAACCTCAACATTGAAAAACACCAACAAATTCAACAACAACCTCAACATTGAAAAACACCAACAAATTCAACAACAACCTTAACGTTGAAAAAAAACAACAACCTCAACATTGAAAAACACCAACAAATTCAACAACAACCTCAACATTGAAAAACAACAACAACCTCAACATTGAAAAACACCAACAAATTCAACAACAACCTCAACATTGAAAAACACCAACAAATTCAACAACAACCTCAGCATTGAAAAACAACAACAACCTCAACATTGAAAAACACCAACAAATTCAACAACAACCTCAACATTGAAAAACAACAACAACCTCAACATTGAAAAACACCAACAAATTCAACAACAACTTCAACATTGAAAAACACCAACAAATTCAACAACAACCTCGAAATTGAAAAACACCAACAAATTCAACAACAACCTCAACTTTGAAAAACAACAACAACTTCAACATTGAAAAACACCAACAAATTTAACAACAACCTCAACATTGAAAAACAACAACAACCTCGACATTGAAAAACACCAACAAATTCAACAACAACCTCAACATTTAAAAACACCAACAAATTCAACAACAACCTCAACATTGAAAAACAACAACAATCTCAACATTGAAAAACACCAACAAATTCAACAACAACCTCAACATTGAAAAACAACAACAACTTCAACATTGAAAAACACCAACAAATTTAACAACAACCTCAACATTGAAAAACAACAACAACCTCGACATTGAAAAACACCAACAAATTCAACAACAACCTCAACATTTAAAAACACCAACAAATTCAACAACAACCTCAACATTGAAAAACAACAACAATCTCAACATTGAAAAACACGAACAAATTCAACAACAACCTCAACATTGAAAAACAGCAACAACCGCAACATTGAAAAACACCAACAAATTCAACAACAACCTCAAAATTGAAAAACACTAACAAATTCAACAACAACCTCAACATTGAAAAACAGCAACAAATTCAACAACAAACTCAACATTGAAAAACACCAACAAATTCAACAACAACCTCAACATTGACAAACAACAACAACATCAACATTGAAAAGCATCAACAAATTCAACAACAACCTCAAAATTGAAAAACAACAACAACCTCAACATTGAAAAACACCAACAAATTCAACAACAACCTCAACAGTGAAAAACAACAACAACCTCAACATTGAAAAACACCAACAAATTCAACAACAACCTCAACATTGAAAAACAACAACAAACTCAACATTGAAAAACACCAACAAATTCAACAACAACCTCAACATTGAAAAACAACAACAACCTCAACTTTGAAAAACACCAACAAATTCAACAACAACCTCAACATTGAAAAGCACCAACAAATTCAACAACAACCTCAACATGGAAAAACAACAACAACCTAAACATTGAAAAACACCAACAAATTCAACAACAACCTCAACATTGAAAAACAACAACAACCTCAACATTGAAAAACACCAACAAATTCAACAACAACCTCAACATTGAAAAAGACCAACAAATTCAATATCAACCTCAGCATTGAAAAACAACAACAACCTCAACCTTGAAAAACACCAACAAATTCAACAACAACCTCAACAATGAAAAACAACAACAACCTCAACATTGAA
This sequence comes from Isurus oxyrinchus, assembly GCA_026770705.1. Lineage (NCBI taxonomy): Eukaryota > Metazoa > Chordata > Chondrichthyes > Lamniformes > Lamnidae > Isurus > Isurus oxyrinchus. The sequence goes on from JANJGN010000160.1 coordinate 292,274, forward strand.
AAACACCACCAAATTCAACAACATCTTCATCATCGACAAACACCAACAAATTCAACAACAACCTCGAAATTGAAAAACACCAACAAATACAACAACAACCTAAACATTGAAAAACAACAACAACCTCAACATTGACAAACACCAACAAATTCCAACAACAACCTCAACATTTAAAAACACCAACAAATTCAACAACAACCTCAACATTGAAAACAACAACAAATTCAACAACAACCTCAACATTTAAAAACGCCAAAAAATTGAACAACAACCTCAACATTGAAAAACAACAACCTCAACATTGTAACACACCAACAAATTCAACAAAAAATTCAACATTGAAAAACACCAACAAATTCAACAACAACCCCGACATTGAAAAACACCAACAAATTCAACAACAACCTCAACTTTGAAAAACAACAACAACATCATCATGGAAAAACACCAACAAATTTAGCAACAACCTCAACATTGAAAAACAACAACATCCTCAAAATTGAAAAACACCAACAAATTCAACAACAACCCCAACATTTAAAAACAACAACAACCTCAACATTGAAAAACACCAACAAATTCAACAACAACCTCAACATTGAAAAACACCAACAAATTCAACAACAACCTCAACATTGAAAAACACCAACAAACTCAACAACAACCTCAACATTGAAAAACAACAACAACCTCAACATTGAAAAACACCAACAAATTCAACAACAACCTCAACATTGAAAAACACCAATAACCTCAACATTGAAAAACACCAACAAATTCAACAACAACCTCAACATTGAAAAACAACAACAACCTCAACATTGAAAAACACCAACAAATTCAACAACAACCTCAACATTGAAAAACAACAACAACCTCAACATTGAAAAACACCAACAAATTAAACAACAAACTCGAAATTGAAAAACACCAACAAATTCAACAACAACTTCAACATTGAAAAACACCAACAAATTCAACAACAACCTCGACATTGAAAAACACCATCAAATTCAACAACAACCTCAACATTGAAAAACACCAACAACCTCAAAATTGAAAAAACACCAAAAAATTCAACAACAATCTCAACATTGAAAAACACCAACAAACTCAACAACAACCTCAACATTGAAAAACAACAACAACCTCAACATTGAAAAACAGCAATAAATTCAACAACAACCTCAACATTGAAAAACACCAACAAATTCAACAACAACCTCAACATTGAAAAACACCAACAAATTCAACAACCTCAACATTGAAAAACAACAACAACCTCAACATTGAAAAACACCATCAAATTCAACAACAACCTCAACATTGAAAAACACCAACAAATTCAACAACAACCTCAACATTGAAAAACAACAACAACCTCAACATTGAAAAACACCAACAAATTCAACAACAACCTCAACATTGAAAAACAACAACAACCTCAACATTGAAAAACACCAACAAATTCAAAAACAACCTCAACATTGAAAAACAACAACAACCTCAACATTGAAAAACACCAACAAATTCAACAATAACCTCAACATTGAAAAACAACAACAACCTCAACATTGAAAAACACCAACAAATTCAACAACAACCTCAACATTGAAAAACAGCAACAAATTCAACAACAACCTCAACATTGAAAAACAACAACAACCTCAACATTGAAAAACACCAACAAATTCAACAACAACCTCAACATTGAAAAACAACAACAACCTCAACATTGAAAAACACCAACAAATTCAACAACAACCTCAACATTGAAAAGCACCAACAAATTCAACAACAACCTCAACATTGAAAAACACCAACAAACTCAACAACAACCTCAACATTGAAAAACAACAACAACCTCAACATTGAAAAACACCAAAAAATTCAACAACAACCTCAACATTGAAAAACACCAACAAATTCAACAACAACCTCAACATTGAAAAACACCAACAACCTCAACATTGAAAAACACCATCAAATTCAACAACAACCTCAACATTGAAAAACACCAACAACCTCAAAATTGAAAAAACACCAACAAATTCAACAACAACCTCAACATTGAAAAACACCAACAAACTCAACAACAACTTCAACATTGAAAAACAACAACAACCTCAACATTGAAAAACACCAACAAATTCAACAACAACCTCAACATTGAAAAACACCAACAAATTCAACAACAACCTCAACATTGAAAAACACCAACAAATTCAACAACAACCTCAACATTGAAAAACAACAACAACCTCAACATTGAAAAACACCAACAAATTCAACAACAACGTCAACATTGAAAAACAACAACAACCTCAACATTGAAAAACACCAACAAATTCAACAACAACCTCAACATTGGAAAACAACAACGAACTCAACATTGAAAAACACCAACAAATTCAACAACAACCTCAACATTGAAAAACAGCAACAACCGCAACATTGAAAAACACCAACAAATTCAACAACAACCTCAACATTGAAAAACACTAACAAATTCAACAACAACCTCAACATTGAAAAACAGCAACAAATTCAACAACAAACTCAACATTGAAAAACACCAACAAATTCAACAACAACCTCAACATTGACAAACAACAACAACATCAACATTGAAAAACACCAACAAATTCAACAACAACCTCAACATTGAAAAGCATCAACAAATTCAACAACAACCTCAACATTGAAAAACAACAACAACCTCAACATTGAAAAACACCAACAAATTCAACAACAACCTCAACAGTGAAAAACAACAACAACCTCAACATTGAAAAACACCAACAAATTCAACAACAACCTCAACATTGAAAAACAACAACAAACTCAACGTTGAAAAACACCAACAAATTCAACAACAACCTCAACATTGAAAAACAACAACAACCTCAACTTTGAAAAACACCAACAAATTCAACAACAACCTCAACATTGAAAAACACCAACAAATTCAACAACAACCTCAACATTGAAAAACAACAACAACCTAAACTTTGAAAAACACCAACAAATTCAACAACAACCTCAACATTGAAAAACAACAACAACCTCAACATTGAAAAACACCAACAAATTCAACAACAACCTCAACATTGAAAAACACCAACAAATTCAATATCAACCTCAGCATTGAAAAACAACAACAACCTCAACCTTGAAAAACACCAACAAATTCAACAACAACCTCAACATTGAAAAACAACAACAACCTCAACATTGAAAAACACCACCAAATTCAACAACATCTTCATCATCGACAAACACCAACAAATTCAACAACAACCTCGAAATTGAAAAACACCAACAAATACAACAACAACCTAAACATTGAAAAACAACAACAACCTCAACATTGACAAACACCAACAAATTCAACAACAACCTCAACATTGGAAAACAACAACAAACTCAACATTGAAAAACACCAACAAATTCAACAACAACCTCAACATTGAAAAACAGCAACAACCGCAACCTTGAAAAACACCAACAAATTCAACAACAACCTCAACATTGAAAAACACTAACAAATTCAACAACAACCTCAACATTGAAAAACAGCAACAAATTCAACAACAAACTCAACATTGAAAAACACCAACAAATTCAACAACAACCTCAACATTGACAAACAACAACAACATCAACATTGAAAAACACCAACAAATTCAACAACAACCTCAACATTGAAAAGCATCAACAAATTCAACAACAACCTCAACATTGAAAAACAACAACAACCTCAACATTGAAAAACACCAACAAATTCAACAACAACCTCAACAGTGAAAAACAACAACAACCTCAACATTGAAAAACACCAACAAATTCAACAACAACCTCAACATTGAAAAACAACAACAAACTCAACGTTGAAAAACACCAACAAATTCAACAACAACCTCAACATTGAAAAACAACAACAACCTCAACTTTGAAAAACACCAACAAATTCAACAACAACCTCAACATTGAAAAACACCAACAAATTCAACAACAACCTCAACATTGAAAAACAACAACAACCTAAACTTTGAAAAACACCAACAAATTCAACAACAACCTCAACATTGAAAAACAACAACAACCTCAACATTGAAAAACACCAACAAATTCAACAACAACCTCAACATTGAAAAACACCAACAAATTCAATATCAACCTCAGCATTGAAAAACAACAACAACCTCAACCTTGAAAAACACCAACAAATTCAACAACAACCTCAACATTGAAAAACAACAACAACCTCAACATTGAAAAACACCACCAAATTCAACAACATCTTCATCATCGACAAACACCAACAAATTCAACGACAACCTCGAAATTGAAAAACACCAACAAATACAACAACAACCTAAACATTGAAAAACAACAACAACCTCAACATTGACAAACACCAACAAATTCCAACAACAACCTCAACATTTAAAAACACCAACAAATTCAACAACAACCTCAACATTGAAAACAACAACAAATTCAACAACAACCTCAACATTTAAAAACGCCAAAAAATTCAACAACAACCTCAACATTGAAAAACAACAACCTCAACATTGTAAAACACGAACAAATTCAACAAAAAATTCAACATTGAAAAACACCAACAAATTCAACAACAACCCCGACATTGAAAAACACCAACAAATTCAACAACAACCTCAACTTTGAAAAACAACAACAACCTCATCATGGAAAAACACCAACAAATTCAACAACAACCTCAACATTGAAAAACAACAACATCCTCAAAATTGAAAAACACCAACAAATTCAACAACAACCCCAACATTTAAAAACAACAACAACCTCAACATTGAAAAACACCAACAAATTCAACAACAACCTCAACATTGAAAAACACCAACAAATTCAACAACAACCTCAACATTGAAAAACACCAACAAACTCAACAACAACCTCAACATTGAAAAACAACAACAACCTCAACATTGAAAAACACCAACAATTTCAACAACAACCTCAACATTGAAAAACACCAACAAATTCAACAACAACCTCAACATTGAAAAACACCAATAACCTCAACATTGAAAAACACCAACAAATTCAACAACAACCTCAACATTGAAAAACAACAACAACCTCAACATTGAAAAACACCAACAAATTCAACAACAACCTCAACATTGAAAAACAACAACAAACTCAACATTGAAAAGCACCAACAAATTCAACAACAACATCAATATTGAAAAAAAACAACCTCAACATTGAAAAACACCAACAAATTCAACAACTTCAAAATTGAAAAATACCAACAAGTTCAACAACAACCTCAACATTGAAAAACAACAACAACCTCAACATTGAAAAACACCAACAAATTAAACAACAAACTCGAAATTGAAAAACACCAACAAATTCAACAACAACTTCAACATTGAAAAACACCAACAAATTCAACAACAACCTCGACATTGAAAAACACCATCAAATTCAACAACAACCTCAACATTGAAAAACACCAACAACCTCAAAATTGAAAAAACACCAACAAATTCAACAACAATCTCAACATTGAAAAACACCAACAAACTCAACAACAACCTCAACATTGAAAAACAACAACAGCCTCAACATTGAAAAACACCAACAAATTCAACAACAACCTCAACATTGAAAAACACCAACAAATTCAACAACAACCTCAACATTGAAAAACACAAACAAATTCAACAACCTCAACATTGAAAAACAACAACAACCTCAACATTGAAAAACACCAACAAATTCAACAACAACCTCAACATTGAAAAACACCAACAAATTCAACAACAACCTCAACATTGAAAAACAACAACAACCTCAACATTGAAAAACACCAACAAATTCAACAACAACCTCAACATTGAAAAACAACAACAACCTCAACATTGAAAAACACCAACAAATTCAAAAACAACCTCAACATTGAAAAACAACAACAACCTCAACATTGAAAAACACCAACAAAATCAACAATAACCTCAACATTGAAAAACAACAACAACCTCAACATTGAAAAACACCAACAAATTCAACAACAACCTCAACATTGAAAAACAGCAACAAATTCAACAACAACCTCAACATTGAAAAACAACAACAACCTCAACATTGAAAAACAACAACAAATTCAACAACAACCTCAACATTGAAAAACAACAACAACCTCAACATTGAAAAACACCAACAAATTCAACAACAACCTCAACATTGAAAAGCACCAACAAATTCAACAACAACCTCAACATTGAAAAACACCAACAAACTCAACAACAACCTCAACATTGAAAAACAACAACAACCTCAACATTGAAAAACACCAAAAAATTCAACAACAACCTCAACATTGAAAAACACCAACAACCTCAACATTGAAAAACACCATCAAATTCAACAACAACCTCAACATTGAAAAACACCAACAACCTCAAAATTGAAAAAACACCAACAAATTCAACAACAACCTCAACATTGAAAAACAACAACAACCTCAACATTGAAAAACACCAACAAATTCAACAACAACGTCAGCATTGAAAAACAACAACAACCTCAACATTGAAAAACACCAACAAATTCAACAACAACCTCAACATTGGAAAACAACAACAAACTCAACATTGAAAAACACCAACAAATTCAACAACAACCTCAACATTGAAAAACAACAACAACCTCAACATTGAAAAACACCAACAAATTCAACAATAACCTCAACATTGAAAAACAACAACAACCTCAACATTGAAAAACACCAACAAATTCAACAACAACCTCAACATTGAAAAACACCAACAAATTCAACAACAACCTCAACATTGAAAAACAACAACAACCTCAACATTGAAAAACACCAACAAATTCAACAACAACCTCAACATTGAAAAGCACCAACAAATTCAACAACAACCTCAACATTGAAAAACACCAACAAACTCAACAACAACCTCAACATTGAAAAACAACAACAACCTCAACATTGAAAAACACCAAAAAATTCAACAACAACCTCAACATTGAAAAACACCAACAAATTCAACAACAACCTCAACATTGAAAAACACCAACAACCTCAACATTGAAAAACACCATCAAATTCAACAACAACCTCAACATTGAAAAACACCAACAACCTCAAAATTGAAAAAACACCAACAAATTCAACAACAACCTCAACATTGAAAAACACCAACAAACTCAACAACAACTTCAACATTGAAAAACAACAACAACCTCAACATTGAAAAACACCAACAAATTCAACAACAACCTCAACATTGAAAAACACCAACAAATTCAACAACAACCTCAACATTGAAAAACACCAACAAATTCAACAACAACCTCAACATTGAAAAACAACAACAACCTCAACATTGAAAAACACCAACAAATTCAACAACAACGTCAACATTGAAAAACAACAACAACCTCAACATTGAAAAACACCAACAAATTCAACAACAACCTCAACATTGGAAAACAACAACGTACTCAACATTGAAAAACACCAACAAATTCAACAACAACCTCAACATTGAAAAACAGCAACAACCGCAACATTGAAAAACACCAACAAATTCAACAACAACCTCAACATTGAAAAACACTAACAAATTCAACAACAACCTCAACATTGAAAAACAGCAACAAATTCAACAACAACCTCAACATTGAAAAACACCAACAAATTCAACAACAACCTCAACATTGACAAACAACAACAACATCAACATTGAAAAACACCAACAAATTCAACAACAACCTCAACATTGAAAAGCATCAACAAATTCAACAACAACCTCAACATTGAAAAACAACAACAACCTCAACCTTGAAAAACACCAACAAATTCAACAACAACCTCAACAGTGAAAAACAACAACAACCTCAACATTGAAAAACACCAACAAATTCAACAACAACCTCAACATTGAAAAACAACAACAAACTCAACGTTGAAAAACACCAACAAATTCAACAACAACCTCAACATTGAAAAACAACAACAACCTCAACTTTGAAAAACACCAACAAATTCAACAACAACCTCAACATTGAAAAACACCAACAAATTCAACAACAACCTCAACATTGAAAAACAACAACAACCTAAACTTTGAAAAACACCAACAAATTCAACAACAACCTCAACATTGAAAAAAAACAACAACCTCAACATTGAAAAACACCAACAAATTCAACAACAACCTCAACATTGAAAAACACCAACAAATTCAATATCAACCTCAGCATTGAAAAACAACAACAACCTCAACCTTGAAAAACACCAACAAATTCAACAACAACCTCAACATTGAAAAACAACAACAACCTCAACATTGAAAAACACCACCAAATTCAACAACATCTTCATCATCGACAAACACCAGCAAATTCAACAACAACCTCGAAATTGAAAAACACCAACAAATACAACAACAACCTAAACATTGAAAAACAACAACAACCTCAACATTGACAAACACCAACAAATTCAACAACAACCTCAACATTGGAAAACAACAACAAACTCAACATTGAAAAACACCAACAAATTCAACAACAACCTACAACATTGAAAAACAGCAACAACCGCAACCTTGAAAAACACCAACAAATTCAACAACAACCTCAACATTGAAAAACACTAACAAATTCAACAACAACCTCAACATTGAAAAACAGCAACAAATTCAACAACAAACTCAACATTGAAAAACACCAACAAATTCAACAACAACCTCAACATTGACAAACAACAACAACATCAACATTGAAAAACACCAACAAATTCAACAACAACCTCAACATTGAAAAGCATCAACAAATTCAACAACAACCTCAAAATTGAAAAACAACAACAACCTCAACATTGAAAAACACCAACAAATTCAACAACAACCTCAACAGTGAAAAACAACAACAACCTCAACATTGAAAAACACCAACAAATTCAACAACAACCTCAACATTGAAAAACAACAACAAACTCAACGTTGAAAAACACCAACAAATTCAACAACAACCTCAACATTGAAAAACAACAACAACCTCAACATTGAAAAACACCAACAATTTCAACAACAACCTCAACATTGAAAAACACCAACAAATTCAACAACAACCTCAACATTGAAAAACACCAATAACCTCAACATTGAAAAACACCAACAAATTCAACAACAACCTCAACATTGAAAAACAACAACAACCTCAACATTGAAAAACACCAACAAATTCAACAACAACCTCAACATTGAAAAACAACAACAAACTCAACATTGAAAAACACCAACAAATTCAACAACAACATCAATATTGAAAAAAAACAGCCTCAACATTGAAAAACACCAACAAATTCAACAACAACTTCAAAATTGAAAAATACCAACAAGTTCAACAACAACCTCAACATTGAAAAACAACAACAACCTCAACATTGAAAAACACCAACAAATTAAACAACAAACTCGAAATTGAAAAACACCAACAAATTCAACAACAACTTCAACATTGAAAAACACCAACAAATTCAACAACAACCTCGACATTGAAAAACACCATCAAATTCAACAACAACCTCAACATTGAAAAACACCAACAACCTCAAAATTGAAAAAACACCAACAAATTCAACAACAATCTCAACATTGAAAAACACCAACAAACTCAACAACAACCTCAACATTGAAAAACAACAACAGCCTCAACATTGAAAAACACCAACAAATTCAACAACAACCTCAACATTGAAAAACACCAACAAATTCAACAACAACCTCAACATTGAAAAACACAAACAAATTCAACAACCTCAACATTGAAAAACAACAACAACCTCAACATTGAAAAACACCAACAAATTCAACAACAACCTCAACATTGAAAAACACCAACAAATTCAACAACAACCTCAACATTGAAAAACAACAACAACCTCAACATTGAAAAACACCAACAAATTCAACAACAACCTCAACATTGAAAAACAACAACAACCTCAACATTGGAAAACACCAACAAATTCAAAAACAACCTCAACATTGAAAAACAACAACAACCTCAACATTGAAAAACACCAACAAAATCAACAATAACCTCAACATTGAAAAACAACAACAACCTCAACATTGAAAAACACCAACAAATTCAACAACAACCTCAACATTGAAAAACAGCAACAAATTCAACAACAACCTCAACATTGAAAAACAACAACAACCTCAACATTGAAAAACAACAACAAATTCAACAACAACCTCAACATTGAAAAACAACAACAACCTCAACATTGAAAAACACCAACAAATTCAACAACAACCTCAACATTGAAAAGCACCAACAAATTCAACAACAACCTCAACATTGAAAAACACCAACAAACTCAACAACAACCTCAACATTGAAAAACAACAACAACCTCAACATTGAAAAACACCAAAAAATTCAACAACAACCTCAACATTGAAAAACACCAACAACCTCAACATTGAAAAACACCATCAAATTCAACAACAACCTCAACATTGAAAAACACCAACAACCTCAAAATTGAAAAAACACCAACAAATTCAACAACAACCTCAACATTGAAAAACAACAACAACCTCAACATTGAAAAACACCAACAAATTCAACAACAACGTCAGCATTGAAAAACAACAACAACCTCAACATTGAAAAACACCAACAAATTCAACAACAACCTCAACATTGGAAAACAACAACAAACTCAACATTGAAAAACACCAACAAATTCAACAACAACCTCAACATTGAAAAACAACAACAACCTCAACATTGAAAAACACCAACAAATTCAACAATAACCTCAACATTGAAAAACAACAACAACCTCAACATTGAAAAACACCAACAAATTCAACAACAACCTCAACATTGAAAAACACCAACAAATTCAACAACAACCTCAACATTGAAAAACAACAACAACCTCAACATTGAAAAACACCAACAAATTCAACAACAACCTCAACATTGAAAAGCACCAACAAATTCAACAACAACCTCAACATTGAAAAACACCAACAAACTCAACAACAACCTCAACATTGAAAAACAACAACAACCTCAACATTGAAAAACACCAAAAAATTCAACAACAACCTCAACATTGAAAAACACCAACAAATTCAACAACAACCTCAACATTGAAAAACACCAACAACCTCAACATTGAAAAACACCATCAAATTCAACAACAACCTCAACATTGAAAAACACCAACAACCTCAAAATTGAAAAAACACCAACAAATTCAACAACAACCTCAACATTGAAAAACACCAACAAACTCAACAACAACTTCAACATTGAAAAACAACAACAACCTCAACATTGAAAAACACCAACAAATTCAACAACAACCTCAACATTGAAAAACACCAACAAATTCAACAACAACCTCAACATTGAAAAACACCAACAAATTCAACAACAACCTCAACATTGAAAAACAACAACAACCTCAACATTGAAAAACACCAACAAATTCAACAACAACGTCAACATTGAAAAACAACAACAACCTCAACATTGAAAAACACCAACAAATTCAACAACAACCTCAACATTGGAAAACAACAACGAACTCAACATTGAAAAACACCAACAAATTCAACAACAACCTCAACATTGAAAAACAGCAACAACCGCAACATTGAAAAACACCAACAAATTCAACAACAACCTCAACATTGAAAAACACTAACAAATTCAACAACAACCTCAACATTGAAAAACAGCAACAAATTCAACAACAACCTCAACATTGAAAAACACCAACAAATTCAACAACAACCTCAACATTGACAAACAACAACAACATCAACATTGAAAAACACCAACAAATTCAACAACAACCTCAACATTGAAAAGCATCAACAAATTCAACAACAACCTCAACATTGAAAAACAACAACAACCTCAACCTTGAAAAACACCAACAAATTCAACAACAACCTCAACAGTGAAAAACAACAACAACCTCAACATTGAAAAACACCAACAAATTCAACAACAACCTCAACATTGAAAAACAACAACAAACTCAACGTTGAAAAACACCAACAAATTCAACAACAACCTCAACATTGAAAAACAACAACAACCTCAACTTTGAAAAACACCAACAAATTCAACAACAACCTCAACATTGAAAAACACCAACAAATTCAACAACAACCTCAACATTGAAAAACAACAACAACCTAAACTTTGAAAAACACCAACAAATTCAACAACAACCTCAACATTGAAAAAAAACAACAACCTCAACATTGAAAAACACCAACAAATTCAACAACAACCTCAACATTGAAAAACACCAACAAATTCAATATCAACCTCAGCATTGAAAAACAACAACAACCTCAACCTTGAAAAACACCAACAAATTCAACAACAACCTCAACATTGAAAAACAACAACAACCTCAACATTGAAAAACACCACCAAATTCAACAACATCTTCATCATCGACAAACACCAGCAAATTCAACAACAACCTCGAAATTGAAAAACACCAACAAATACAACAACAACCTAAACATTGAAAAACAACAACAACCTCAACATTGACAAACACCAACAAATTCAACAACAACCTCAACATTGGAAAACAACAACAAACTCAACATTGAAAAACACCAACAAATTCAACAACAACCTACAACATTGAAAAACAGCAACAACCGCAACCTTGAAAAACACCAACAAATTCAACAACAACCTCAACATTGAAAAACACTAACAAATTCAACAACAACCTCAACATTGAAAAACAGCAACAAATTCAACAACAAACTCAACATTGAAAAACACCAACAAATTCAACAACAAACTCAACATTGACAAACAACAACAACATCAACATTGAAAAACACCAACAAATTCAACAACAACCTCAACATTGAAAAGCATCAACAAATTCAACAACAACCTCAAAATTGAAAAACAACAACAACCTCAACATTGAAAAACACCAACAAATTCAACAACAACCTCAACAGTGAAAAACAACAACAACCTCAACATTGAAAAACACCAACAAATTCAACAACAACCTCAACATTGAAAAAACAACAACAAACTCAACGTTGAAAAACACCAACAAATTCAACAACAACCTCAACATTGAAAAACAACAACAACCTCAACTTTGAAAAACACCAACAAATTCAACAACAACCTCAACATTGAAAAAGACCAACAAATTCAACAACAACCTCAACATTGAAAAACAACAACAACCTAAACTTTGAAAAACACCAAGAAATTCAACAACAACCTCAACATTGAAAAACAACAACAACCTCAACATTGAAAAACACCAACAAATTCAACAACAACCTCAACATTGAAAAACACCAACAAATTCAATATCAACCTCAGCATTGAAAAACAACAACAACCTCAACCTTGAAAAACACCAACAAATTCAACAACAACCTCAACATTGAAAAACAACAACAACCTCAACATTGAAAAACACCACCAAATTCAACAACATCTTCATCATCGACAAACACCAACAAATTCAACAACAACCTCGAAATTGAAAAACACCAACAAATACAACAACAACCTAAACATTGAAAAACAACAACAACCTCAACATTGACAAACACCAACAAATTCCAACAACAACCTCAACATTTAAAAACACCAACAAATTCAACAACAACCTCAACATTGAAAACAACAACAAATTCAACAACAACCTCAACATTTAAAAACGCCAAAAAATTCAACAACAACCTCAACATTGAAAAACAACAACCTCAACATTGTAAAACACGAACAAATTCAACAAAAAATTCAACATTGAAAAACGCCAACAAATTCAACAACAACCCCGACATTGAAAAACACCAACAAATTCAACAACAACCTCAACTTTGAAAAACAACAACAACCTCATCATGGAAAAACACCAACAAATTCAACAACAACCTCAACATTGAAAAACAACAACATCCTCAAAATTGAAAAACACCAACAAATTCAACAACAACCCCAACATTTAAAAACAACAACAACCTCAACATTGAAAAACACCAACAAATTCAACAACAACCTCAACATTGAAAAACACCAACAAATTCAACAACAACCTCAACATTGAAAAACACCAACAAACTCAACAACAACCTCAACATTGAAAAACAACAACAACCTCAACATTGAAAAACACCAACAATTTCAACAACAACCTCAACATTGAAAAACACCAACAAATTCAACAACAACCTCAACATTGAAAAACACCAATAACCTCAACATTGAAAAACACCAACAAATTCAACAACAACCTCAACATTGAAAAACAACAACAACCTCAACATTGAAAAACACCAACAAATTCAACAACAACCTCAACATTGAAAAACAACAACAAACTCAACATTGAAAAACACCAACAAATTCAACAACAACATCAATATTGAAAAAAAACAACCTCAACATTGAAAAACACCAACAAATTCAACAACAACTTCAAAATTGAAAAATACCAACAAGTTCAACAACAACCTCAACATTGAAAAACAACAACAACCTCAACATTGAAAAACACCAACAAATTAAACAACAAACTCGAAATTGAAAAACACCAACAAATTCAACAACAACTTCAACATCGAAAAACACCAACAAATTCAACAACAACCTCGACATTGAAAAACACCATCAAATTCAACAACAACCTCAACATTGAAAAACACCAACAACCTCAAAATTGAAAAAACACCAACAAATTCAACAACAATCTCAACATTGAAAAACACCAACAAACTCAACAACCTCAACATTGAAAAACAACAACAGCCTCAACATTGAAAAACACCAACAAATTCAACAACAACCTCAACATTGAAAAACACCAACAAATTCAACAACAACCTCAACATTGAAAAACACAAACAAATTCAACAACCTCAACATTGAAAAACAACAACAACCTCAACATTGAAAAACACCAACAAATTCAACAACAACCTCAACATTGAAAAACACCAACAAATTCAACAACAACCTCAACATTGAAAAACAACAACAACCTGAACATTGAAAAACACCAACAAATTCAACAACAACCTCAACATTGAAAAACAACAACAACCTCAACATTGAAAAACACCAACAAATTCAAAAACAACCTCAACATTGAAAAACAACAACAACCTCAACATTGAAAAACACCAACAAAATCAACAATAACCTCAACATTGAAAAACAACAACAACCTCAACATTGAAAAACACCAACAAATTCAACAACAACCTCAACATTGAAAAACAGCAACAAATTCAACAACAACCTCAACATTGAAAAACAACAACAACCTCAACATTGAAAAACAACAACAAATTCAACAACAACCTCAACATTGAAAAACAACAACAACCTCAACATTGAAAAACACCAACAAATTCAACAACAACGTCAACATTGAAAAGCACCAACAAATTCAACAACAACCTCAACATTGAAAAACACCAACAAACTCAACAACAACCTCAACATTGAAAAACAACAACAACCTCAACATTGAAAAACACCAAAAAATTCAACAACAACCTCAACATTGAAAAACACCAACAAGTTCAACAACAACCTCAACATTGAAAAACACCAACAACCTCAACATTGAAAAACACCATCAAATTCAACAACAACCTCAACATTGAAAAACACCAACAACCTCAAAATTGAAAAAACACCAACAAATTCAACAACAACCTCAACATTGAAAAACAACAACAACCTCAACATTGAAAAACACCAACAAATTCAACAACAACGTCAGCATTGAAAAACAACAACAACCTCAACATTGAAAAACACCAACAAATTCAACAACAACCTCAACATTGGAAAACAACAACAAACTCAACATTGAAAAACACCAACAAATTCAACAACAACCTCAACATTGAAAAACAACAACAACCTCAACATTGAAAAACACCAACAAATTCAACAATAACCTCAACATTGAAAAACCACAACAATCTCAACATTGAAAAACACCAACAAATTCAACAACAACCTCAACATTGAAAAACACCAACAAATTCAACAGCAACCTCAACGTTGAAAAAAAACAACAACCTCAACATTGAAAAACACCAACAAATTCAACAACAACCTCAACATTGAAAAACAACAACAACCTCAACATTGAAAAACACCAACAAATTCAACAACAACCTCAACATTGAAAAACACCAACAAATTCAACAACAACCTCAGGATTGAAAAACAACAACAACCTCAACATTGAAAAACACCAACAAATTCAACAACAACCTCAACATTGAAAAACAACAACAACCTCAACATTGAAAAACACCAACAAATTCAACAACAACTTCAACATTGAAAAACACCAACAAATTCAACAACAACCTCGAAATTGAAAAACACCAACAAATTCAACAACAACCTCAACTTTGAAAAACAACAACAACTTCAACATTGAAAAACACCAACAAATTTAACAACAACCTCAACATTGAAAAACAACAACAACCTCGACATTGAAAAACACCAACAAATTCAACAACAACCTCAACATTTAAAAACACCAACAAATTCAACAACAACCACAACATTGAAAAACAACAACAATCTCAACATTGAAAAACACCAACAAATTCAACAACAACCTCAACATTGAAAAACAACAACAACTTCAACATTGAAAAACACCAACAAATTTAACAACAACCTCAACATTGAAAAACAACAACAACCTCGACATTGAAAAACACCAACAAATTCAACAACAACCTCAACATTTAAAAACACCAACAAATTCAACAACAACCTCAACATTGAAAAACAACAACAATCTCAACATTGAAAAACACCAACAAATTCAACAACAACCTCAACATTGAAAAACAGCAACAACCGCAACATTGAAAAACACCAACAAATTCAACAACAACCTCAACATTGAAAAACACTAACAAATTCAACAACAACCTCAACATTGAAAAACAGCAACAAATTCAACAACAAACTCAACATTGAAAAACACCAACAAATTCAACAACAACCTCAACATTGACAAACAACAACAACATCAACATTGAAAAACACCAACAAATTCAACAACAACCTCAACATTGAAAAGCATCAACAAATTCAACAACAACCTCAACATTGAAAAACAACAACAACCTCAACATTGAAAAACACCAACAAATTCAACAACAACCTCAACAGTGAAAAACAACAACAACCTCAACATTGAAAAACACCAACAAATTCAACAACAACCTCAACATTGAAAAACAACAACAAACTCAACGTTGAAAAACACCAACAAATTCAACAACAACCTCAACATTGAAAAACAACAACAACCTCAACTTTGAAAAACACCAACAAATTCAACAACAACCTCAACATTGAAAAACACCAACAAATTCAACAACAACCTCAACATTGAAAAACAACAACAACCTAAACATTGAAAAACACCAACAAATTCAACAACAACCTCAACATTGAAAAACAACAACAACCTCAACATTGAAAAACACCAACAAATTCAACAACAACCTCAACATTGAAAAACACCAACAAATTCAAAAACAACCTCAGGATTGAAAAACAACAACAACCTCAACATTGAAAAACACCAACAAATTCAACAACAACCTCAACATTGAAAAACAACAACAACCTCAACATTGAAAAACACCACCAAATTCAACAAGATCTTCATCATTGACAAACACCAACAAATTCAACAACAACCTCGAAATTGAAAAACACCAACAAATACAACAACAACCTAAACATTGAAAAACAACAACAACATCAACATTGAAAAACACCAACAAATTCAACAACAACCTCAACATTGAAAAACAACAACAACCTCAACATTGAAAAACACCAACAAATTCAACAACAACTTCAACATTGAAAAACACCAACAAATTCAACAACAACCTCGAAATTGAAAAACACCAACAAATTCAACAACAACCTCAATTTTGAAAAACAACAACAACTTCAACATTGAAAAACACCAACAAATTTAACAACAACCTCAACATTGAAAAACAACAACAACCTCGACATTGAAAAACACCAACAAATTCAACAACAACCTCAACATTTAAAAACACCAACAAATTCAACAACAACCTCAACATTGAAAAACAACAACAATCTCAACATTGAAAAACACCAACAAATTCAACAACAACCTCAACATTGAAAAACAACAACAACTTCAACATTGAAAAACACCAACAAATTTAACAACAACCTCAACATTGAAAAACAACAACAACCTCGACATTGAAAAACACCAACAAATTCAACAACAACCTCAACATTTAAAAACACCAACAAATTCAACAACAACCTCAACTTTGAAAAACAACAACAATCTCAACATTGAAAAACACCAACAAATTCAACAACAACCTCAACATTGAAAAACAGCAACAACCGCAACATTGAAAAACACCAACAAATTCAACAACAACCTCAACATTGAAAAACACTAACAAATTCAACAACAACCTCAACATTGAAAAACAGCAACAAATTCAACAACAAACTCAACATTGAAAAACACCAACAAATTCAACAACAACCTCAACATTGACAAACAACAACAACATCAACATTGAAAAACACCAACAAATTCAACAACAACCTCAACATTTAAAAACACCAACAAATTCAACAACAACCTCAACATTGAAAACAACAACAAATTCAACAACAACCTCAACATTTAAAAACGCCAAAAAATTCAACAACAACCTCAACATTGAAAAACAACAACCTCAACATTGTAAAACACGAACAAATTCAACAAAAAATTCAACATTGAAAAACACCAACAAATTCAACAACAACCCCGACATTGAAAAACACCAACAAATTCAACAACAACCTCAACTTTGAAAAACAACAACAACCTCATCATGGAAAAACACCAACAAATTCAACAACAACCTCAACATTGAAAAACAACAACATCCTCAAAATTGAAAAACACCAACAAATTCAACAACAACCCCAACATTTAAAAACAACAACAACCTCAACATTGAAAAACACCAACAAATTCAACAACAACCTCAACATTGAAAAACACCAACAAATTCAACAACAACCTCAACATTGAAAAACACCAACAAACTCAACAACAACCTCAACATTGAAAAACAACAACAACCTCAACATTGAAAAACACCAACAATTTCAACAACAACCTCAACATTGAAAAACACCAACAAATTCAACAACAACCTCAACATTGAAAAACACCAATAACCTCAACATTGAAAAACACCAACAAATTCAACAACAACCTCAACATTGAAAAACAACAACAACCTCAACATTGAAAAACACCAACAAATTCAACAACAACCTCAACATTGAAAAACAACAACAAACTCAACATTGAAAAACACCAACAAATTCAACAACAACATCAATATTGAAAAAAAACAACCTCAACATTGAAAAACACCAACAAATTCAACAACAACTTCAAAATTGAAAAATACCAACAAGTTCAACAACAACCTCAACATTGAAAAACAACAACAACCTCAACATTGAAAAACACCAACAAATTAAACAACAAACTCGAAATTGAAAAACACCAACAAATTCAACAACAACTTCAACATCGAAAAACACCAACAAATTCAACAACAACCTCGACATTGAAAAACACCATCAAATTCAACAACAACCTCAACATTGAAAAACACCAACAACCTCAAAATTGAAAAAACACCAACAAATTCAACAACAATCTCAACATTGAAAAACACCAACAAACTCAACAACAACCTCAACATTGAAAAACAACAACAGCCTCAACATTGAAAAACACCAACAAATTCAACAACAACCTCAACATTGAAAAACACCAACAAATTCAACAACAACCTCAACATTGAAAAGCACAAACAAATTCAACAACCTCAACATTGAAAAACAACAACAACCTCAACATTGAAAAACACCAACAAATTCAACAACAACCTCAACATTGAAAAACACCAACAAATTCAACAACAACCTCAACATTGAAAAACAACAACAACCTCAACATTGAAAAACACCAACAAATTCAACAACAACCTCAACATTGAAAAACAACAACAACCTCAACATTGAAAAACACCAACAAATTCAAAAACAACCTCAACATTGAAAAACAACAACAACCTCAACATTGAAAAACACCAACAAAATCAACAATAACCTCAACATTGAAAAACAACAACAACCTCAACATTGAAAAACACCAACAAATTCAACAACAACCTCAACATTGAAAAACAGCAACAAATTCAACAACAACCTCAACATTGAAAAACAACAACAACCTCAACATTGAAAAACAACAACAAATTCAACAACAACCTCAACATTGAAAAACAACAACAACCTCAACATTGAAAAACACCAACAAATTCAACAACAACCTCAACATTGAAAAGCACCAACAAATTCAACAACAACCTCAACATTGAAAAACACCAACAAACTCAACAACAACCTCAACATTGAAAAACAACAACAACCTCAACATTGAAAAGCACCAAAAAATTCAACAACAACCTCAACATTGAAAAACACCAACAAGTTCAACAACAACCTCAACATTGAAAAACACCAACAACCTCAACATTGAAAAACACCATCAAATTCAACAACAACCTCAACATTGAAAAACACCAACAACCTCAAAATTGAAAAAACACCAACAAATTCAACAACAACCTCAACATTGAAAAACAACAACAACCTCAACATTGAAAAACACCAACAAATTCAACAACAACGTCAGCATTGAAAAACAACAACAACCTCAACATTGAAAAACACCAACAAATTCAACAACAACCTCAACATTGGAAAACAACAACAAACTCAACATTGAAAAACACCAACAAATTCAACAACAACCTCAACATTGAAAAACAACAACAACCTCAACATTGAAAAACACCAACAAATTCAACAATAACCTCAACATTGAAAAACAACAACAACCTCAACATTGAAAAACACCAACAAATTCAACAACAACCTCAACATTGAAAAACACCAACAAATTCAACAGCAACCTCAACGTTGAAAAAAAACAACAACCTCAACATTGAAAAACACCAACAAATTCAACAACAACCTCAACATTGAAAAACAACAACAACCTCAACATTGAAAAACACCAACAAATTCAACAACAACCTCAACATTGAAAAACACCAACAAATTCAACAACAACCTCAGGATTGAAAAACAACAACAACCTCAACATTGAAAAACACCAACAAATTCAACAACAACCTCAACATTGAAAAACAACAACAACCTCAACATTGAAAAACACCAACAAATTCAACAACAACTTCAACATTGAAAAACACCAACAAATTCAACAACAACCTCGAAATTGAAAAACACCAACAAATTCAACAACAACCTCAACTTTGAAAAACAACAACAACTTCAACATTGAAAAACACCAACAAATTTAACAACAACCTCAACATTGAAAAACAACAACAACCTCGACATTGAAAAACACCAACAAATTCAACAACAACCTCAACATTTAAAAACACCAACAAATTCAACAACAACCACAACATTGAAAAACAACAACAATCTCAACATTGAAAAACACCAACAAATTCAACAACAACCTCAACATTGAAAAACAACAACAACTTCAACATTGAAAAACACCAACAAATTTAACAACAACCTCAACATTGAAAAACAACAACAACCTCGACATTGAAAAACACCAACAAATTCAACAACAACCTCAACATTTAAAAACACCAACAAATTCAACAACAACCTCAACATTGAAAAACAACAACAATCTCAACATTGAAAAACACCAACAAATTCAACAACAACCTCAACATTGAAAAACAGCAACAACCGCAACATTGAAAAACACCAACAAATTCAACAACAACCTCAACATTGAAAAGCACTAACAAATTCAACAACAACCTCAACATTGAAAAACAGCAACAAATTCAACAACAAACTCAACATTGAAAAACACCAACAAATTCAACAACAACCTCAACATTGACAAACAACAACAACATCAACATTGAAAAACACCAACAAATTCAACAACAACCTCAACATTGAAAAGCATCAACAAATTCAACAACAACCTCAACATTGAAAAACAACAACAACCTCAACATTGAAAAACACCAACAAATTCAACAACAACCTCAACAGTGAAAAACAACAACAACCTCAACATTGAAAAACACCAACAAATTCAACAACAACCTCAACATTGAAAAACAACAACAAACTCAACGTTGAAAAACACCAACAAATTCAACAACAACCTCAACATTGAAAAAGAACAACAACCTCAACTTTGAAAAACACCAACAAATTCAACAACAACCTCAACATTGAAAAACACCAACAAATTCAACAACAACCTCAACATTGAAAAACAACAACAACCTAAACATTGAAAAACACCAACAAATTCAACAACAACCTCAACATTGAAAAACAACAACAACCTCAACATTGAAAAACACCAACAAATTCAACAACAACCTCAACATTGAAAAACACCAACAAATTCAAAAACAACCTCAGCATTGAAAAACAACAACAACCTCAACATTGAAAAACACCAACAAATTCAACAACAACCTCAACATTGAAAAACAACAACAACCTCAACATTGAAAAACACCACCAAATTCAACAAGATCTTCATCATTGACAAACACCAACAAATTCAACAACAACCTCGAAATTGAAAAACACCAACAAATACAACAACAACCTAAACATTGAAAAACAACAACAACATCAACATTGAAAAACACCAACAAATTCAACAACAACCTCAACATTGAAAAACAACAACAACCTCAACATTGAAAAACACCAACAAATTCAACAACAACTTCAACATTGAAAAACACCAACAAATTCAACAACAACCTCGAAATTGAAAAACACCAACAAATTCAACAACAACCTCAATTTTGAAAAACAACAACAACTTCAACATTGAAAAACACCAACAAATTTAACAACAACCTCAACACTGAAAAACAACAACAACCTCGACATTGAAAAACACCAACAAATTCAACAACAACCTCAACATTTAAAAACACCAACAAATTCAACAACAACCTCAACATTGAAAAACAACAACAATCTCAACATTGAAAAACACCAACAAATTCAACAACAACCTCAACATTGAAAAACAACAACAACTTCAACATTGAAAAACACCAACAAATTTAACAACAACCTCAACATTGAAAAACAACAACAACCTCGACATTGAAAAACACCAACAAATTCAACAACAACCTCAACATTTAAAAACACCAACAAATTCAACAACAACCTCAACATTGAAAAACAACAACAATCTCAACATTGAAAAAACACCAACAAATTCAACAACAACCTCAACATTGAAAAACAGCAACAACCGCAACATTGAAAAACACCAACAAATTCAACAACAACCTCAACATTGAAAAACACTAACAAATTCAACAACAACCTCAACATTGAAAAACAGCAACAAATTCAACAACAAACTCAACATTGAAAAACACCAACAAATTCAACAACAACCTCAACATTGACAAACAACAACAACATCAACATTGAAAAACACCAACAAATTCAACAACAACCTCAACATTGAAAAGCATCAACAAATTCAACAACAACCTCAACATTGAAAAACAACAACAACCTCAACATTGAAAAACGCCAACAAATTCAACAACAACCTCAACAGTGAAAAACAACAACAACCTCAACATTGAAAAACACCAACAAATTCAACAACAACCTCAACATTGAAAAACAACAACAAACTCAACGTTGAAAAACACCAACAAATTCAACAACAACCTCAACATTGAAAAACAACAACAACCTCAACTTTGAAAAACACCAACAAATTCAACAACAACCTCAACATTGAAAAACACCAACAAATTCAACAACAACCTCAACATTGAAAAACAACAACAACCTAAACATTGAAAAACACCAACAAATTCAACAACAACCTCAACATTGAAAAACAACAACAACCTCAACATTGAAAAACACCAACAAATTCAACAACAACCTCAACATTGAAAAACACCAACAAATTCAAAAACAACCTCAGCATTGAAAAACAACAACAACCTCAACATTGAAAAACACCAACAAATTCAACAACAACCTCAACATTGAAAAACAACAACAACCTCAACATTGAAAAACACCACCAAATTCAACAACATCTTCATCATTGACAAACACCAACAAATTCAACAACAACCTCGAAATTGAAAAACACCAACAAATACAACAACAACCTAAACATTGAAAAACAACAACAACCTCAACATTGACAAACACCAACAAATTCCAACAACAACCTCAACATTTAAAAACACCAACAAATTCAACAACAACCTCAACATTGAAAACAACAACAAATTCAACAACAACCTCAACATTTAAAAACGCCAAAAAATTCAACAACAACCTCAACATTGAAAAACAACAACCTCAACATTGTAAAACACCAACAAATTCAACAACAACCTCAACATTGAAAAACAACAACAACCTCAACATTGAAAAACACCAACAAATTCAACAACAACCTCAACATTGAAAAACACCAACAAATTCAAAAACAACCTCAGCATTGAAAAACAACAACAACCTCAACATTGAAAAACACCAACAAATTCAACAACAACCTCAACATTGAAAAACAACAACAACCTCAACATTGAAAAACACCACCAAATTCAACAACATCTTCATCATTGACAAACACCAACAAATTCAACAACAACCTCGAAATTGAAAAACACCAACAAATACAACAACAACCTAAACATTGAAAAACAACAACAACCTCAACATTGACAAACACCAACAAATTCCAACAACAACCTCAACATTTAAAAACACCAACAAATTCAACAACAACCTCAACATTGAAAACAACAACAAATTCAACAACAACCTCAACATTTAAAAACGCCAAAAAATTCAACAACAACCTCAACATTGAAAAACAACAACCTCAACATTGTAAAACACCAACAAATTCAACAAAAAATTCAACATTGAAAAACACCAACAAATTCAACAACAACACCGACATTGAAAAACACCAACAAATTCAACAACAACCTCAACTTTGAAAAACAACAACAACCTCATCATGGAAAAACACCAACAAATTCAACAACAACCTCAACATTGAAAAACAACAACATCCTCAAAATTGAAAAACACCAACAAATTCAACAACAACCCCAACATTTAAAAACAACAACAACCTCAACATTGAAAAACACCAACAAATTCAACAACAACCTCAACATTGAAAAACACCAACAAATTCAACAACAACCTCAACATTGAAAAACACCAACAAATTCAACAACAACCTCAACATTGAAAAACACCAATAACCTCAACATTGAAAAACACCAACAAATTCAACAACAACCTCAACATTGAAAAACAACAACAAACTCAACATTGAAAAACACCAACAAATTCAACAACAACATCAATATTGAAAAAAAAACAACCTCAACATTGAAAAACACCAACAAATTCAACAACAACTTCAAAATTGAAAAATACCAACAAGTTCAACAACAACCTCAACATTGAAAAACAACAACAACCTCAACATTGAAAAACACCAACAAATTAAACAACAAACTCGAAATTGAAAAACACCAACAAATTCAACAACAACTTCAACATTGAAAAACACCAACAAATTCAACAACAACCTCGACATTGAAAAACACCATCAAATTCAACAACAACCTCAACATTGAAAAACACCAACAACCTCAAAATTGAAAAAACACCAACAAATTCAACAACAATCTCAACATTGAAAAACACCAACAAACTCAACAACAACCTCAACATTGAAAAACAACAACAACCTCAACATTGAAAAACACCAACAAATTCAACAACAACCTCAACATTGAAAAACACCAACAAATTCAACAACAACCTCAACATTGAAAAACACCAACAAATTCAACAACCTCAACATTGAAAAACAACAACAACCTCAACATTGAAAAACACCAACAAATTCAACAACAACCTCAACATTGAAAAACACCAACAAATTCAACAACAACCTCAACATTGAAAAACACCAACAAATTCAACAACAACCTCAACATTGAAAAACAACAACAACCTCAACATTGAAAAACACCAACAAATTCAAAAACAACCTCAACATTGAAAAACAACAATAACCTCAACATTGAAAAACATCAACAAATTCAACAATAACCTCAACATTGAAAAACAACAACAACCTCAACATTGAAAAACACCGACAAATTCAACAACAACCTCAACATTGAAAAACAGCAACAAATTCAACAACAACCTCAACATTGAAAAACAACAACAACCTCAACATTGAAAAACACCAACAAATTCAACAACAACCTCAACATTGAAAAACAACAACAACTTCAACATTGAAAAACACCAACAAATTCAACAACAACCTCAAAATTGAAAAACGCAACAAATTCAACAACCACCTCAACATTGAAAAACAACAACAAACTCAACATTGAAAAACACCATCAAATTCAACAACAACCTCAACATTGAAAAACACCAACAACCTCAAAATTGAAAAAACACCAACAAATTCAACAACAACCTCAACATTTAAAAACAACAACAACCTCAACATTGAAAAACACCAACAAATTCAACAACAACCTCAACATTGAAAAACACCAACAAATTCAACAACAACCTCAACATTGAAAAACACCAACAAACTCAACAACAACCTCAACATTGAAAAACAACAACAACCTCAACATTGAAAAACACCAACAAATTCAACAACAACCTCAACATTGAAAAACACCTACAAATTCAACAACAAACTCAAGATTGAAAAACACCAACAATTTCAACAACCTCAACATTGAAAAACAACAACAACCTCAACATTGAAAAACACCAACAAATTCAACAACAACCTCAACATTGAAAAACACCAACAAATTCAACAACAACCTCAACATTGAAAAACAACAACAACCTCAACATTGAGAAACACCAACAAATTCAACAACAACCTCAAAATTGAAAAACAACAACAAACTCAACATTGAAAAACACCAATAAATTCAACAACAACGTCAACATTGAAAAACAACAACAACCTCAACATTGAAAAACACCAACAAATTCAACAATAACCTCAACATTGAAAAACAACAACAACCTCAACATTGAAAAACACCAACAAATTCAACAACAACCTCAACATTGAAAAACACCAACAAATTCAACAACAACTTCAACATTGAAAAACAACAACAACCTCAGCATTGAAAAACACCAACAAATTCAACAACAACCTCAACATTGAAAAACAGCAACAACCTCAACATTGAAAAACACCAACAAATTCAACAACAACCTCAACATTGAAAAACACAACAAATTCAACAACAACCTCAGCATTGAAAAACAACAACAACCTCAACATTGAAAAACACCAACAAATTCAACAACAACCTCAACATTGTAAAACAACAACAACCTCAACATTGTAAAACACCAACAAATTCAACAACAACTTCAACATTGAAAAACACCAACAAATTCAACAAGAACCTCGAAATTGAAAAACACCAACAAATTAAACAACAACCTCAATATTGAAAAACACCAACAACCTCAACATTGAAAAACACCAACAAATTCAACAAGAACCTCAACATTGAAAAACAACAACAACCTCAACATTGAAAAACACCAACAAATTCAACAACAACCTCAACTTTGAAAAACAACAACAACCTCATCATGGAAAAACACCAACAAATTCAACAACAACCTCAACATTGAAAAACAACAACATCCTCAAAATTGAAAAACACCAACAAATTCAACAACAACCCCAACATTTAAAAACAACAACAACCTCAACATTGAAAAACAATAACAAATTCAACAACAACCTCAACATTGAAAAGCACCAACAAATTCAACAACAACCTCAACATTGAAAAACACCAACAAATTCAACAACAACCTCAACATTGAAAAACAACAACAACCTCAACATTGAAAAACACCAACAAATTCAACAACAACCTCAACATTGAAAAACACCAACAAAATCAGCAACAACCTCAACATTGAAAAACACCAACAAATTCAACAACAACCTCAACATTGAAAAACAACAACAACCTCAGCATTGAAAAACACCAACAAATTCAACAACAACCTCAACATTGAAAAACAGCAACAACCTCAACATTGAAAAACACCAGCAAATTCAACAACAACCTCAACATTGAAAAACACAACAAATTCAACAACAACCTCAGCATTGAAAAACAACAACAACCTCAACATTGAAAAACACCAACAAATTCAACAACAACCTCAACATCGTAAAACAACAACAACCTCAACATTGAAAAACACCAACAAATTCAACAACAACTTCAACATTGAAAAACACCAACAAATTCAACAAGAACCTCGAAATTGAAAAACACCAACAAATTAAACAACAACCTCAATATTGAAAAACACCAACAACCTCAACATTGAAAAACACCAACAAATTCAACAAGAACCTCAACATTGAAAAACAACAACAACCTCAACATTGAAAAACACCAACAAATTCAACAACAACCTCAACATTTAAAAACACCAACAAATCCAACAACAACCTCAACATTGAAAAACAACAACAATCTCATCATTGAAAAACACCAATAAATTCAACAACAACCTCAACATTGAAAAACAGCAACAACCTCAACATTGAAAAACACCAACAAATTCAACAACAACCTCAACATTGAAAAACACCAACAAATTCAACAACAACCTCAACATTGAAAAACACCAACAAATTCAACAACAAACACAACATTGAAAAACACCAACAAATTCAACAACAACCTCAACATTGAAAAACAACAACAACCTCAACATTGAAAAACCCCAACAAATTCAAGAACATCCTCAAAATTGAAAAGCACCAACAAATTCAACAACAACCTCAACATTGAAAAACAACAACAACCTCAACATTGAAAAACACTAACAAATTCAACAACAACCTCAACATTGAAAAACAACAACAACCTCAACATTGAAAAACACCAACAAATTCAACAACAACCTCAACATTGACAAACAACAACAAACTCAACATTGACAAACACGAACAAATTCAAGAACAATCTCAATATTGAAAAACAACAACAACCTCAACATTGAAAAACACCAACAAATTCAACAACAACCTCAACATTGAAAAACACCAACAAATTCAACAACAACCTCAACATTGAAAAACAACAACAACCTAAACATTGAAAAACACCAACAAATTCAACAACAACCTCAACATTGAAAAACAACAACAACCTCATCATTGAAAAACACCAACAAATTCAACAACAACCTGAACATTGAAAAACACCAACAAATTCAACAACAACCTCAGCATTGAAAAACAACAACAACCTCAACATTGAAAAACACCAACAAATTCAACAACAACCTCAACATTGAAAAACAACAACAACCTCAACATTGAAAAACACCAACAAATTCAACAACAACTTCAACATTGAAAAACACCAACAAATTCAACAACAACCTCGAAATTGAAAAACACCATAAATACAACAACAACCTCAACATAGAAAAACACCAACAAATTCAACAACAACCTCAACATTGAAAAACAACAACAACCTCAACATTGCAAAACACCAGCAAATTCAACAACAACCTCAACATTTAAAAACACGAACAAATTCAACAAAAACCTCAACATTGAAAACACCAACAAATTCAACAACAACCTCAACATTTAAAAACCCCAACAAATTCAACAACAACCTCAACATTGAAAAACAACAACCTCAACATTTAAAAACACCAACAAATTCAACAACAACCTCAACATTGAAAGCACCAACAAATTCAACAACAACCTCAACATTTAAAAACACCAACAAATTCAACAAAAATTCAACATTGAAAATCACCAACAAATTCAACAACAACCCCGACATTGAAAAACACCAACAAATTCAACAACAACCTCAACTTTGAAAAACAGCAACAACCTCATCATGGAAAAACACCAACAAATTCAACAACAACCTCAACATTGAAAAACAACAACATCCTCAAAATTGAAAAACACCAACAAATTCAACAACAACCCCAACATTTAAAAACAACAACAACCTCAACATTGAAAAACAATAACAAATTCAACAACAACCTCAACATTGAAAAGCACCAACAAATTCAACAACAACCTCAACATTGAAAAACACCAACAAATTCAACAACAACCTCAACATTGAAAAACAACAACAACCTCAACATTGAAAAACACCAACAAATTCAACAACAACCTCAACATTGAAAAACACCAACAAATTCAGCAACAACCTCAACATTGAAAAACACCAACAAATTCAACAACAACCTCAACATTGAAAAACAACAACAACCTCAACATTGAAAAACACCAACAAATTCAACAACAACCTCAACATTGAAAAACAACAACAACCTCAACATTGAGAAACACCAACACATTCAACAACAACCTCAAAATTGAAAAACAACAACAAACTCAACATTGAAAAACACCAATAAATTCAACAACAACCTCAACATTGAAAAACAACAACAACCTCAACATTGAAAAACACCAACAAATTCAACAATAACCTCAACATTGAAAAACAACAACAACCTCAACACTGAAATACACCAACAAATTCAACAACCTCAACATTGAAAAACACCAAAAAATTCAACAACAACTTCAACATTGAAAAACAACGACAACCTCAGCATTGAAAAACACCAACAAATTCAACAACAACCTCAACATTGAAAAACAACAACAACCTCAACATTGAAAAACACCAACAAATTCAACAACAACCTCAACATTGAAAAACACAACAAATTCAACAACAACCTCAGCATTGAAAAACAACAACAACCTCAACATTGAAAAACACCAACAAATTCAACAACAACCTCAACATTGTAAAACAACAACAACCTCAACATTGAAAAACACCAACAAATTCAACAACAACTTCAACATTGAAAAACACCAACAAATTCAACAAGAACCTCGAAATTGAAAAACACCAACAAATTCAACAACAACCTCAACATTGAAAAACAACAACAACCTCAACATTGAAAAACACCAACAAATTCAACAACAACCTCAACATTGAAAAACAACAACAACCTCAACATTGAAAAACACCAACAAATTCAACAACAACCTCAACATTTAAAAACACCAACAAATTCAACAACAACCTCAACATTGAAAAACAACAACAATCTCATCATTGAAAAACACCAATAAATTCAACAACAACCTCAACATTGAAAAACAGCAACAACCTCAACATTGAAAAACACCAACAAATTCAACAACAACCTCAACATTGAAAAACACCAACAAATTCAACAACAACCTCAACATTGAAAAACACCAACAAACTCAACAACAACCTCAACATTGAAAAACAACAACAACCTCAACATTGAAAAACACCAACAAATTCAACAACAACCTCAACATTGAAAAACACCAACAAATTCAACAACAACCTCAACATTGAAAAACACCAATAACCTCAACATTGAAAAACACCAACAAATTCAACAACAACCTCAACATTGAAAAACAACAACAACCTCAACATTGAAAAACACCAACAAATTCAACAACAACCTCAACATTGAAAAACAACAACAAACTCAACATTGAAAAACACCAACAAATTCAACAACAACATCAATATTGAAAAAAAAACAACCTCAACATTGAAAAACACCAACAAATTCAACAACAACTTCAAAATTGAAAAATACCAACAAGTTCAACAACAACCTCAACATTGAAAAACAACAACAACCTCAACATTGAAAAACACCAACAAATTAAACAACAAACTCGAAATTGAAAAACACCAACAAATTCAACAACAACTTCAAAATTGAAAAACACCAACAAATTCAACAACAACCTCGACATTGAAAAACACCATCAAATTCAACAACAACCTCAACATTGAAAAACACCAACAACCTCAAAATTGAAAAAACACCAACAATTTCAACAACAATCTCAACATTGAAAAACACCAACAAACTCAACAACAACCTCAACATTGAAAAACAACAACAACCTCAACATTGAAAAACACCAACAAATTCAACAACAACCTCAACATTGAAAAACACCAACAAATTCAACAACAACCTCAACATTGAAAAAGACAAACAAATTCATCAACCTCAACATTGAAAAACAACAACAACCTCAACATTGAAAAACACCAACAAATTCAACAACAACCTCAACATTGAAATACACCAACAAATTCAACAACAACCTCAACATTGAAAAACAACAACAACCTCAACATTGAAAAACACCAACAAATTCAACAACAACCTCAACATTGAAAAACAACAACAACCTCAACATTGAAAAACACCAACAAATTCAAAAACAACCTCAACATTGAAAAACAACAACAACCTCAACATTGAAAAACACCAACAAATTCAACAATAACCTCAACATTGAAAAACAACAACCTCAACATTGAAAAACACCTTCAAATTCAACAACAACCTCAACATTGAAAAACAGCAACAAATTCAACAACAACCTCAACATTGAAAAACAACAACAACCTCAACATTGAAAAACACCAACAAATTCAACAACAACATCAACATTGAAAAACAACAACAACCTCAACATTGAAAAACACCAACAAATTCAACAACAACCTCAACATTGAAAAGCACCAACAAATTCAACAACAACCTCAACATTGAAAAACACCAACAAACTCAACAACAACCTCAACATTGAAAAACAACAACAACCTCAACATTGAAAAACACCAAAAAATTCAACAACAACCTCAACATTGAAAAACACCAACAAATTCAACAACAACCTCAACATTGAAAAACACCAACAACCTCAACATTGAAAAACACCATCAAATTCAACAACAACCTCAACATTGAAAAACACCAACAACCTCAAAATTGAAAAAACACCAACAAATTCAACAACAACCTCAACATTGAAAAACAACAACAACCTCAAAATTGAAAAACACCAACAAATTCAACAACAACGTCAGCATTGAAAAACAACAACAACCTCAACATTGAAAAACACCAACAAATTCAACAACAACCTCAACATTGGAAAACAACAACAAACTCAACATTGAAAAACACCAACAAATTCAACAACAACCTCAACATTGAAAAACAACAACAACCTCAACATTGAAAAACACCAACAAATTCAACAATAACCTCAACATTGAAAAACAACAACAACCTCAACATTGAAAAACACCAACAAATTCAACAACAACCTCAACATTGAAAAACACCAACAAATTCAACAACAACCTCAACATTGAAAAAAAACAACAACCTCAACATTGAAAAACACCAACAAATTCAACAACAACCTCAACATTGAAAAACAACAACAACCTCAACATTGAAAAACACCAACAAATTCAACAACAACCTCAACATTGAAAAACACCAACAAATTCAACAACAACCTCAGGATTGAAAAACAACAACAACCTCAACATTGAAAAACACCAACAAATTCAACAACAACCTCAACATTGAAAAACAACAACAACCTCAACATTGAAAAACACCAACAAATTCAACAACAACTTCAACATTGAAAAACACCAACAAATTCAACAACAACCTCGAAATTGAAAAACACCAACAAATTCAACAACAACCTCAACTTTGAATAACAACAACAACTTCAACATTGAAAAACACCAACAAATTTAACAACAACCTCAACATTGAAAAACAACAACAACCTCGACATTGAAAAACACCAACAAATTCAACAACAACCTCAACATTTAAAAACACCAACAAATTCAACAACAACCTCAACATTGAAAAACAACAGCAATCTCAACATTGAAAAACACCAACAAATTCAACAACAACCTCAACATTGAAAAACAACAACAACTTCAACATTGAAAAACACCAACAAATTTAACAACAACCTCAACATTGAAAAACAACAACAACCTCGACATTGAAAAACACCAACAAATTCAACAACAACCTCAACATTTAAAAACACCAACAAATTCAACAACAACCTCAACATTGAAAAACAACAACAATCTCAACATTGAAAAACACCAACAAATTCAACAACAACCTCAACATTGAAAAACAGCAACAACCGCAACATTGAAAAACACCAACAAATTCAACAACAACCTCAACATTGAAAAACACTAACAAATTCAACAACAACCTCAACATTGAAAAACAGCAACAAATTCAACAACAAACTCAACATTGAAAAACACCAACAAATTCAACAACAACCTCAACATTGACAAACAACAACAACATCAACATTGAAAAACACCAACAAATTCAACAACAACCTCAACATTGAAAAGCATCAACAAATTCAACAACAACCTCAACATTGAAAAACAACAACAACCTCAACATTGAAAAACACCAACAAATTCAACAACAACCTCAACAGTGAAAAACAACAACAACCTCAACATTGAAAAACACCAACAAATTCAACAACAACCTCAACATTGAAAAACAACAACAAACTCAACGTTGAAAAACACCAACAAATTCAACAACAACCTCAACATTGAAAAACAACAA
The DNA here is from genome assembly GCA_026770705.1 of Isurus oxyrinchus. Lineage (NCBI taxonomy): Eukaryota > Metazoa > Chordata > Chondrichthyes > Lamniformes > Lamnidae > Isurus > Isurus oxyrinchus. The sequence goes on from JANJGN010000160.1 coordinate 327,230, forward strand.
CAACCTCAACTTTGAAAAACACCAACAAATTCAACAACAACCTCAACATTGAAAAACACCAACAAATTCAACAACAACCTCAACATTGAAAAACAACAACAAACTAAACATTGAAAAACACCAACAAATTCAACAACAACCTCAACATTGAAAAACAACAACAACCTCAACATTGAAAAACACCAACAAATTCAACAACAACCTCAACATTGAAAAACACCAACAAATTCAAAAACAACCTCAGCATTGAAAAACAACAACAACCTCAACATTGAAAAACACCAACAAATTCAACAACAACCTCAACATTGAAAAACAACAACAACCTCAACATTGAAAAACACCACCAAATTCAACAACATCTTCATCATTGACAAACACCAACAAATTCAACAACAACCTCGAAATTGAAAAACACCAACAAATACAACAACAACCTAAACATTGAAAAACAACAACAACCTCAACATTGACAAACACCAACAAATTCCAACAACAACCTCAACATTTAAAAACACCAACAAATTCAACAACAACCTCAACATTGAAAACAACAACAAATTCAACAACAACCTCAACATTTAAAAACGCCAAAAAATTCAACAACAACCTCAACATTGAAAAACAACAACAACCTAAACATTGAAAAACACCAACAAATTCAACAACAACCTCAACATTGAAAAACAACAACAACCTCAACATTGAAAAACACCAACAAATTCAACAACAACCTCAACATTGAAAAACACCAACAAATTCAAAAACAACCTCAGCATTGAAAAACAACAACAACCTCAACATTGAAAAACACCAACAAATTCAACAACAACCTCAACATTGAAAAACAACAACAACCTCAACATTGAAAAACACCACCAAATTCAACAACATCTTCATCATTGACAAACACCAACAAATTCAACAACAACCTCGAAATTGAAAAACACCAACAAATACAACAACAACCTAAACATTGAAAAACAACAACAACCTCAACATTGACAAACACCAACAAATTCCAACAACAACCTCAACATTTAAAAACACCAACAAATTCAACAACAACCTCAACATTGAAAACAACAACAAATTCAACAACAACCTCAACATTTAAAAACGCCAAAAAATTCAACAACAACCTCAACATTGAAAAACAACAACCTCAACATTGTAAAACACCAACAAATTCAACAACAACCTCAACATTGAAAAACAACAACAACCTCAACATTGAAAAACACCAACAAATTCAACAACAACCTCAACATTGAAAAACACCAACAAATTCAAAAACAACCTCAGCATTGAAAAACAACAACAACCTCAACATTGAAAAACACCAACAAATTCAACAACAACCTCAACATTGAAAAACAACAACAACCTCAACATTGAAAAACACCACCAAATTCAACAACATCTTCATCATTGACAAACACCAACAAATTCAACAACAACCTCGAAATTGAAAAACACCAACAAATACAACAACAACCTAAACATTGAAAAACAACAACAACCTCAACATTGACAAACACCAACAAATTCCAACAACAACCTCAACATTTAAAAACACCAACAAATTCAACAACAACCTCAACATTGAAAACAACAACAAATTCAACAACAACCTCAACATTTAAAAACGCCAAAAAATTCAACAACAACCTCAACATTGAAAAACAACAACCTCAACATTGTAAAACACCAACAAATTCAACAAAAAATTCAACATTGAAAAACACCAACAAATTCAACAACAACACCGACATTGAAAAACACCAACAAATTCAACAACAACCTCAACATTGAAAAACAACAACATCCTCAAAATTGAAAAACACCAACAAATTCAACAACAACCCCAACATTTAAAAACAACAACAACCTCAACATTGAAAAACACCAACAAATTCAACAACAACCTCAACATTGAAAAACACCAACAAATTCAACAACAACCTCAACATTGAAAAACACCAACAAACTCAACAACAACCTCAACATTGAAAAACAACAACAACCTCAACATTGAAAAACACCAACAAATTCAACAACAACCTCAACATTGAAAAACACCAACAAATTCAACAACTACCTCAACATTGAAAAACACCAATAACCTCAACATTGAAAAACACCAACAAATTCAACAACAACTTCAACATTGAAAAACACCAACAAATTCAACAACAACCTCGACATTGAAAAACACCATCAAATTCAACAACAACCTCAACATTGAAAAACACCAACAACCTCAAAATTGAAAAAACACCAACAAATTCAACAACAATCTCAACATTGAAAAACACCAACAAACTCAACAACAACCTCAACATTGAAAAACAACAACAACCTCAACATTGAAAAACACCAACAAATTCAACAACAACCTCAACATTGAAAAACACCAACAAATTCAACAACAACCTCAACATTGAAAAACACCAACAAATTCAACAACCTCAACATTGAAAAACAACAACAACCTCAACATTGAAAAACACCAACAAATTCAACAACAACCTCAACATTGAAAAACACCAACAAATTCAACAACAACCTCAACATTGAAAAACACCAACAAATTCAACAACAACCTCAACATTGAAAAACAACAACAACCTCAACATTGAAAAACATCAACAAATTCAACAATAACCTCAACATTGAAAAACAACAACAACCTCAACATTGAAAAACACCAACAAATTCAACAACAACCTCAACATTGAAAAACAGCAACAAATTCAACAACAACCTCAACATTGAAAAACAACAACAACCTCAACATTGAAAAACACCAACAAATTCAACAACAACCTCAACATTGAAAAACAACAACAACCTCAACATTGAAAAACACCAACAAATTCAACAACAACCTCAAAATTGAAAAACGCAACAAATTCAACAACCACCTCAACATTGAAAAACAACAACAAACTCAACATTGAAAAACACCATCAAATTCAACAACAACCTCAACATTGAAAAACACCAACAACCTCAAAATTGAAAAAACACCAACAAATTCAACAACAACCTCAACATTTAAAAACAACAACAACCTCAACATTGAAAAACACCAACAAATTCAACAACAACCTCAACATTGAAAAACACCAACAAATTCAACAACAACCTCAACATTGAAAAACACCAACAAACTCAACAACAACCTCAACATTGAAAAACAACAACAACCTCAACATTGAAAAACACCAACAAATTCAACAACAACATCAACATTGAAAAACAACAACAACCTCAACATTGAAAAACACCAACAAATTCAACAACAACCTCAACATTGAAAAACACCTACAAATTCAACAACAAACTCAAGATTGAAAAACACCAACAATTTCAACAACCTCAACATTGAAAAACAACAACAACCTCAACATTGAAAAACACCAACAAATTCAACAACAACCTCAACATTGAAAAACACCAACAAATTCAACAACAACCTCAATATTGAAAAACAACAACAAACTCAACATTGAAAAACACCAATAAATTCAACAACAACGTCAACATTGAAAAACAACAACAACATCAACATTGAAAAACACCAACAAATTCAACAATAACCTCAACATTGAAAAACAACAACAACCTCAACATTGAAAAACACCAACAAATTCAACAACAACCTCAACATTGAAAAACACCAACAAATTCAACAACAACTTCAACATTGAAAAACAACAACAACCTCAGCATTGAAAAACACCAACAAATTCAACAACAACCTCAACATTGAAAAACAGCAACAACCTCAACATTGAAAAACACCAACAAATTCAACAACAACCTCAACATTGAAAAACACAACAAATTCAACAACAACCTCAGCATTGAAAAACAACAACAACCTCAACATTGAAAAACACCAACAAATTCAACAACAACCTCAACATTGTAAAACAACAACAACCTCAACATTGAAAAACACCAACAAATTCAACAACAACTTCAACATTGAAAAACACCAACAAATTCAACAAGAAACTCGAAATTGAAAAACACCAACAAATTCAACAACAACCTCAACATTGAAAAACACCAACAAATTCAACAAGAACCTCAACATTGAAAAGCAACAACAACCTCAACATTGAAAAACACCAACAAATTCAACAACAACCTCAACATTTAAAAACACCAACAAATCCAACAACAACCTCAACATTGAAAAACAACAACAATCTCATCATTGAAAAACACCAATAAATTCAACAACAACCTCAACATTGAAAAACAGCAACAACCTCAACATTGAAAAACACCAACAAATTCAACAACAACCTCAACATTGAAAAACACCAACAAATTCAACAACCTCAACATTGAAAAACAACAACAACCTCAACATTGAAAAACACCAACAAATTCAACAACAACCTCAACATTGAAAAACACCAACAAATTCAACAACAACCTCAACATTGAAAAACACCAACAAATTCAACAACAACCTCAACATTGAAAAACAACAACAACCTCAACATTGAAAAACACCAACAAATTCAAAAACAACCTCAACATTGAAAAACAACAACAACCTCAACATTGAAAAACATCAACAAATTCAACAATAACCTCAACATTGAAAAACAACAACAACCTCAACATTGAAAAACACCAACAAATTCAACAACAACCTCAACATTGAAAAACAGCAACAAATTCAACAACAACCTCAACATTGAAAAACAACAACAACCTCAACATTGAAAAACACCAACAAATTCAACAACAACCTCAACATTGAAAAACAACAACAACCTCAACATTGAAAAACACCAACAAATTCAACAACAACCTCAAAATTGAAAAACGCAACAAATTCAACAACCACCTCAACATTGAAAAACAACACAAACTCAACATTGAAAAACACCATCAAATTCAACAACAACCTCAACATTTAAAAACAACAACAACCTCAACATTGAAAAACACCAACAAATTCAACAATAACCTCAACATTGAAAAACAACAACAACCTCAACATTGAAAAACACCAACAAATTCAACAACAACCTCAACATTGAAAAACAGCAACAAATTCAACAACAACCTCAACATTGAAAAACAACAACAACCTCAACATTGAAAAACACCAACAAATTCAACAACAACCTCAACATTGAAAAACAACAACAACCTCAACATTGAAAAACACCAACAAATTCAACAACAACCTCAAAATTGAAAAACGCAACAAATTCAACAACCACCTCAACATTGAAAAACAACAACAAACTCAACATTGAAAAACACCATCAAATTCAACAACAACCTCAACATTGAAAAACACCAACAACCTCAAAATTGAAAAAACACCAACAAATTCAACAACAACCTCAACATTTAAAAACAACAACAACCTCAACATTGAAAAACACCAACAAATTCAACAACAACCTCAACATTGAAAAACACCAACAAATTCAACAACAACCTTAACATTGAAAAACACCAACAAACTCAACAACAACCTCAACATTGAAAAACAACAACAACCTCAACATTGAAAAACACCAACAAATTCAACAACAACATCAACATTGAAAAACAACAACAACCTCAACATTGAAAAACACCAACAAATTCAACAACAACCTCAACATTGAAAAACACCTACAAATTCAACAACAAACTCAAGATTGAAAAACAACAACAATTTCAACAACCTCAACATTGAAAAACAACAACAACCCCAACATTGAAAAACACCAACAAATTCAACAACAACCTCAACATTGAAAAACACCAACAAATTCAACAACAACCTCAATATTGAAAAACAACAACAAACTCAACATTGAAAAACACCAATAAATTCAACAACAACGTCAACATTGAAAAACAACAACAACCTCAACATTGAAAAACACCAACAAATTCAACAATAACCTCAACATTGAAAAACAACAACAACCTCAACATTGAAAAACACCAACAAATTCAACAACAACCTCAACATTGAAAAACACCAACAAATTCAACAACAACTTCAACATTGAAAAACAACAACAACCTCAGCATTGAAAAACACCAACAAATTCAACAACAACCTCAACATTGAAAAACAGCAACAACCTCAACATTGAAAAACACCAACAAATTCAACAACAACCTCAACATTGAAAAACACAACAAATTCAACAACAACCTCAGCATTGAAAAACAACAACAACCTCAACATTGAAAAACACCAACAAATTCAACAACAACCTCAACATTGTAAAACAACAACAACCTCAACATTGAAAAACACCAACAAATTCAACAACAACTTCAACATTGAAAAACACCAACAAATTCAACAAGAAACTCGAAATTGAAAAACACCAACAAATTCAACAACAACCTCAACATTGAAAAACACCAACAAATTCAACAAGAACCTCAACATTGAAAAACAACAACAACCTCAACATTGAAAAACACCAACAAATTCAACAACAACCTCAACATTTAAAAACACCAACAAATCCAACAACAACCTCAACATTGAAAAACAACAACAATCTCATCATTGAAAAACACCAATAAATTCAACAACAACCTCAACATTGAAAAACAGCAACAACCTCAACATTGAAAAACACCAACAAATTCAACAACAACCTCAACATTGAAAAACACCAACAAATTCAACAACCTCAACATTGAAAAACAACAACAACCTCAACATTGAAAAACACCAACAAATTCAACAACAACCTCAACATTGAAAAACACCAACAAATTCAACAACAACCTCAACATTGAAAAACACCAACAAATTCAACAACAACCTCAACATTGAAAAACAACAACAACCTCAACATTGAAAAACACCAACAAATTCAAAAACAACCTCAACATTGAAAAACAACAACAACCTCAACATTGAAAAACATCAACAAATTCAACAATAACCTCAACATTGAAAAACAACAACAACCTCAACATTGAAAAACACCAACAAATTCAACAACAACCTCAACATTGAAAAACAGCAACAAATTCAACAACAACCTCAACATTGAAAAACAACAACAACCTCAACATTGAAAAACACCAACAAATTCAACAACAACCTCAACATTGAAAAACAACAACAACCTCAACATTGAAAAACACCAACAAATTCAACAACAACCTCAAAATTGAAAAACGCAACAAATTCAACAACCACCTCAACATTGAAAAACAACAACAAACTCAACATTGAAAAACACCATCAAATTCAACAACAACCTCAACATTTAAAAACAACAACAACCTCAACATTGAAAAACACCAACAAATTCAACAACAACCTCAACATTGAAAAACACCAACAAATTCAACAACAACCTCAACATTGAAAAACACCAACAAACTCAACAACAACCTCAACATTGAAAAACAACAACAACCTCAACATTGAAAAACACCAACAAATTCAACAACAACCTCAACATTGAAAAACACCTACAAATTCAACAACAAACTCAAGATTGAAAAACACCAACAATTTCAACAACCTCAACATTGAAAAACAACAACAACCTCAACATTGAAAAACACCAACAAATTCAACAACAACCTCAACATTGAAAAACACCAACAAATTCAACAACAACCTCAAAATTGAAAAACAACAACAAACTCAACATTGAAAAACACCAATAAATTCAACAACAACGTCAACATTGAAAAACAACAACAACCTCAACATTGAAAAACACCAACAAATTCAACAATAACCTCAACATTGAAATACAACAACAACCTCAACATTGAAAAACACCAACAAATTCAACAACAACCTCAACATTGAAAAACAACAACAAACTCAACATTGAAAAACACCAACAAATTCAACAACAACATCAATATTGAAAAAAAAACAACCTCAACATTGAAAAACACCAACAAATTCAACAACAACTTCAAAATTGAAAAATACCAACAAGTTCAACAACAACCTCAACATTGAAAAACAACAACAACCTCAACATTGAAAAACACCAACAAATTAAACAACAAACTCGAAATTGAAAAACACCAACAAATTCAACAACAACTTCAACATTGAAAAACACCAACAAATTCAACAACAACCTCGACATTGAAAAACACCATCAAATTCAACAACAACCTCAACATTGAAAAACACCAACAACCTCAAAATTGAAAAAACACCAACAAATTCAACAACAATCTCAACATTGAAAAACACCAACAAACTCAACAACAACCTCAACATTGAAAAACAACAACAACCTCAACATTGAAAAACACCAACAAATTCAACAACAACCTCAACATTGAAAAACACCAACAAATTCAACAACAACCTCAGGATTGAAAAACACCAACAAATTCAACAACCTCAACATTGAAAAACAACAACAACCTCAACATTGAAAAACACCAACAAATTCAACAACAACCTCAACATTGAAAAACACCAACAAATTCAACAACAACCTCAACATTGAAAAACACCAACAAATTCAACAACAACCTCAACATTGAAAAACAACAACAACCTCAACATTGAAAAACACCAACAAATTCAAAAACAACCTCAACATTGAAAAACAACAACAACCTCAACATTGAAAAACATCAACAAATTCAACAATAACCTCAACATTGAAAAACAACAACAACCTCAACATTGAAAAACACCAACAAATTCAACAACAACCTCAACATTGAAAAACACCAACAAATTCAACAACAACCTCAAAATTGAAAAACGCAACAAATTCAACAACCACCTCAACATTGAAAAACAACAACAAACTCAACATTGAAAAACACCATCAAATTCAACAACAACCTCAACATTGAAAAACACCAACAACCTCAAAATTGAAAAAACACCAACAAATTCAACAACAACCTCAACATTTAAAAACAACAACAACCTCAACATTGAAAAACACCAACAAATTCAACAACAACCTCAACATTGAAAAACACCAACAAATTCAACAACAACCTCAACATTGAAAAACACCAACAAACTCAACAACAACCTCAACATTGAAAAACAACAACAACCTCAACATTGAAAAACACCAACAAATTCAACAACAACATCAACATTGAAAAACAACAACAACCTCAACATTGAAAAACACCAACAAATTCAACAACAACCTCAACATTGAAAAACACCTACAAATTCAACAACAAACTCAAGATTGAAAAACACCAACAATTTCAACAACCTCAACATTGAAAAACAACAACAACCTCAACATTGAAAAACACCAACAAATTCAACAACAACCTCAACATTGAAAAACACCAACAAATTCAACAACAACCTCAATATTGAAAAACAACAACAAACTCAACATTGAAAAACACCAATAAATTCAACAACAACGTCAACATTGAAAAACAACAACAACCTCAACATTGAAAAACACCAACAAATTCAACAATAACCTCAACATTGAAAAACAACAACAACCTCAACATTGAAAAACACCAACAAATTCAACAACAACCTCAACATTGAAAAACACCAACAAATTCAACAACAACCTCAACATTGAAAAACAACAACAACCTCAACATTGAAAAACACCAACAAATTCAACAACAACCTCAAAATTGAAAAACGCAACAAATTCAACAACCACCTCAACATTGAAAAACAACAACAAACTCAACATTGAAAAACACCATCAAATTCAACAACAACCTCAACATTGAAAAACAACAACAACCTCAACATTGAAAAACACCAACAAATTCAACAACAACTTCAACATTGAAAAACGCCAACAAATTCAACAACAACCTCAACATTGAAAAACACCAACAAATTCAACAACAACCTCAACATTGAAAAACAACAACAAACTCAACATTGAAAAACACCAACAAATTCAACAACAACCTCAACATTGAAAAACAACAACAACCTCAACATTGAAAAACACCAACAAATTCAGCAACAACCTCAACATTTAAAAACACCAACAAATTCAACAACAACCTCAACATTGAAAAACAACAACAATCTCAACATTGAAAAACACCAACAAATTCAACAACAACCTCAACATTGAAAAACAGCAACAACCTCAACATTGAAAAACACCAACAAATTCAACAACAACCTCAACATTGAAAAACACCAACAAATTCAACAACAACCTCAACATTGAAAAACACCAACAAATTCAACAACAACCTCAGGATTGAAAAACACCAACAAATTCAACAACCTCAACATTGAAAAACAACAACAACCTCAACATTGAAAAACACCAACAAATTCAACAACAACCTCAACATTGAAAAACACCAACAAATTCAACAACAACCTCAACATTGAAAAACACCAACAAATTCAACAACAACCTCAACATTGAAAAACAACAACAACCTCAACATTGAAAAACACCAACAAATTCAAAAACAACCTCAACATTGAAAAACAACAACAACCTCAACATTGAAAAACATCAACAAATTCAACAATAACCTCAACATTGAAAAACAACAACAACCTCAACATTGAAAAACACCAACAAATTCAACAACAACCTCAACATTGAAAAACACCAACAAATTCAACAACAACCTCAAAATTGAAAAACGCAACAAATTCAACAACCACCTCAACATTGAAAAACAACAACAAACTCAACATTGAAAAACACCATCAAATTCAACAACAACCTCAACATTGAAAAACACCAACAACCTCAAAATTGAAAAAACACCAACAAATTCAACAACAACCTCAACATTTAAAAACAACAACAACCTCAACATTGAAAAACACCAACAAATTCAACAACAACCTCAACATTGAAAAACACCAACAAATTCAACAACAACCTCAACATTGAAAAACACCAACAAACTCAACAACAACCTCAACATTGAAAAACAACAACAACCTCAACATTGAAAAACACCAACAAATTCAACAACAACATCAACATTGAAAAACAACAACAACCTCAACATTGAAGAACACCAACAAATTCAACAACAACCTCAACATTGAAAAACACCTACAAATTCAACAACAAACTCAAGATTGAAAAACACCAACAATTTCAACAACCTCAACATTGAAAAACAACAACAACCTCAACATTGAAAAACACCAACAAATTCAACAACAACCTCAACATTGAAAAACACCAACAAATTCAACAACAACCTCAATATTGAAAAACAACAACAAACTCAACATTGAAAAACACCAATAAATTCAACAACAACGTCAACATTGAAAAACAACAACAACCTCAACATTGAAAAACACCAACAAATTCAACAATAACCTCAACATTGAAAAACAACAACAACCTCAACATTGAAAAACACCAACAAATTCAACAACAACCTCAACATTGAAAAACACCAACAAATTCAACAACAACCTCAACATTGAAAAACAACAACAACCTCAACATTGAAAAACACCAACAAATTCAACAACAACCTCAAAATTGAAAAACGCAACAAATTCAACAACCACCTCAACATTGAAAAACAACAACAAACTCAACATTGAAAAACACCATCAAATTCAACAACAACCTCAACATTTAAAAACAACAACAACCTCAACATTGAAAAACACCAACAAATTCAACAATAACCTCAACATTGAAAAACAACAACAACCTCAACATTGAAAAACACCAACAAATTCAACAACAACCTCAACATTGAAAAACAGCAACAAATTCAACAACAACCTCAACATTGAAAAACAACAACAACCTCAACATTGAAAAACACCAACAAATTCAACAACAACCTCAACATTGAAAAACAACAACAACCTCAACATTGAAAAACACCAACAAATTCAACAACAACCTCAAAATTGAAAAACGCAACAAATTCAACAACCACCTCAACATTGAAAAACAACAACAAACTCAACATTGAAAAACACCATCAAATTCAACAACAACCTCAACATTGAAAAACACCAACAACCTCAAAATTGAAAAAACACCAACAAATTCAACAACAACCTCAACATTTAAAAACAACAACAACCTCAACATTGAAAAACACCAACAAATTCAACAACAACCTCAACATTGAAAAACACCAACAAATTCAACAACAACCTCAACATTGAAAAACACCAACAAACTCAACAACAACCTCAACATTGAAAAACAACAACAACCTCAACATTGAAAAACACCAACAAATTCAACAACAACATCAACATTGAAAAACAACAACAACCTCAACATTGAAAAACACCAACAAATTCAACAACAACCTCAACATTGAAAAACACCTACAAATTCAACAACAAACTCAAGATTGAAAAACACCAACAATTTCAACAACCTCAACATTGAAAAACAACAACAACCTCAACATTGAAAAACACCAACAAATTCAACAACAACCTCAACATTGAAAAACACCAACAAATTCAACAACAACCTCAATATTGAAAAACAACAACAAACTCAACATTGAAAAACACCAATAAATTCAACAACAACGTCAACATTGAAAAACAACAACAACCTCAACATTGAAAAAACACCAACAAATTCAACAATAACCTCAACATTGAAAAACAACAACAACCTCAACATTGAAAAACACCAACAAATTCAACAACAACCTCAACATTGAAAAACACCAACAAATTCAACAACAACTTCAACATTGAAAAACAACAACAACCTCAGCATTGAAAAACACCAACAAATTCAACAACAACCTCAACATTGAAAAACAGCAACAACCTCAACATTGAAAAACACCAACAAATTCAACAACAACCTCAACATTGAAAAACACAACAAATTCAACAACAACCTCAGCATTGAAAAACAACAACAACCTCAACATTGAAAAACACCAACAAATTCAACAACAACCTCAACATTGTAAAACAATAACAACCTCAACATTGAAAAACACCAACAAATTCAACAACAACTTCAACATTGAAAAACACCAACAAATTCAACAAGAAACTCGAAATTGAAAAACACCAACAAATTCAACAACAACCTCAACATTGAAAAACACCAACAAATTCAACAAGAACCTCAACATTGAAAAACAACAACAACCTCAACATTGAAAAACACCAACAAATTCAACAACAACCTCAACATTTAAAAACACCAACAAATCCAACAACAACCTCAACATTGAAAAACAACAACAATCTCATCATTGAAAAACACCAATAAATTCAACAACAACCTCAACATTGAAAAACAGCAACAACCTCAACATTGAAAAACACCAACAAATTCAACAACAACCTCAACATTGAAAAACACCAACAAATTCAACAACCTCAACATTGAAAAACAACAACAACCTCAACATTGAAAAAACACCAACAAATTCAACAACAACCTCAACATTGAAAAACACCAACAAATTCAACAACAACCTCAACATTGAAAAACACCAACAAATTCAACAACAACCTCAACATTGAAAAACAACAACAACCTCAACATTGAAAAACACCAACAAATTCAAAAAACAACCTCAACATTGAAAAACAACAACAACCTCAACATTGAAAAACATCAACAAATTCAACAATAACCTCAACATTGAAAAACAACAACAACCTCAACATTGAAAAACACCAACAAATTCAACAACAACCTCAACATTGAAAAACAGCAACAAATTCAACAACAACCTCAACATTGAAAAACAACAACAACCTCAACATTGAAAAACACCAACAAATTCAACAACAACCTCAACATTGAAAAACAACAACAACCTCAACATTGAAAAACACCAACAAATTCAACAACAACCTCAAAATTGAAAAACGCAACAAATTCAACAACCACCTCAACATTGAAAAACAACAACAAACTCAACATTGAAAAACACCATCAAATTCAACAACAACCTCAACATTTAAAAACAACAACAACCTCAACATTGAAAAACACCAACAAATTCAACAACAACCTCAACATTGAAAAACACCAACAAATTCAACAACAACCTCAACATTGAAAAACACCAACAAACTCAACAACAACCTCAACATTGAAAAACAACAACAACCTCAACATTGAAAAACACCAACAAATTCAACAACAACCTCAACATTGAAAAACACCTACAAATTCAACAACAAACTCAAGATTGAAAAACACCAACAATTTCAACATCCTCAACATTGAAAAACAACAACAACCTCAACATTGAAAAACACCAACAAATTCAACAACAACCTCAACATTGAAAAACACCAACAAATTCAACAACAACCTCAAAATTGAAAAACAACAACAAACTCAACATTGAAAAACACCAATAAATTCAACAACAACGTCAACATTGAAAAACAACAACAACCTCAACATTGAAAAACACCAACAAATTCAACAATAACCTCAACATTGAAATACAACAACAACCTCAACATTGAAAAACACCAACAAATTCAACAACAACCTCAACATTGAAAAACAACAACAAACTCAACATTGAAAAACACCAACAAATTCAACAACAACATCAATATTGAAAAAAAAACAACCTCAACATTGAAAAACACCAACAAATTCAACAACAACTTCAAAATTGAAAAATACCAACAAGTTCAACAACAACCTCAACATTGAAAAACAACAACAACCTCAACATTGAAAAACACCAACAAATTAAACAACAAACTCGTAATTGAAAAACACCAACAAATTCAACAACAACTTCAACATTGAAAAACACCAACAAATTCAACAACAACCTCGACATTGAAAAACACCATCAAATTCAACAACAACCTCAACATTGAAAAACACCAACAACCTCAAAATTGAAAAAACACCAACAAATTCAACAACAATCTCAACATTGAAAAACACCAACAAACTCAACAACAACCTCAACATTGAAAAACAACAACAACCTCAACATTGAAAAACACCAACAAATTCAACAACAACCTCAACATTGAAAAACACCAACAAATTCAACAACAACCTCAGGATTGAAAAACACCAACAAATTCAACAACCTCAACATTGAAAAACAACAACAACCTCAACATTGAAAAACACCAACAAATTCAACAACAACCTCAACATTGAAAAACACCAACAAATTCAACAACAACCTCAACATTGAAAAACACCAACAAATTCAACAACAACCTCAACATTGAAAAACAACAACAACCTCAACATTGAAAAACACCAACAAATTCAAAAACAACCTCAACATTGAAAAACAACAACAACCTCAACATTGAAAAACATCAACAAATTCAACAATAACCTCAACATTGAAAAACAACAACAACCTCAACATTGAAAAACACCAACAAATTCAACAACAACCTCAACATTGAAAAACAGCAACAAATTCAACAACAACCTCAACATTGAAAAACAACAACAACCTCAACATTGAAAAACACCAACAAATTCAACAACAACCTTAACATTGAAAAACAACAACAACCTCAACATTGAAAAACACCAACAAATTCAACAACAACCTCAAAATTGAAAAAACGCAACAAATTCAACAACCACCTCAACATTGAAAAACAACAACAAACTCAACATTGAAAAACACCATCAAATTCAACAACAACCTCAACATTGAAAAACACCAACAACCTCAAAATTGAAAAAAACACCAACAAATTCAACAACAACCTCAACATTTAAAAACAACAACAACCTCAACATTGAAAAACACCAACAAATTCAACAACAACCTCAACATTGAAAAACACCAACAAATTCAACAACAACCTCAACATTGAAAAACACCAACAAACTCAACAACAACCTCAACATTGAAAAACAACAACAACCTCAACATTGAAAAACACCAACAAATTCAACAACAACATCAACATTGAAAAACAACAACAACCTCAACATTGAAAAACACCAACAAATTCAACAACAACCTCAACATTGAAAAACACCTACAAATTCAACAACAAACTCAAGATTGAAAAACACCAACAATTTCAACAACCTCAACATTGAAAAACAACAACAACCTCAACATTGAAAAACACCAACAAATTCAACAACAACCTCAACATTGAAAAACACCAACAAATTCAACAACAACCTCAATATTGAAAAACAACAACAAACTCAACATTGAAAAACACCAATAAATTCAACAACAACGTCAACATTGAAAAACAACAACAACATCAACATTGAAAAACACCAACAAATTCAACAATAACCTCAACATTGAAAAACAACAACAACCTCAACATTGAAAAACACCAACAAATTCAACAACAACCTCAACATTGAAAAACACCAACAAATTCAACAACAACTTCAACATTGAAAAACAACAACAACCTCAGCATTGAAAAACACCAACAAATTCAACAACAACCTCAACATTGAAAAACAGCAACAACCTCAACATTGAAAAACACCAACAAATTCAACAACAACCTCAACATTGAAAAACACAACAAATTCAACAACAACCTCAGCATTGAAAAACAACAACAACCTCAACATTGAAAAACACCAACAAATTCAACAACAACCTCAACATTGTAAAACAACAACAACCTCAACATTGAAAAACACCAACAAATTCAACAACAACTTCAACATTGAAAAACACCAACAAATTCAACAAGAAACTCGAAATTGAAAAACACCAACAAATTCAACAACAACCTCAACATTGAAAAACACCAACAAATTCAACAAGAACCTCAACATTGAAAAACAACAACAACCTCAACATTGAAAAACACCAACAAATTCAACAACAACCTCAACATTTAAAAACACCAACAAATCCAACAACAACCTCAACATTGAAAAACAACAACAATCTCATCATTGAAAAACACCAATAAATTCAACAACAACCTCAACATTGAAAAACAGCAACAACCTCAACATTGAAAAACACCAACAAATTCAACAACAACCTCAACATTGAAAAACACCAACAAATTCAACAACCTCAACATTGAAAAACAACAACAACCTCAACATTGAAAAACACCAACAAATTCAACAACAACCTCAACATTGAAAAACACCAACAAATTCAACAACAACCTCAACATTGAAAAACACCAACAAATTCAACAACAACCTCAACATTGAAAAACAACAACAACCTCAACATTGAAAAACACCAACAAATTCAAAAACAACCTCAACATTGAAAAACAACAACAACCTCAACATTGAAAAACATCAACAAATTCAACAATAACCTCAACATTGAAAAACAACAACAACCTCAACATTGAAAAACACCAACAAATTCAACAACAACCTCAACATTGAAAAACAGCAACAAATTCAACAACAACCTCAACATTGAAAAACAACAACAACCTCAACATTGAAAAACACCAACAAATTCAACAACAACCTCAACATTGAAAAACAACAACAACCTCAACATTGAAAAACACCAACAAATTCAACAACAACCTCAAAATTGAAAAACGCAACAAATTCAACAACCACCTCAACATTGAAAAACAACAACAAACTCAACATTGAAAAACACCATCAAATTCAACAACAACCTCAACATTTAAAAACAACAACAACCTCAACATTGAAAAACACCAACAAATTCAACAACAACCTCAACATTGAAAAACACCAACAAATTCAACAACAACCTCAACATTGAAAAACACCAACAAACTCAACAACAACCTCAACATTGAAAAACAACAACAACCTCAACATTGAAAAACACCAACAAATTCAACAACAACCTCAACATTGAAAAACACCTACAAATTCAACAACAAACTCAAGATTGAAAAACACCAACAATTTCAACAACCTCAACATTGAAAAACAACAACAACCTCAACATTGAAAAACACCAACAAATTCAACAACAACCTCAACATTGAAAAACACCAACAAATTCAACAACAACCTCAAAATTGAAAAACAACAACAAACTCAACATTGAAAAACACCAATAAATTCAACAACAACGTCAACATTGAAAAACAACAACAACCTCAACATTGAAAAACACCAACAAATTCAACAATAACCTCAACATTGAAATACAACAACAACCTCAACATTGAAAAACACCAACAAATTCAACAACAACCTCAACATTGAAAAACAACAACAAACTCAACATTGAAAAACACCAACAAATTCAACAACAACATCAATATTGAAAAAAAAACAACCTCAACATTGAAAAACACCAACAAATTCAACAACAACTTCAAAATTGAAAAATACCAACAAGTTCAACAACAACCTCAACATTGAAAAACAACAACAACCTCAACATTGAAAAACACCAACAAATTAAACAACAAACTCGAAATTGAAAAACACCAACAAATTCAACAACAACTTCAACATTGAAAAACACCAACAAATTCAACAACAACCTCGACATTGAAAAACACCATCAAATTCAACAACAACCTCAACATTGAAAAACACCAACAACCTCAAAATTGAAAAAACACCAACAAATTCAACAACAATCTCAACATTGAAAAACACCAACAAACTCAACAACAACCTCAACATTGAAAAACAACAACAACCTCAACATTGAAAAACACCAACAAATTCAACAACAACCTCAACATTGAAAAACACCAACAAATTCAACAACAACCTCAGGATTGAAAAACACCAACAAATTCAACAACCTCAACATTGAAAAACAACAGCAACCTCAACATTGAAAAACACCAACAAATTCAACAACAACCTCAACATTGAAAAACACCAACAAATTCAACAACAACCTCAACATTGAAAAACACCAACAAATTCAACAACAACCTCAACATTGAAAAACAACAACAACCTCAACATTGAAAAACACCAACAAATTCAAAAACAACCTCAACATTGAAAAACAACAACAACCTCAACATTGAAAAACATCAACAAATTCAACAATAACCTCAACATTGAAAAACAACAACAACCTCAACATTGAAAAACACCAACAAATTCAACAACAACCTCAACATTGAAAAACAGCAACAAATTCAACAACAACCTCAACATTGAAAAACAACAACAACCTCAACATTGAAAAACACCAACAAATTCAACAACAACCTCAACATTGAAAAACAACAACAACCTCAACATTGAAAAACACCAACAAATTCAACAACAACCTCAAAATTGAAAAACGCAACAAATTCAACAACCACCTCAACATTGAAAAACAACAACCAACTCAACATTGAAAAACACCATCAAATTCAACAACAACCTCAACATTGAAAAACACCAACAACCTCAAAATTGAAAAAACACCAACAAATTCAACAACAACCTCAACATTTAAAAACAACAACAACCTCAACATTGAAAAACACCAACAAATTCAACAACAACCTCAACATTGAAAAACACCAACAAATTCAACAACAACCTCAACATTGAAAAACACCAACAAATTCAACAACAACCTCAAAATTGAAAAACGCAACAAATTCAACAACCACCTCAACATTGAAAAACAACAACAAACTCAACATTGAAAAACACCATCAAATTCAACAACAACCTCAACATTGAAAAACACCAACAACCTCAAAATTGAAAAAACACCAACAAATTCAACAACAACCTCAACATTGAAAAACAACAACAACCTCAACATTGAAAAACACCAACAAATTCAACAACAACCTCAACATTGAAAAACACCTACAAATTCAACAACAAACTCAAGATTGAAAAACACCAACAATTTCAACAACCTCAACATTGAAAAACAACAACAACCTCAACATTGAAAAACACCAACAAATTCAACAACAACCTCAACATTGAAAAACACCAACAAATTCAACAACAACCTCAAAATTGAAAAACAACAACAAACTCAACATTGAAAAACACCAATAAATTCAACAACAACGTCAACATTGAAAAACAACAACAACCTCAACATTGAAAAACACCAACAAATTCAACAATAACCTCAACATTGAAAAACAACAACAACCTCAACATTGAAAAACACCAACAATTTCAACAACAACCTCAACATTGAAAAACACCAACAAATTCAACAACAACTTCAACATTGAAAACCAACAACAACCTCAGCATTGAAAAACACCAACAAATTCAACAACAACCTCAACATTGAAAAACAGCAACAACCTCAACATTGAAAAACACCAACAAATTCAACAACAACCTCAACATTGAAAAACACAACAAATTCAACAACAACCTCAGCATTGAAAAACAACAACAACCTCAACATTGAAAAACACCAACAAATTCAACAACAACCTCAACATTGTAAAACAACAACAACCTCAACATTGAAAAACACCAACAAATTCAACAACAACTTCAACATTGAAAAACACCAACAAATTCAACAAGAAACTCGAAATTGAAAAACACCAACAAATTCAACAACAACCTCAACATTGAAAAACACCAACAAATTCAACCAGAACCTCAACATTGAAAAACAACAACAACCTCAACATTGAAAAACACCAACAAATTCAACAACAACCTCAACATTTAAAAACACCAACAAATCCAACAACAACCTCAACATTGAAAAACAACAACAATCTCATCATTGAAAAACACCAATAAATTCAACAACAACCTCAACATTGAAAAACAGCAACAACCTCAACATTGAAAAACACCAACAAATTCAACAACAACCTCAACATTGAAAAACACCAACAAATTCAACAACCTCAACATTGAAAAACAACAACAACCTCAACATTGAAAAACACCAACAAATTCAACAACAACCTCAACATTGAAAAACACCAACAAATTCAACAACAACCTCAACATTGAAAAACACCAACAAATTCAACAACAACCTCAACATTGAAAAACAACAACAACCTCAACATTGAAAAACACCAACAAATTCAAAAACAACCTCAACATTGAAAAACAACAACAACCTCAACATTGAAAAACATCAACAAATTCAACAATAACCTCAACATTGAAAAACAACAACAACCTCAACATTGAAAAACACCAACAAATTCAACAACAACCTCAACATTGAAAAACAGCAACAAATTCAACAACAACCTCAACATTGAAAAACAACAACAACCTCAACATTGAAAAACACCAACAAATTCAACAACAACCTCAACATTGAAAAACAACAACAACCTCAACATTGAAAAACACCAACAAATTCAACAACAACCTCAAAATTGAAAAACGCAACAAATTCAACAACCACCTCAACATTGAAAAACAACAACAAACTCAACATTGAAAAACACCATCAAATTCAACAACAACCTCAACATTTAAAAACAACAACAACCTCAACATTGAAAAACACCAACAAATTCAACAACAACCTCAACATTGAAAAACACCAACAAATTCAACAACAACCTCAACATTGAAAAACACCAACAAACTCAACAACAACCTCAACATTGAAAAACAACAACAACCTCAACATTGAAAAACACCAACAAATTCAACAACAACCTCAACATTGAAAAACACCTACAAATTCAACAACAAACTCAAGATTGAAAAACACCAACAATTTCAACAACCTCAACATTGAAAAACAACAACAACCTCAACATTGAAAAACACCAACAAATTCAACAACAACCTCAACATTGAAAAACACCAACAAATTCAACAACAACCTCAAAATTGAAAAACAACAACAAACTCAACATTGAAAAACACCAATAAATTCAACAACAACGTCAACATTGAAAAACAACAACAACCTCAACATTGAAAAACACCAACAAATTCAACAATAACCTCAACATTGAAAAACAACAACAACCTCAACATTGAAAAAACACCAACAAATTCAACAACAACCTCAACATTGAAAAACACCAACAAATTCAACAACAACTTCAACATTTGAAAAACAACAACAACCTCAGCATTGAAAAACACCAACAAATTCAACAACAACCTCAACATTGAAAAACAGCAACAACCTCAACATTGAAAAACACCAACAAATTCAACAACAACTTCAACATTGAAAAACACAACAAATTCAACAACAACCTCAGCATTGAAAAACAACAACAACCTCAACATTGAAAAACACCAACAAATTCAACAACAACCTCAACATTATAAAACAACAACAACCTCAACATTGAAAAACACCAACAAATTCAACAACAACTTCAACATTGAAAAACACCAACAAATTCAACAAGAACCTCGAAATTGAAAAACACCAACAAATTCAACAACAACCTCAACATTGAAAACAACAACAACCTCAACATTGAAAAACACCAACAAATTCAACAAGAACCTCAACATTGAAAAACAACAACAACCTCAACATTGAAAAACACCAACAAATTCAACAACAACCTCAACATTTAAAAAACACCAACAAATCCAACAACAACCTCAAACATTGAAAAACACCAATAAATTCAACAACAACCTCAACATTGAAAAACAGCAACAACCTCAACATTGAAAAACACCAACAAATTCAACAACAACCTCAACATTGAAAAACACCGACAAATTCAACAACAACCTCAACATTGAAAAACACCAACAAATTCAACAACAAACACAACATTGAAAAACACCAACAAATTCAACAACAACCTCAACATTGAAAAACAACAACAACCTCAACATTGAAAAACACCAACAAATTCAACAACAACCTCAAAATTGAAAAACAACAACAAACTCAACATTGAAAAACACCAATAAATTCAACAACAACGTCAACATTGAAAAACAACAACAACCTCAACATTGAAAAACACCAACAAATTCAACAATAACCTCAACATTGAAAAACAACAACAACCTCAACATTGAAAAACACCAACAAATTCAACAACAACCTCAACATTGAAAAACACCAACAAATTCAACAACAACTTCAACATTGAAAAACAACAACAACCTCAGCATTGAAAAACACCAACAAATTCAACAACAACCTCAACATTGAAAAACAGCAACAACCTCAACATTGAAAAACACCAACAAATTCAACAACAACCTCAACATTGAAAAACACAACAAATTCAACAACAACCTCAGCATTGAAAAACAACAACAACCTCAACATTGAAAAACACCAACAAATTCAACAACAACCTCAACATTGTAAAACAACAACAACCTCAACATTGAAAAACACCAACAAATTCAACAACAACTTCAACATTGAAAAACACCAACAAATTCAACAAGAACCTCGAAATTGAAAAACACCAACAAATTCAACAACAACCTCAACATTGAAAACAACAACAACCTCAACATTGAAAAACACCAACAAATTCAACAAGAACCTCAACATTGAAAAACAACAACAACCTCAACATTGAAAAACACCAACAAATTCAACAACAACCTCAACATTTAAAAACACCAACAAATCCAACAACAACCTCAACATTGAAAAACACCAATAAATTCAACAACAACCTCAACATTGAAAAACAGCAACAACCTCAACATTGAAAAACACCAACAAATTCAACAACAACCTCAACATTGAAAAACACCAACAAATTCAACAACAACCTCAACATTGAAAAACACCAACAAATTCAACAACAAACACAACATTGAAAAACACCAACAAATTCAACAACAACCTCAACATTGAAAAACAACAACAACCTCAACATTGAAAAACACTAACAAATTCAACAACAACCTCAACATTGAAAAACAACAACAACCTCAACATTGAAAAACACCAACAAATTCAACAACAACCTCAACATTGACAAACAACAACAAACTCAACATTGACAAACACGAACAAATTCAAGAACAATCTCAATATTGAAAAACAACAACAACCTCAACATTGAAAAACACCAACAAATTCAACAATAACCTCAACATTGAAAAACACCAACAAATTCAACAACAACCTCAACATTGAAAAACAACAACAACCTAAACATTGAAAAACACCAACAAATTCAACAACAACCTCAACATTGAAAAAACAACAACAACCTCATCATTGAAAAACACCAACAAATTCAACAACAACCTGAACATTGAAAAACACCAACAAATTCAACAACAACCTCAGCATTGAAAAACAACAACAACCTCAACATTGAAAAACACCACAAATTCAACAACAACCTCAACATTGAAAAACAACAACAACCTCAACATTGAAAAACACCAACAAATTCAACAACAACTTCAACATTGAAAACACCAACAAATTCAACAACAACCTCGAAATTGAAAAACACCATAAATACAACAACAACCTCAACATAGAAAAACACCAACAATTCAACAACACCTCAACATTGAAAAACAACAACAACCTCAACATTGCAAAACACCAGCAAATTCAACAACAACCTCAACATTTAAAAACACGAACAAATTCAACAAAAACCTCAACATTGAAAACACCAACCAATTCAACAATAACCTCAACATTTAAAAACGCCAACAAATTCAACAACAACCTCAACATTGAAAAACAACAACCTCAACATTTAAAAACACCAACAAATTCAACAACAACCTCAACATTGAAAGGACCAACAAATTCAACAACAACCTCAACATTTAAAAACACCAACAAATTCAACAAAAAATTCAACATTGAAAATCACCAACAAATTCAACAACAACCCCGACATTGAAAAACACCAACAAATTCAACAACAACCTCAACTTTGAAAAACCAACAACAACCTCATCATGGAAAAACACCAACAAATTCAACAACAACCTCAACATTGAAAAACAACATCCTCAAAATTGAAAAACACCAACAAATTCAACAACAACCCCAACATTTAAAAAACAACAACAACCTCAACATTGAAAAACAATAACAAATTCAACAGCTACCTCAACATTGAAAAGCACCAACAAATTCAACAACAACCTCAACATTGAAAAACACCAACAAATTCAACAACAACCTCAACATTGAAAAACAACAACAACCTCAACATTGAAAAACACCAACAAATTCAACAACAACCTCAACATTGAAAAACACCAACAAATTCAGTAACAACCTCAACATTGAAAAACACCAACAAATTCAACAACAACCTCAACATTGAAAAAACAACAACAACCTCAACATTGAAAAACACCAACAAATTCAACAACAACCTCAACATTGAAAAACAACAACAACCTCAACATTGAGAAACACCAACAAATTCAACAACAACCTCAAAATTGAAAAAACAACAACAAACTCAACATTGAAAAACACCAATAAATTCAACAACAACCTCAACTTTGAAAAACAACAACAACCTCAACATTGAAAAACACCAACAAATTCAACAATAACCTCAACATTGAAAAACAACAACAACCTCAACACTGAAAAACACCACAAATTCAACAACCTCAACATTGAAAACACCAACAAATTCAACAACAACTTCAACATTGAAAAACAACAACAACCTCAGCATTGAAAAACACCAACAAATTCAACAACAACCTCAACATTGAAAAACAACAACAACCTCAACATTGAAAAACACCAACAAATTCAACAACAACCTCAACATTGAAAAACACAACAAATTCAACAACAACCTCAGCATTGAAAACCAACAACAACCTCAACATTGAAAAACACCAACAAATTCAACAACAACCTCAACATTGTAAAACAACAACAACCTCAACATTGAAAAACACCAACAAATTCAACAACAACTTCAACATTGGAAAAACACCAACAAATTCAACAAGAACCTCGAAATTGAAAAACACCAACAAATTCAACAACAACCTCAACATTGAAAAACACCAACAAATTCAACAACAACCTCAACATTGAAAAACACCAACAAATTCAACAACAAACTCAACATTGAAAAACACCAACAAATTCAACAACAACCTCAACATTGAAAAACAACAACAACCTCAACATTGAAAAACACCAACAAATTCAACAGCATCCTCAAAATTGAAAAGCACCAACAAATTCAACAACAACCTCAACATTGAAAAACAACAACAACCTCAACATTGAAAAACACTAACAAACTCAACAACAACCTCAACATTGAAAAACAACAACAACCTCAACATTGAAAAACACCAACAAATTCAACAACAACCTCAACATTGAAAAACAACAACAAATTCAACATTGACAAACACGAACAAATTCAACAACAACCTCAATATTGAAAAACAACAACAACCTCAACATTCAAAAACACCAACAAATTCAACAACAACCTCAACATTGAAAAACACCAACAAATTCAACAACAACCTCAACATTGAAAAACAACAACAACCTCATCATTGAAAAACACCAACAAATTCAACAACAACCTGAACATTGAAAAAACACCAACAAATTCAACAACAACCTCAGCATTGAAAAACAACAACAAACCTCAACATTGAAAAACACCAACAATTCAACAACAACCTCAACATTGAAAAACAACAACAACCTCAGCATTGAAAAACACCAACAATTCACAACATCTTCAACATTGAAAAACACCAACAAATTCAACAACACCTCGAAATTGAAAAACACCATAAATACAACAACAACCTCAACATAGAAAAACACCACAAATTCAACAACAACCTCAACATTGAAAAACAACAACAACCTCAACATTGCAAAACACCAGCAAATTCACAACAACCTCAACATTTAAAAACACGAACAAATTCAACAAAAACCTCAACATTGAAAACACCAACAAATTCAGCAACAACCTCAACATTTAAAAACGCCAACAAATTCAACAACAACCTCAACATTGAAAAACAACAACCTCAACATTTAAAAACACCAACAAATTCAACAACAACCCTCAACATTGAAAGCACCAACAAATTCAACAACAACCTCAACATTTAAAAACACCAACAAATTCAACAAAAAATTCAACATTGAAAATCACCCAACAAATTCACAACAACCCCGACATTGAAAAACACCAACAAATTCAACAACAACCTCAACTTTGAAAAACAACAACAACCTCATCATGGAAAAACACCAACAAATTCAACAACAACCTCAACATTGAAAAACAACAACATCCTCAAAATTGAAAAACACCAACAAATTCAACAACAACCCCAACATTTAAAAACAACAACAACCTCAACATTGAAAAACAATAACAAATTCAACAACAACCTCAACATTGAAAAGCAACCAACAAATTCAACAACAACCTCAACATTGAAAAACACCAACAAACTCTCCAACAACCTCAACATTGAAAAACAACAACAACCTCAACATTGAAAAACACCAACAAATTCAACAACAACCTCAACATTGAAAAACACCAACAAATTCAGCAACAACCTCAACATTGAAAAACACCAACAAATTCAACAACAACCTCAACATTGAAAAACAACAACAACCTCAACATTGAAAAACACCAACAAATTCAACAACAACCTCAACATTGAAAAACAACAACAACCTCAAACAATTGAGAAACACCAACAAATTCAACAACCTCAAAATTGAAAAACAACACAAACTCAACATTGAAAAACACCAATAAATTCAACAACAACCTCAACATTGAAAAACAACAACACCTCAACATTGAAAAACACCAACAAATTCAACAATAACCTCAACATTGAAAAACAACAACAACCTCAACACTGAAAAACACCAAAAATTCAACCCTCAACATTGAAAAACACCAACAAATTCAACAACAACTTCAACATTGAAAAACAACAACAACCTCAGCATTGAAAAACACCAACAAATTCAACAACAACCTCAACATTGAAAAACAACAACAACCTCAACATTGAAAAACACCAACAAATTCAACAACAACCTCAACATTGAAAAACACAACAAATTCAACAACAACCTCAGCATTGAAAAACAACAACAACCTCAACATTGAAAAACACCAACAAATTCAACAACAACCTCAACATTGTAAAACAACAACAACCTCAACATTGAAAAACACCAAAAAATTCAACAACTTCAACATTGAAAAACACCAACAAATTCAACAAGAACCTCGAAATTGAAAAACACCAACAAATTCAACAACAACCTCAACATTGAAAAACAACAACAACCCCAACATTGAAAAACACCAACAAATTCAACAACAACCTCAACATTGAAAAACAACAACAACCTCAACATTGAAAAACACCAACAAATTCAACAACAACCTCAACATTTAAAAACACCAACAAATTCAACAACAACCTCAACATTGAAAAACAACAACAATCTCATCATTGAAAAACACCAATAAATTCAACAACAACCTCAACATTGAAAAACAGCAACAAAATCAACATTGAAAAAACACCAACAAATTCAACAACAACCTCAACATTGAAAAACACCAACAAATTCAACAACAACCTCAACATTGAAAAACACCAACAAATTCAACAACAAACTCAACATTGAAAAACACCAACAAATTCAACAACAACCTCAACATTGAAAAACAACAACAACCTCAACATTGAAAAACACCAACAAATTCAACAACATCCTCAAAATTGAAAAGCACCAACAAATTCAACAACAACCTCAACATTGAAAAACAACAACAACCTCAACATTGAAAAACACTAACAAACTCAACAACAACCTCAACATTGAAAAACAACAACAACCTCAACATTGAAAAACACCAACAAATTCAACAACAACCTCAACATTGAAAACCAACAACAAAATCAACATTGACAAACACGAACAAATTCAACAACAACCTCAATATTGAAAAACAACAACAACCTCAACATTCAAAAACACCAACAAATTCAACAACAACCTCAACATTGAAAAACACCAACAAATTCAACAACAACCTCAGCATTGAAAAACAACAACAACCTCATCATTGAAAAACACCAACAAATTCAACAACAACCTGAACATTGAAAAACACCAACAAATTCAACAACAACCTCAACATTGAAAAACAACAACAACCTCAACATTGAAAAACACCAGCAAATTCAACAACAACCTCAACATTTAAAAACACGAACAAATTCAACAAAAACCTCAACATTGAAAACACCAACAAATTCAACAACAACCTCAACATTTAAAAACGCCAACAAATTCAACAACAACCTCAACATTGAAAAACAACAACCTCAACATTTAAAAACACCAACAAATTCAACAACAACCTCAACATTGAAAGCACCAACAAATTCAACAACAACCTCAACATTTAAAAACACCAACAAATTCAACAAAAAATTCAACATTGAAAATCACCAACAAATTCAACAACAACCCCGACATTGAAAAACACCAACAAATTCAACAACAACCTCAACTTTGAAAAACAACAACAACCTCATCATGGAAAAACACCAACAAATTCAACAACAACCTCAACATTGAAAAACAACAACATCCTCAAAAGTGAAAAACACCAACAAATTCAACAACAACCCCAACATTTAAAAACAACAACAACCTCAACATTGAAAAACAATAACAAATTCAACAACAACCTCAACATTGAAAAGCACCAACAAATTCAACAACAACCTCAACATTGAAAAACACCAACAAACTCTCCAACAACCTCAACATTGAAAAACAACAACAACCTCAACATTGAAAAACACCAACAAATTCAACAACAACCTCAACATTGAAAAACACCAACAAATTCAGCAACAACCTCAACATTGAAAAACACCAACAAATTCAACAACAACCTCAACATTGAAAAACAACAACAACCTCAACATTGAAAAACACCAACAAATTCAACAACAACCTCAACATTGAAAAACAACAACAACCTCAACATTGAGAAACACCAACAAATTCAACAACCTCAAAATTGAAAAACAACAACAAACTCAACATTGAAAAACACCAATAAATTCAACAACAACCTCAACATTGAAAAACAACAACAACCTCAACATTGAAAAACACCAACAAATTCAACAATAACCTCAACATTGAAAAACAACAACAACCTCAACACTGAAAAACACCAACAAATTCAACAACCTCAACATTGAAAAACACCAACAAATTCAACAACAACTTCAACATTGAAAAACAACAACAACCTCAGCATTGAAAAACACCAACAAATTCAACAACAACCTCAACATTGAAAAACAACAACAACCTCAACATTGAAAAACACCAACAAATTCAACAACAACCTCAACATTGAAAAACACAACAAATTCAACAACAACCGCAGCATTGAAAAACAACAACAACCTCAACATTGAAAAACACCAACAAATTCAACAACAACCTCAACATTGTAAAACAACAACAACCTCAACATTGAAAAACACCAAAAAATTCAACAACTTCAACATTGAAAAACACCAACAAATTCAACAAGAACCTCGAAATTGAAAAACACCAACAAATTCAACAACAACCTCAACATTGAAAAACAACAACAACCTCAACATTGAAAAACACCAACAAATTCAACAACAACCTCAACATTGAAAAACAACAACAACCTCAACATTGAAAAACACCAACAAATTCAACAACAACCTCAACATTTGAAAACACCAACAAATTCAACAACAACCTCAACATTGAAAAACAACAACAATCTCATCATTGAAAAACACCAACAAATTCAACAACAACCTCAACATTGAAAAACAGCAACAAAATCAACATTGAAAAACACCAACAAATTCAACAACAACCTCAACATTGAAAAACACCAACAAATTCAACAACAACCTCAACATTGAAAAACACCAACAAATTCAACAACAAACTCAACATTGAAAAACACCAACAAATTCAACAACAACCTCAACATTGAAAAACAACAACAACCTCAACATTGAAAAACACCAACAAATTCAACAACATCCTCAAAATTGAAAAGCACCAACAAATTCAACAACAACCTCAACATTGAAAAACAACAACAACCTCAACATTGAAAAACACTAACAAACTCAACAACAACCTCAACATTGAAAAACAACAACAACCTCAACATTGAAAAACACCAACAAATTCAACAACAACCTCAACATTGAAAAACAACAACAAACTCAACATTGACAAACACGAACAAATTCAACAACAACCTCAATATTGAAAAACAACAACAACCTCAACATTCAAAAACACCAACAAATTCAACAACAACCTCAACATTGAAAAACACCAACAAATTCAACAACAACCTCAGCATTGAAAAACAACAACAACCTCATCATTGAAAAACACCAACAAATTCAACAACAACCTGAACATTGAAAAACACCAACAAATTCAACAACAACCTCAGCATTGAAAAACAACAACAACCTCAACATTGAAAAACACCAACAAATTCAACAACAACCTCAACATTGAAAAACAACAACAACCTCAACATTGGAAAACACCAACAAATTCAACAACAACTTCAACATTGAAAAACACCAACAAATTCAACAACAACCCCGACATTGAAAAACACCAACAAATTCAACAACAACCTCAACTTTGAAAAACAACAACAACCTCATCATGGAAAAACACCAACAAATTCAACAACAACCTCAACATTGAAAAACAACAACATCCTCAAAAGTGAAAAACACCAACAAATTCAACAACAACCCCAACATTTAAAAACAACAACAACCTCAACATTGAAAAACAATAACAAATTCAACAACAACCTCAACATTGAAAAGCACCAACAAATTCAACAACAACCTCAACATTGAAAAACACCAACAAACTCTCCAACAACCTCAACATTGAAAAACAACAACAACCTCAACATTGAAAAACACCAACAAATTCAACAACAACCTCAACATTGAAAAACACCAACAAATTCAGCAACAACCTCAACATTGAAAAAACACCAACAAATTCAACAACAACCTCAACATTGAAAAACAACAACAACCTCAACATTGAAAAACACCAACAAATTCAACAACAACCTCAACATTGAAAAACAACAACAACCTCAACATTGAGAAACACCAACAAATTCAACAACCTCAAAATTGAAAAACAACAACAAACTCAACATTGAAAAACACCAATAAATTCAACAACAACCTCAACATTGAAAAACAACAACAACCTCAACATTGAAAAACACCAACAAATTCAACAATAACCTCAACATTGAAAAACAACAACAACCTCAAGACTGAAAAACACCAACAAATTCAACAACCTCAACATTGAAAAACACCAACAAATTCAACAACAACTTCAACATTGAAAAACAACAACAACCTCAGCATTGAAAAACACCAACAAATTCAACAACAACCTCAACATTGAAAAACAACAACAACCTCAACATTGAAAAACACCAACAAATTCAACAACAACCTCAACATTGAAAAACACAACAAATTCAACAACAACCGCAGCATTGAAAAACAACAACAACCTCAACATTGAAAAACACCAACAAATTCAACAACAACCTCAACATTGTAAAACAACAACAACCTCAACATTGAAAAACACCAAAAAATTCAACAACTTCAACATTGAAAAACACCAACAAATTCAACAAGAACCTCGAAATTGAAAAACACCAACAAATTCAACAACAACCTCAACATTGAAAAACAACAACAACCTCAACATTGAAAAACACCAACAAATTCAACAACAACCTCAACATTGAAAAACAACAACAACCTCAACATTGAAAAACACCAACAAATTCAACAACAACCTCAACATTTGAAAACACCAACAAATTCAACAACAACCTCAACATTGAAAAACAACAACAATCTCATCATTGAAAAACACCAACAAATTCAACAACAACCTCAACATTGAAAAACAGCAACAAAATCAACATTGAAAAACACCAACAAATTCAACAACAACCTCAACATTGAAAAACACCAACAAATTCAACAACAACCTCAACATTGAAAAACACCAACAAATTCAACAACAAACTCAACATTGAAAAACACCAACAAATTCAACAACAACCTCAACATTGAAAAACAACAACAACCTCAACATTGAAAAACACCAACAAATTCAACAACATCCTCAAAATTGAAAAGCACCAACAAATTCAACAACAACCTCAACATTGAAAAACAACAACAACCTCAACATTGAAAAACACTAACAAACTCAACAACAACCTCAACATTGAAAAACAACAACAACCTCAACATTGAAAAACACCAACAAATTCAACAACAACCTCAACATTGAAAAACAACAACAAACTCAACATTGACAAACACGAACAAATTCAACAACAACCTCAATATTGAAAAACAACAACAACCTCAACATTCAAAAACACCAACAAATTCAACAACAACCTCAACATTGAAAAACACCAACAAATTCAACAACAACCTCAGCATTGAAAAACAACAACAACCTCATCATTGAAAAACACCAACAAATTCAACAACAACCTGAACATTGAAAAACACCAACAAATTCAACAACAACCTCAGCATTGAAAAACAACAACAACCTCAACATTGAAAAACACCAACAAATTCAACAACAACCTCAACATTGAAAAACAACAACAACCTCAACATTGGAAA
Organism: Isurus oxyrinchus; assembly: GCA_026770705.1. Classification (NCBI taxonomy): domain Eukaryota; kingdom Metazoa; phylum Chordata; class Chondrichthyes; order Lamniformes; family Lamnidae; genus Isurus; species Isurus oxyrinchus. The sequence continues at coordinate 360,829 of JANJGN010000160.1, forward strand.
ACACCAACAAATTCAACAACAACTTCAACATTGAAAAACACCAACAAATTCAACAACAACCTCGAAATTGAAAAACACCATAAATACAACAACAACCTCAACATAGAAAAACACCAACAAATTCAACAACAACCTCAACATTGAAAAACAACAACAACCTCAACATTGCAAAACACCAGCAAATTCAACAACAACCTCAACATTTAAAAACACGAACAAATTCAACAAAAAACTCAACATTGAAAACACCAACAAATTCAACAACAACCTCAACATTTAAAAACGCCAACAAATTCAACAACAACCTCAACATTGAAAAACAACAACCTCAACATTTAAAAACACCAACAAATTCAACAACAACCTCAACATTGAAAGCACCAACAAATTCAACAACAACCTCAACATTTAAAAACACCAACAAATTCAACAAAAAATTCAACATTGAAAATCACCAACAAATTCAACAACAACCCCGACATTGAAAAACACCAACAAATTCAACAACAACCTCAACTTTGAAAAACAACAACAACCTCATCATGGAAAAACACCAACAAATTCAACAACAACCTCAACATTGAAAAACAACAACATCCTCAAAATTGAAAAACACCAACAAATTCAACAACAACCCCAACATTTAAAAACAACAACAACCTCAACATTGAAAAACAATAACAAATTCAACAACAACCTCAACATTGAAAAGCACCAACAAATTCAACAACAACCTCAACATTGAAAAACACCAACAAACTCTCCAACAACCTCAACATTGAAAAACAACAACAACCTCAACATTGAAAAACACCAACAAATTCAACAACAACCTCAACATTGAAAAACACCAACAAATTCAGCAACAACCTCAACATTGAAAAACACCAACAAATTCAACAACAACCTCAACATTGAAAAACAACAACAACCTCAACATTGAAAAACACCAATAAATTCAACAAGAACCTCAACATTGAAAAACAACAACAACCTCAACATTGAGAAACACCAACAAATTCAACAACAACCTCAAAATTGAAAAACAACAACAAACTCAACATTGAAAAAAACCAATAAATTCAACAACAACCTCAACATTGAAAAACAACAACAACCTCAACATTGAAAAACACCAACAAATTCAACAATAACCTCAACATTGAAAAACAACAACAACCTCAACACTGAAAAACACCAACAAATTCAACAACCTCAACATTGAAAAACACCAACAAATTCAACAACAACTTCAACATTGAAAAACAACAACAACCTCAGCATTGAAAAACACCAACAAATTCAACAACAACCTCAACATTGAAAAACAACAACAACCTCAACATTAAAAAACACCAACAAATTCAACAACAACCTCAACTTTGAAAAACACAACAAATTCAACAACAACCTCAGCATTGAAAAACAACAACAACCTCAACATTGAAAAACACCAACAAATTCAACAACAACCTCAACATTGTAAAACAACAACAACCTCAACATTGAAAAACACCAACAAATTCAACAACAACTTCAACATTGAAAAACACCAACAAATTCAACAAGAACCTCGAAATTGAAAAACACCAACAAATTCAACAACAACCTCAACATTGAAAAACAACAACAACCTCAACATTGAAAAACACCAACAAATTCAACAACAACCTCAACATTGAAAAACAACAACAACCTCAACATTGAAAAACACCAACAAATTCAACAACAACCTCAACATTTAAAAACACCAACAAATTCAACAACAACCTCAACATTGAAAAACAACAACAATCTCATCATTGAAAAACACCAATAAATTCAACAACAACCTCAACATTGAAAAACAGCAACAACCTCAACATTGAAAAACACCAACAAATTCAACAACAACCTCAACATTGAAAAACACCAACAAATTCAACAACAACCTCAACATTGAAAAACACCAACAAATTCAACAACAAACTCAACATTGAAAAACACCAACAAATTCAACAACAACCTCAACATTGAAAAACAACAACAACCTCAACATTGAAAAACACCAACAAATTCAACAACATCCTCAAAATTGAAAAGCACCAACAAATTCAACAACAACCTCAACATTGAAAAACAACAACAACCTCAACATTGAAAAACACTAACAAACTCAACAACAACCTCAACATTGAAAAACAACAACAACCTCAACATTGAAAAACACCAACAAATTCAACAACAACCTCAACATTGAAAAACAACAGCAAACTCAACATTGACAAACACGAACAAATTCAACAACAACCTCAATATTGAAAAACAACAACAACCTCAACATTCAAAAACACCAACAAATTCAACAACAACCTCAACATTGAAAAACACCAACAAATTCAACAACAACCTCAACATTGAAAAACAACAACAACCTCATCATTGAAAAACACCAACAAATTCAACAACAACCTGAACATTGAAAAACACCAACAAATTCAACAACAACCTCAGCATTGAAAAACAACAACAACCTCAACATTGAAAAACACCAACAAATTCAACAACAACCTCAACATTGAAAAACAACAACAACCTCAACATTGGAAAACACCAACAAATTCAACAACAACTTCAACATTGAAAAACACCAACAAATTCAACAACCACCTCAACATTGAAAAACAACAACAACCTCAACATTGAAAAACACCAACAAATTCAACAGCAACCTCAACATTGAAAAACACCAACAAATTCAACAACAACCTCAGCATTGAAAAACAACAACAACCTCAACATTGAAAAACACCAACAAATTCAACAACAACCTCAACATTGAAAAACAACAACAACCTCAACATTGAAAAACACCAACAAATTCAACAACAGCTTCAACATTGAAAAACACCAACAAATTCAACAACAACCTCGAAATTGAAAAACACCAACAAATACAACAACAACCTCAACATTGAAAAACAACAACAACCTCAACATTGAAAAACACCAACAAATTCAACAACAACCTCAACATTGAAAAACAACAACAACCTCAACATTGCAAAACACCAGCAAATTCAACAACAACCTCAACATTTAAAAACACCAACAAATTCAACAACAACCTCAACATTGAAAAACAACAACAATCTCAACATTGAAAAACACCAACAAATTCAACAACAACCTCAACATTCAAAAACAACAACAACCTCAACATTGAAAAACACCAACAAATTCAACAACAACCTCGACATTGAAAAACACCCTCAAATTCAAAATCAACCTCAACATTGAACAACACCAACAACCTCAAAATTGAAAAAACAACAACAAATTCAACAACAACCTCAACATTGAAAAACAACAAGAACCTCAACATTGAGAAACACCAACAAATTCAACAACAACCTCAAAATTGAAAAACAACAACAAACTCAACATTGAAAAACAACAACAACCTCAACACTGAAAAACACCAACAAATTCAACAACCTCAACATTGAAAAACACCAACAAATTCAACAACAACTTCAACATTGAAAAACAACAACAACCTCAGCATTGAAAAACACCAACAAATTCAACAACAACCTCAACATTGAAAAACAACAACAACCTCAACATTGAAAAACACCAACAAATTCAACAACAACCTCAACATTGAAAAACACAACAAATTCAACAACAACCTCAGCATTGAAAACCAACAACAACCTCAACATTGAAAAACACCAACAAATTCAACAACAACCTCAACATTGTAAAACAACAACAACCTCAACATTGAAAAACACCAACAAATTCAACAACAACCTCAACATTGAAAAACACCAACAAATTCAACAAGAACCTCGAAATTGAAAAACACCAACAAATTCAACAACAACCTCAACATTGAAAAACAACAACAACCTCAACATTGAAAAACACCAACAAATTCAACAACAACCTCAACATTGAAAAACAACAACAACCTCAACATTGAAAAACACCAACAAATTCAACAACAACCTCAACATTTAAAAACACCAACAAATTCAACAACAACCTCAACATTGAAAAACAACAACAATCTCATCATTGAAAAACACCAATAAATTCAACAACAACCTCAACATTGAAAAACAGCAACAACCTCAACATTGAAAAACACCAACAAATTCAACAACAACCTCAACATTGAAAAACACCAACAAATTCAACAACAACCTCAACATTGAAAAACACCAACAAATTCAACAACAAACTCAACATTGAAAAACACCAACAAATTCAACAACAACCTCAACATTGAAAAACAACAACAACCTCAACATTGAAAAACACCAACAAATTCAACATTGACAAACACGAACAAATTCAACAACAACCTCAATATTGAAAAACAACAACAACCTCAACATTCAAAAACACCAACAAATTCAACAACAACCTCAACATTGAAAAACACCAACAAATTCAACAACAACCTCAACATTGAAAAACAACAACAACCTCATCATTGAAAAACACCAACAAATTCAACAACAACCTGAACATTGAAAAACACCAACAAATTCAACAACAACCTCAGCATTGAAAAACAACAACAACCTGAACATTGAAAAACATCAACAAATTCAACAACAACCTCAACATTGAAAAACAACAACAACCTCAGCATTGAAAAACACCAACAAATTCAACAACATCTTCAACATTGAAAAACACCAACAAATTCAACAACAACCTCGAAATTGAAAAACTCCATAAATACAACAACAACCTCAACATAGAAAAACACCAACAAATTCAACAACAACCTCAACATTGAAAAACAACAACAGCCTCAACATTGCAAAACACCAGCAAATTCAACAACAACCTCAACATTTAAAAACACGAACAAATTCAACAAAAACCTCAACATTGAAAACACCAACAAATTCAACAACAACCTCAACATTTAAAAACGCCAACAAATTCAACAACAACCTCAACATTGAAAAACAACAACCTCAACATTTAAAAACACCAACAAATTCAACAACAACCTCAACATTGAAAGCACCAACAAATTCAACAACAACCTCAACATTTAAAAACACCAACAAATTCAACAAAAAATTCAACATTGAAAATCACCAACAAATTCAACAACAACCCCGACATTGAAAAACACCAACAAATTCAACAACAACCTCAACTTTGAAAAACAACAACAACCTCATCATGGAAAAACACCAACAAATTCAACAACAACCTCAACATTGAAAAACAACAACATCCTCAAAATTGAAAAACACCAACAAATTCAACAACAACCCCAACATTTAAAAACAACAACAACCTCAACATTGAAAAACAATAACAAATTCAACAACAACCTCAACATTGAAAAGCACCAACAAATTCAACAGCAACCTCAACATTGAAAAACACCAACAAACTCTCCAACAACCTCAACATTGAAAAACAACAACAACCTCAACATTGAAAAACACCAACAAATTCAACAACAACCTCAACATTGAAAAACACCAACAAATTCAGCAACAACCTCAACATTGAAAAACACCAACAAATTCAACAACAACCTCAACATTGAAAAACAACAACAACCTCAACATTGAAAAACACCAACAAATTCAACAACAACCTCAACATTGAAAAACAACAACAACCTCAACATTGAGAAACACCAACAAATTCAACAACCTCAAAATTGAAAAACAACAACAAACTCAACATTGAAAAACACCAATAAATTCAACGACAACCTCAACATTGAAAAACAACAACAACCTCAACATTGAAAAACACCAACAAATTCAACAATAACCTCAACATTGAAAAACAACAACAACCTCAACACTGAAAAACACCAACAAATTCAACAACCTCAACATTGAAAAACACCAACAAATTCAACAACAACTTCAACATTGAAAAACAACAACAACCTCAGCATTGAAAAACACCAACAAATTCAACAACAACCTCAACATTGAAAAACAACAACAACCTCAACATTGAAAAACACCAACAAATTCAACAACAACCTCAACATTGAAAAACACAACAAATTCAACAACAACCTCAGCATTGAAAAACAACAACAACCTCAACATTGAAAAACACCAACAAATTCAACAACAACCTCAACATTGTAAAACAACAACAACCTCAACATTGAAAAACACCAACAAATTCAACAACTTCAACATTGAAAAACACCAACAAATTCAACAAGAACCTCGAAATTGAAAAACACCAACAAATTCAACAACAACCTCAACATTGAAAAACAACAACAACCTCAACATTGAAAAACACCAACAAATTCAACAACAACCTCAACATTGAAAAACAACAACAACCTCAACATTGAAAAACACCAACAAATTCAACAACAACCTCAACATTTAAAAACACCAACAAATTCAACAACAACCTCAACATTGAAAAACAACAGCAATCTCATCATTGAAAAACACCAATAAATTCAACAACAACCTCAACATTGAAAAACAGCAACAAAATCAACATTGAAAAACACCAACAAATTCAACAACAACCTCAACATTGAAAAACACCAACAAATTCAACAACAACCTCAACATTGAAAAACAACAACAAATTCAACAACAAACTCAACATTGAAAAACACCAACAAATTCAACAACAACCTCAACATTGAAAAACAACAACAACCTCAACATTGAAAAACACCAACAAATTCAACAACATCCTCAAAATTGAAAAGCACCAACAAATTCAACAACAACCTCAACATTGAAAAACAACAACAACCTCAACATTGAAAAACACTAACAAACTCAACAACAACCTCAACATTGAAAAACAACAACAACCTCAACATTGAAAAACACCAACAAATTCAACAACAACCTCAACATTGAAAAACAACAACAAACTCAACATTGACAAACACGAACAAATTCAACAACAACCTCAATATTGAAAAACAACAACAACCTCAACATTCAAAAACACCAACAAATTCAACAACAACCTCAACATTGAAAAACACCAACAAATTCAACAACAACCTCAGCATTGAAAAACAACAACAACCTCATCATTGAAAAACACCAACAAATTCAACAACAACCTGAACATTGAAAAACACCAACAAATTCAACAACAACCTCAGCATTGAAAAACAACAACAAATTCAACAACAACCTCAACATTGAAAAACAACAACAACCTCAACATTGGAAAACACCAACAAATTCAACAACAACTTCAACATTGAAAAACACCAACAAATTCAACAACAACCTCGAAATTGAAAAACACCATAAATACAACAACAACCTCAACATAGAAAAACACCAACAAATTCAACAACAACCTCAACATTGAAAAACAACAACAACCTCAACATTGCAAAACACCAGCAAATTCAACAACAACCTCAACATTTAAAAACACGAACAAATTCAACAAAAACATCAACATTGAAAACACCAACAAATTCAACAACAACCTCAACATTTGAAAACGCCAACAAATTCAACAACAACCTCAACATTGAAAAACAACAACCTCAACATTTAAAAACACCAACAAATTCAACAACAACCTCAACATTGAAAGCACCAACAAATTCAACAACAACCTCAACATTTAAAAACACCAACAAATTCAACAAAAAATTCAACATTGAAAATCACCAACAAATTCAACAACAACCCCGACATTGAAAAACACCAACAAATTCAACAACAACCTCAACTTTGAAAAACAACAACAACCTCATCATGGAAAAACACCAACAAATTCAACAACAACCTCAACATTGAAAAACAACAACATCCTCAAAATTGAAAAACACCAACAAATTCAACAACAACCCCAACATTTAAAAACAACAACAACCTCAACATTGAAAAACAATAACAAATTCAACAACAACCTCAACATTGAAAAGCACCAACAAATTCAACAACAACCTCAACATTGAAAAACACCAACAAACTCTCCAACAACCTCAACATTGAAAAACAACAACAACCTCAACATTGAAAAACAACAACAAATTCAACAACAACCTCAACATTGAAAAACACCAACAAATTCAGCAACAACCTCAACATTGAAAAACACCAACAAATTCAACAACAACCTCAACATTGAAAAACAACAACAACCTCAACATTGAAAAACACCAACAAATTCAACAACAACCTCAACATTGAAAAACAACAACAACCTCAACATTGAGAAACACCAACAAATTCAACAACAACCTCAAAATTGAAAAACAACAACAAACTCAACATTGAAAAAAACCAATAAATTCAACAACAACCTCAACATTGAAAAACAACAACAACCTCAACATTGAAAAACACCAACAAATTCAACAATAACCTCAACATTGAAAAACAACAACAACCTCAACACTGAAAAACACCAACAAATTCAACAACCTCAACATTGAAAAACACCAACAAATTCAACAACAACTTCAACATTGAAAAACAACAACAACCTCAGCATTGAAAAACACCAACAAATTCAACAACAACCTCAACATTGAAAAACAACAACAACCTCAACATTGAAAAACACCAACAAATTCAACAACAACCTCAACATTGAAAAACACAACAAATTCAACAACAACCTCAGCATTGAAAAACAACAACAACCTCAACATTGAAAAACACCAACAAATTCAACAACAACCTCAACATTGTAAAACAACAACAACCTCAACATTGAAAAACACCAACAAATTCAACAACAACTTCAACATTGAAAAACACCAACAAATTCAACAAGAACCTCGAAATTGAAAAACACCAACAAATTCAACAACAACCTCAACATTGAAAAACAACAACAACCTCAACATTGAAAAACACCAACAAATTCAACAACAACCTCAACATTGAAAAACAACAACAACCTCAACATTGAAAAACACCAACAAATTCAACAACAACCTCAACATTTAAAAACACCAACAAATTCAACAACAACCTCAACATTGAAAAACAACAACAATCTCATCATTGAAAAACACCAATAAATTCAACAACAACCTCAACATTGAAAAACAGCAACAACCTCAACATTGAAAAACACCAACAAATTCAACAACAACCTCAACATTGAAAAACACCAACAAATTCAACAACAACCTCAACATTGAAAAACACCAACAAATTCAACAACAAACTCAACATTGAAAAACACCAACAAATTCAACAACAAACTCAACATTGAAAAACAACAACAACCTCAACATTGAAAAACACCAACAAATTCAACAACATCCTCAAAATTGAAAAGCACCAACAAATTCAACAACAACCTCAACATTGAAAAACAACAACAACCTCAACATTGAAAAACACTAACAAACTCAACAACAACCTCAACATTGAAAAACAACAACAACCTCAACATTGAAAAACACCAACAAATTCAACAACAACCTCAACATTGAAAAACAACAGCAAACTCAACATTGACTAACACGAACAAATTCAACAACAACCTCAATATTGAAAAACAACAACAACCTCAACATTCAAAAACACCAACAAATTCAACAACAACCTCAACATTGAAAAACACCAACAAATTCAACAACAACCTCAACATTGAAAAACAACAACAACCTCATCATTGAAAAACACCAACAAATTCAACAACAACCTGAACATTGTAAAACACCAACAAATTCAACAACAACCTCAGCATTGAAAAACAACAACAACCTCAACATTGAAAAACACCAACAAATTCAACAACAACCTCAACATTGAAAAACAACAACAACCTCAACATTGGAAAACACCAACAAATTCAACAACAACTTCAACATTGAAAAACACCAACAAATTCAACAACAACCTCGAAATTGAAAAACACCATAAATACAACAACAACCTCAACATAGAAAAACACCAACAAATTCAACAACAACCTCAACATTGAAAAACAACAACAACCTCAACATTGCAAAACACCAGCAAATTCAACAACAACCTCAACATTTAAAAACACGAACAAATTCAACAAAAACCTCAACATTGAAAACACCAACAAATTCAACAACAACCTCAACATTTAAAAACGCCAACAAATTCAACAACAACCTCAACATTGAAAAACAACAACCTCAACATTTAAAAACACCAACAAATTCAACAACAACCTCAACATTGAAAGCACCAAAAAATTCAACAACAACCTCAACATTTAAAAACACCAACAAATTCAACAAAAAATTCAACATTGAAAATCACCAACAAATTCAACAACAACCCCGACATTGAAAAACACCAACAAATTCAACAACAACCTCAACTTTGAAAAACAACAACAACCTCATCATGGAAAAACACCAACAAATTCAACAACAACCTCAACATTGAAAAACAACAACATCCTCAAAATTGAAAAACACCAACAAATTCAACAACAACCCCAACATTTAAAAACAACAACAACCTCAACATTGAAAAACAATAACAAATTCAACAACAACCTCAACATTGAAAAGCACCAACAAATTCAACAACAACCTCAACAATGAAAAACACCAACAAACTCTCCAACAACCTCAACATTGAAAAACAACAACAACCTCAACATTGAAAAACACCAACAAATTCAACAACAACCTCAACATTGAAAAACACCAACAAATTCAGCAACAACCTCAACATTGGAAAACAACTACAAACTCAACATTGAAAAACACCAACAAATTCAACAACAACCTCAACATTGAAAAACAACAACAAACTCAACATTGAAAAACACCAACAAATTCAACAACAACCTCAACATTGAAAAACAACAACAACCTCAACATTGAAAAACACCAACAAACTCAACAACAACCTCAACATTGAAAAACAACAACAACCTCAAGATTGAAAAACAACAACAAACTCAACATTGAAAAACACCAACAAATTCAACAACAACCTCAACATTGAAAAACAACAACAACCTCAACATTGAAAAACACCAACAAATTCAACAACAACTTCAACATTGAAAAACACCAGCAAATTCAACAACAACCTCAACATTGAAAACAACAACAACCACAACATTGAAAAACACCAACAAATTCAACAACAACCTCAACATTGAAAAACACCAACAATTTCACAACAACCTCAGCATTGAAAAACAACAACAACCTCAACATTGAAAAACACCAACAAATTCAACAACAACCTCTACATTGAAAAACAACAACAACCTCAACATTGAAAAACAACAACAAATTCAACAACAACCTCGAAATTGAAAAACACCAACAAATTCAACAACAACTTCAACATTGAAAAACACCAACAAATTCAACAACAACCTCGACATTGAAAAACACCAACAACCTCAACATTGAAAAAACACCAACAAATTCAACAACAAGCTCAACATTGAAAAACACCAACAAATTCAACAACAACCTCAACATTGAAAAACACCAACAAACTCAACAACAACCTCAACATTGAAAAACAACAACAACCTCAAGATTGAAAAACACCAACAAATTCAACAACCACCTCAACATTGAAAAACAACAACAACCTCAACATTGAAAAACACCAACAAATTCAACAGCAACCTCAACATTGAAAAACACCAACAAATTCAACAACAACCTCAGCATTGAAAAACAACAACAACCTCAACATTGAAAAACACCAACAAATTCAACAACAACCTCAACATTGAAAAACAACAACAACCTCAACATTGAAAAACACCAACAAATTCAACAACAGCTTCAACATTGAAAAACACCAACAAATTCAACAACAACCTCGAAATTGAAAAACACCAACAAATACAACAACAACCTCAACATTGAAAAACAACAACAACCTCAACATTGAAAAACACCAACAAATTCAACAACAACCTCAACATTGAAAAACAACAACAACCTCAACATTGCAAAACACCAGCAAATTCAACAACAACCTCAACATTTAAAAACACCAACAAATTCAACAACAACCTCAACATTGAAAAACAACAACAATCTCAACATTGAAAAACACCAACAAATTCAACAACAACCTCAACATTGAAAAACAACAACAACCTCAACATTGAAAAACACCAACAAATTCAACAACAACCTCGACATTGAAAAACACCCTCAAATTCAAAATCAACCTCAACATTGAACAACACCAACAACCTCAAAATTGAAAAAACACCAACAAATTCAACAACAACCTCAACATTGAAAAACAACAAGAACCTCAACATTGAGAAACACCAACAAATTCAACAACAACCTCAAAATTGAAAAACAACAACAAACTCAACATTGAAAAACACCAATAAATTCAACAACAACCTCAACATTGAAAAACAACAACAACCTCAACATTGAAAAACAACAACAAATTCAACAACAACCTCAACATTGAAAAACACCAACAAATTCAACAACAACCTCAACATTGAAAAACAACAACAACCTAAACATTGAAAAACACCAACAAATTCAACAACCACCTCAACATTGAAAAACAACAACAACCTCAACATTGAAAAACACCAACAAATTCAACAGCAACCTCAACATTGAAAAACACCAACAAATTCAACAACAACCTCAGCATTGAAAAACAACAACAACCTCAACATTGAAAAACACCAACAAATTCAACAACAACCTCAACATTGAAAAACAACAACAACCTCAACATTGAAAAACACCAACAAATTCAACAACAGCTTCAACATTGAAAAACACCAACAAATTCAACAACAACCTCGAAATTGAAAAACACCAACAAATACAACAACAACCTCAACATTGAAAAACAACAACAACCTCAACATTGAAAAACACCAACAAATTCAACAACAACCTCAACATTGAAAAACAACAACAACCTCAACATTGCAAAACACCAGCAAATTCAACAACAACCTCAACATTTAAAAACACCAACAAATTCAACAACAACCTCAACATTGAAAAACAACAACAATCTCAACATTGAAAAACACCAACAAATTCAACAACAACCTCAACATTGAAAAACAACAACAACCTCAACATTGAAAAACACCAACAAATTCAACAACAACCTCGACATTGAAAAACACCCTCAAATTCAAAATCAACCTCAACATTGAACAACACCAACAACCTCAAAATTGAAAAAACACCAACAAATTCAACAACAACCTCAACATTTAAAAACAACAACAACCTCAACATTGAAAAACACCAACAAATTCAACAACAACCTCAACATTGAAAAACACCAACAGATTCAACAACAACCTCAACATTGAAAAACACCAACAAATTCAACAACAACCTCAACATTGAAAAACAACAACAACCTCAACATTGAAAAACACCAACAAATTCAACAACAACCTCAACATTGAAAAACAACAACAAACTTAACATTGAAAAACACCAACAAATTCAACAACAACCTCAACATTGAAAAACAACAACAACCTCAACATTGAAAAACACCAACAAATTCAACAACAACCTCAACAGTGAAAAACAACAACAACGTCAACATTGAAAAACACCAACAAATTCAACAACAACCTCAACATTGAAAAACAACAACAACCTCAACATTGAAAAACACCAACAAATTCAACAAGAACCTCAACATTGAAAAACAACAAGAACCTCAACATTGAGAAACACCAACAAATTCAACAACAACCTCAAAATTGAAAAACAACAACAAACTCAACATTGAAAAACACCAATAAATTCAACAACAACCTCAACATTGAAAAACAACAACAACCTCAACATTGAAAAACACCAACAAATTCAACAATAACCTCAACATTGAAAAACAACAACAACCTCAACATTGAAAAACACCAACAAATTCAACAACAACCTCAACATTGAAAAACACCAACAAATTCAACAACAACTTCAACATTGAAAAACAACAACAACCGCAGCATTGAAAAACACCAACAAATTCAACAACAACCTCAACATTGAAAAACAACAACAACCTAAACATTGAAAAACACCAACAAATTCAACAACAACCTCAACATTGAAAAACACAACAAATTCAACAACAACCTCAGCATTGAAAAACAACAACAACCTCAACATTGAAAAACACCAACAAATTCAACAACAACCTCAACATTGTAAAACAACAACAACCTCAACATTGAAAAACACCAACAAATTCAACAACAACTTCAACATTGAAAAACACCAACAAATTCAACAAGAACCTCGAAATTGAAAAACACCAACAAATTCAACAACAACCTCAACATTGAAAAACAACAACAACCTCAACATTGAAAAACACCAACAAATTCAACAACAACCTCAACATTGAAAAACAACAACAACCTCAACATTGAAAAACACCAACAAATTCAACAACAACCTCAACATTTAAAAACACCAACAAATTCAACAACAACCTCAACATTGAAAAACAACAACAATCTCAACATTGAAAAACACCAACAAATTCAACAACAACCTCAACATTGAAAAACAACAACAACCTCAACATTGAAAAACACCAACAAATTCAACAACAACCTCGACATTGAAAAACACCCTCAAATTCAAAATCAACCTCAACATTGAACAACACCAACAACCTCAAAATTGAAAAAACACCAACAAATTCAACAACAACCTCAACATTTAAAAACAACAACAACCTCAACATTGAAAAACACCAACAAATTCAACAACAACCTCAACATTGAAAAACACCAACAGATTCAACAACAACCTCAACATTGAAAAACACCAACAAACTCAACAACAACCTCAACATTGAAAAATAACAACAACCTCAACATTGAAAAACACCAACAAATTCAACAACAAACTCAAGATTGAAAAACACGCACAAATTCAACAACCTCAACATTGAAAAACAACAACAACCTCATCATTGAAAAACACCAACAAATTCCTCAACAACCTCAACATTGAAAAACACCAACAAATTCAACAACAACCTCAACATTGAAAAACACCAACAACCTCAACATTGAAAAACACCAACAAATTCAACAACAACCTCAACATTGAAAAACAACAACAACCTCAACATTGAAAAACACCAACAAATTCAACAACAACCTCAACATTGAAAAACAACAACAAACTTAACATTGAAAAACACCAACAAATTCAACAACAACCTCAACATTGAAAAACAACAACAACCTCAACATTGAAAAACACCAACAAATTCAACAACAACCTCAACAGTGAAAAACAACAACAACCTCAACATTGAAAAACACCAACAAATTCAACAACAACCTCAACATTGAAAAACAACAACAACCTCAACATTGAAAAACACCAACAAATTCAACAAGAACCTCAACATTGAAAAACAACAAGAACCTCAACATTGAGAAACACCAACAAATTCAACAACAACCTCAAAATTGAAAAACAACAACAAACTCAACATTGAAAAACACCAATAAATTCAACAACAACCTCAACATTGAAAAACAACAACAACCTCAACATTGAAAAACACCAACAAATTCAACAATAACCTCAACATTGAAAAACAACAACAACCTCAACATTGAAAAACACCAACAAATTCAACAACAACCTCAACATTGAAAAACACCAACAAATTCAACAACAACTTCAACATTGAAAAACAACAACAACCGCAGCATTGAAAAACACCAACAAATTCAACAACAACCTCAACATTGAAAAACAACAACAACCTAAACATTGAAAAACACCAACAAATTCAACAACAACCTCAACATTGAAAAACACAACAAATTCAACAACAACCTCAGCATTGAAAAACAACAACAACCTCAACATTGAAAAACACCAACAAATTCAACAACAACCTCAACATTGTAAAACAACAACAACCTCAACATTGAAAAACACCAACAAATTCAACAACAACTTCAACATTGAAAAACACCAACAAATTCAACAAGAACCTCGAAATTGAAAAACACCAACAAATTCAACAACAACCTCAACATTGAAAAACAACAACAACCTCAACATTGAAAAACACCAACAAATTCAACAACAACCTCAACATTGAAAAACAACAACAACCTCAACATTGAAAAACACCAACAAATTCAACAACAACCTCAACATTTAAAAACACCAACAAATTCAACAACAACCTCAACATTGAAAAACAACAAAAATCTCATCATTGAAAAACACCAATAAATTCAACAACAACCTCAACATTGAAAAACAGCAACAACCTCAACATTGAAAAACACCAACAAATACAACAACAACCTCAACATTGAAAAACACCAACAAATTCAACAACAACCTCAACATTGAAAAACACCAACAAATTCAACAACAAACTCAAAATTGAAAAGCACCAACAAATTCAACAACAAGCTCAACATTGAAAAACAAGAACAACCTCAACATTGAAAAACACTAACAAATTCAACAACAACCTCAACATTGAAAAACAACAACAACCTCAACATTGAAAAACACCAAAAAATTCAACAACAACCTCAACATTGAAAAACAACAACAAACTCAACATTGACAAACACGAGCAAATTCAACAACAACCTCAATATTAAAAAACAACAACAACCTCAACATTGAAAAACACCAACAAATTCAACAACAACCTCAACATTGAAAAACACCAACAAATTCAACAACAACCTCAACATTGAAAAACAACAACAACCTAAACATTGAAAAACACCAACAAATTCAACAACAACCTCAACATTGAAAAACAACAACAACCACATCATTGAAAAATACCAACAAATTCAACAACAAACTGAACATTGAAAAACACCAACAAATTCAACAACAACCTCAGCATTGAAAAACAACAACAACCTCAACATTGAAAAACACCAACAAATTCAACAACAACCTCAACATTGAAAAACAACAACAACCTCAACATTGAAAAACACCAACAAATTCAACAACAACCTCGACATTGAAAAACACCCTCAAATTCAAAATCAACCTCAACATTGAACAACACCAACAACCTCAAAATTGAAAAAACACCAACAAATTCAACAACAACCTCAACATTTAAAAACAACAACAACCTCAACATTGAAAAACACCAACAAATTCAACAACAACCTCAACATTGAAAAACACCAACAGATTCAACAACAACCTCAACATTGAAAAACACCAACAAACTCAACAACAACCTCAACATTGAAAAATAACAACAACCTCAACATTGAAAAACACCAACAAATTCAACAACAAACTCAAGATTGAAAAACACGCACAAATTCAACAACCTCAACATTGAAAAACAACAACAACCTCATCATTGAAAAACACCAACAAATTCCTCAACAACCTCAACATTGAAAAACACCAACAAATTCAACAACAACCTCAACATTGAAAAACACCAACAACCTCAACATTGAAAAACACCAACAAATTCAACAACAACCTCAACATTGAAAAACAACAACAACCTCAACATTGAAAAACACCAACAAATTCAACAACAACCTCAACATTGAAAAACAACAACAAACTTAACATTGAAAAACAGCAACAAATTCAACAACAACCTCAACATTGAAAAACAACAACAACCTCAACATTGAAAAACACCAACAAATTCAACAACAACCTCAACAGTGAAAAACAACAACAACCTCAACATTGAAAAAAACCAACAAATTCAACAACAACCTCAACATTGAAAAACAACAACAACCTCAACATTGAAAAACACCAACAAATTCAACAAGAACCTCAACATTGAAAAACAACAAGAACCTCAACATTGAGAAACACCAACAAATTCAACAACAACCTCAAAATTGAAAAACAACAACAAACTCAACATTGAAAAACACCAATAAATTCAACAACAACCTCAACATTGAAAAACAACAACAACCTCAACATTGAAAAACACCAACAAATTCAACAATAACCTCAACATTGAAAAACAACAACAACCTCAACATTGAAAAACACCAACAAATTCAACAACAACCTCAACATTGAAAAACACCAACAAATTCAACAACAACCTCAACATTGAAAAACAACAACAACCTAAACATTGAAAAACACCAACAAATTCAACAACAACCTCAACATTGAAAAACACAACAAATTCAACAACAACCTCAGCATTGAAAAACAACAACAACCTCAACATTGAAAAACACCAACAAATTCAACAACAACCTCAACATTGTAAAACAACAACAACCTCAACATTGAAAAACACCAACAAATTCAACAACAACTTCAACATTGAAAAACACCAACAAATTCAACAAGAACCTCGAAATTGAAAAACACCAACAAATTCAACAACAACCTCAACATTGAAAAACAACAACAACCTCAACATTGAAAAACACCAACAAATTCAACAACAACCTCAACATTGAAAAACAACAACAACCTCAACATTGAAAAACACCAACAAATTCAACAACAACCTCAACATTTAAAAACACCAACAAATTCAACAACAACCTCAACATTGAAAAACAACAAAAATCTCATCATTGAAAAACACCAATAAATTCAACAACAACCTCAACATTGAAAAACAGCAACAACCTCAACATTGAAAAACACCAACAAATACAACAACAACCTCAACATTGAAAAACACCAACAAATTCAACAACAACCTCAACATTGAAAAACACCAACAAATTCAACAACAAACTCAAAATTGAAAAGCACCAACAAATTCAACAACAAGCTCAACATTGAAAAACAAGAACAACCTCAACATTGAAAAACACTAACAAATTCAACAACAACCTCAACATTGAAAAACAACAACAACCTCAACATTGAAAAACACCAAAAAATTCAACAACAACCTCAACATTGAAAAACAACAACAAACTCAACATTGACAAACACGAGCAAATTCAACAACAACCTCAATATTAAAAAACAACAACAACCTCAACATTGAAAAACACCAACAAATTCAACAACAACCTCAACATTGAAAAACACCAACAAATTCAACAACAACCTCAACATTGAAAAACAACAACAACCTAAACATTGAAAAACACCAACAAATTCAACAACAACCTCAACATTGAAAAACAACAACAACCACATCATTGAAAAATACCAACAAATTCAACAACAACCTGAACATTGAAAAACACCAACAAATTCAACAACAACCTCAGCATTGAAAAACAACAACAACCTCAACATTGAAAAACACCAACAAATTCAACAACAACCTCAACATTGAAAAACAACAACAACCTCAACATTGAAAAACACCAACAAATTCAACAACAACTTCAACATTGAAAAACACCAACAAATTCAACAACAACCTCGAAATTGAAAAACACCATCAATACAACAACAACCTCAACATAGAAAAACACCAACAAATTCAACAACAACCTCAACATTGAAAAACAACAACAACCTCAACATTGCAAAACACCAGCAAATTCAACAACAACCTCAACATTTAAAAACACGAACAAATTCAACAAAAACCGCAACATTGAAAACACCAACAAATTCAACAACAACCTCAACATTTAAAAACGCCAACAAATTCAACAACAACCTCAACATTGAAAAACAACAACCTCAACATTTAAAAACACCAACAAATTCAACAACAACCTCAACATTGAAAGCACCAACAAATTCAACAACAACCTCAACATTTAAAAACACCAACAAATTCAACAAAAAATTTAACATTGAAAATCACCAACAAATTCAACAACAACCCCGACATTGAAAAACACCTACAAATTCAACAAAAACCTCAACTTTGAAAAACAACAACAACCTCATCATGGAAAAACACCAACAAATTCAACAACAGCCTCAACATTGAAAAACAACAACATCCTCAAAATTGAAAAACACCAACAAATTCAACAACAACCCCAACATTTAAAAACAACAACAACCTCAACATTGAAAAACAATAAAAAATTCAACAACAACCTCAACATTGAAAAGCACCAACAAATTCAACAACAACCTCAACATTGAAAAACACCAACAAACTCTCCAACAACCTCAACATTGAAAAACAACAACAACCTCAACATTGAAAAACACCAACAAATTCAACAACAACCTCAACATTGAAAAACACCAACAAATTCAGCAACAACCTCAACATTGAAAAACACCAACAACCTCAACATTGAAAAACAACTACAAACTCAACATTGAAAAACACCAACAAATTCAACAACGACCTCAACATTGAAAAACAACAACAAACTCAACATTGAAAAACACCAACAAATTCAACAACAACCTCAACATTGAAAAACAACAGCAACCTCAACATTGAAAAACACCAACAAATTCAACAACAACTTCAACATTGAAAAACACCAACAAATTCAACAACAACCTCAACATTGAAAAACAACAACAACCACAACATTGAAAAACACCAACAAATTCAACAACAACCTGAACATTGAAAAACACCAACAAATTCAACAACAACCTCAGCATTGAAAAACAACAACAACCTCAACATTGAAAAACACCAACAAATTCAACAACAACCTCTACATTGAAAAACAACAACAACCTCAACATTGAAAAACACCAACAAATTCAACAACAACCTCAACATTGAAAAACAACAACAAATTCAGCAACAACCTCAACATTGAAAAACACCAACAACCTCAACATTGAAAAACAACTACAAACTCAACATTGAAAAACACCAACAAATTCAACAACGACCTCAACATTGAAAAACAACAACAAACTCAACATTGAAAAACACCAACAAATTCAACAACAACCTCAACATTGAAAAACAACAACAACGTCAACATTGAAAAACACCAACAAATTCAACAACAACTTCAACATTGAAAAACACCAACAAATTCAACAACAACCTCAACATTGAAAAACAACAACAACCACAACATTGAAAAACACCAACAAATTCAACAACAACCTCAACATTGAAAAACACCAACAAATTCAACAACAACCTCAGCATTGAAAAACAACAACAACCTCAACATTGAAAAACACCAACAAATTCAACAACAACCTCTACATTGAAAAACAACAACAACCTCAACATTGAAAAACACCAACAAATTCAACAAAAACTTCAACATTGAAAAACACCAACAAATTCAACAACAACCTCGAAATTGAAAAACACCAACAAATTCAACAACAACTTCAACATTGAAAAACACCAACAAATTCAACAACAACCTCGACATTGAAAAATACCATCAAATTCAACAACAACCTCAAAATTGAAAAACACCAACAACCTCAAAATTGAAAAAACACCAACAAATTCAACAACAACCTCAACATTTAAAAACAATAACAACCTCAACATTGAAAAACACCAAAAAATTCAACAACAAGCTCAACATTGAAAAACACCAACAAATTCAACAACAACCTCAACATTGAAAAACACCAACAAACTCAACAACAACCTCAACATTGAAAAACAACAACAACCTCAACATTGAAAAACACCAACAAATTCAACAACAACCTCAAGATTGAAAAACAACAACAACCTCAACATTGAAAAACACCAACAAATTCAACAACAACCTCAACATTGAAAAACAACAACAACCTCAACATTGAAAAACACCAACAAATTCAACAACAACCTCAACATTGAAAAACAACAACAAACTCAACATTGAAAAACACCAACAAATTCAACAAAAAATTTAACATTGAAAATCACCAACAAATTCAACAACAACCCCGACATTGAAAAACACCAACAAATTCAACAACAACCTCAACTTTGAAAAACAACAACAACCTCATCATGGAAAAACACCAACAAATTCAACAACAACCTCAACATTGAAAAACAACAACATCCTCAAAATTGAAAAACACCAACAAATTCAACAACAACCCCAACATTTAAAAACAACAACAACCTCAACATTGAAAAACAATAACAAATTCAACAATAACCTCAACATTGAAAAGCACCAACAAATTCAACAACAACCTCAACATTGAAAAACACCAACAAACTCTCCAACAACCTCAACATTGAAAAACAACAACAACTTCAACATTGAAAAACACCAACAAATTCAACAACAACCTCAACATTGAAAAACACCAACAAATTCAGCAACAACCTCAACATTGAAAAACACCAACAACCTCAACATTGAAAAACAACTACAAACTCAACATTGAAAAACACCAACAAATTCAACAACGACCTCAACATTGAAAAACAACAACAAACTCAACATTGAAAAACACCAACAAATTCAACAACAACCTCAACATTGAAAAACAACAACAACCTCAACATTGAAAAACACCAACAAATTCAACAACAACTTCAACATTGAAAAACACCAACAAATTCAACAACAACCTCAACATTGAAAAACAACAACAACCACAACATTGAAAAACACCAACAAATTCAACAACAACCTGAACATTGAAAAACACCAACAAATTCAACAACAACCTCAGCATTGAAAAACAACAACAACCTCAACATTGAAAAACACCAACAAATTCAACAACAACCTCTACATTGAAAAACAACAACAACCTCAACATTGAAAAACACCAACAAATTCAACAACAACCTCAACATTGAAAAACAACAACAAATTCAGCAACAACCTCAACATTGAAAAACACCAACAACCTCAACATTGAAAAACAACTACAAACTCAACATTGAAAAACACCAACAAATTCAACAACGACCTCAACATTGAAAAACAACAACAAACTCAACATTGAAAAACACCAACAAATTCAACAACAACCTCAACATTGAAAAACAACAACAACGTCAACATTGAAAAACACCAACAAATTCAACAACAACTTCAACATTGAAAAACACCAACAAATTCAACAACAACCTCAACATTGAAAAACAACAACAACCACAACATTGAAAAACACCAACAAATTCAACAACAACCTCAACATTGAAAAACACCAACAAATTCAACAACAACCTCAGCATTGAAAAACAACAACAACCTCAACATTGAAAAACACCAACAAATTCAACAACAACCTCTACATTGAAAAACAACAACAACCTCAACATTGAAAAACACCAACAAATTCAACAAAAACTTCAACATTGAAAAACACCAACAAATTCAACAACAACCTCGAAATTGAAAAACACCAACAAATTCAACAACAACTTCAACATTGAAAAACACCAACAAATTCAACAACAACCTCGACATTGAAAAATACCATCAAATTCAACAACAACCTCAAAATTGAAAAACACCAACAACTTCAAAATTGAAAAAACACCAACAAATTCAACAACAACCTCAACATTTAAAAACAATAACAACCTCAACATTGAAAAACACCAAAAAATTCAACAACAAGCTCAACATTGAAAAACACCAACAAATTCAACAACAACCTCAACATTGAAAAACACCAACAAACTCAACAACAACCTCAACATTGAAAAACAACAACAACCTCAACATTGAAAAACACCAACAAATTCAACAACAACCTCAAGATTGAAAAACAACAACAACCTCAACATTGAAAAACACCAACAAATTCAACAACAACCTCAACATTGAAAAACAACAACAACCTCAACATTGAAAAACACCAACAAATTCAACAACAACCTCAACATTGAAAAACAACAACAAACTCAACATTGAAAAACACCAACAAATTCAACAACAACCTCAACATTGAAAAACAACAACAACCTCAACATTGAAAAACAACAACAAATTCAACAACAACCTCAACATTGAAAAACACCAACAAATTCAACAACAACCTCAACATTGAAAAACAACAACAACCTAAACATTGAAAAACACCAACAAATTCAACAACCACCTCAACATTGAAAAACAACAACAACCTCAACATTGAAAAACACCAACAAATTCAACAGCAACCTCAACATTGAAAAACACCAACAAATTCAACAACAACCTCTACATTGAAAAACAACAACAACCTCAACATTGAAAAACACCAACAAATTCAACAACAACCTCAACATTGAAAAACAACAACAACCTCAACATTGAAAAACACCAACAAATTCAACAACAACTTCAACATTGAAAAACACCAACAAATTCAACAACAACCTCGAAATTGAAAAACACCAACAAATACAACAACAACCTCAACATTGAAAAACAACAACAACCTCAACATTGAAAAACACCAACAAATTCAACAACAACCTCAACATTGAAAAACAACAACAACCTCAACATTGCAAAACACCAGCAAATTCAACAACAACCTCAACATTGAAAAACACCAACAATCTCAACATTGAAAAACACCAACAAATTCAACAACAACCTCAACATTGAAAAAAAAACAACCTCGACATTGAAAAACACCCTCAAATTCAAAATCAACCTCAACATTGAACAACACCAACAACCTCAAAATTGAAAAAACACCAACAAATTCAACAACAACCTCAACATTTAAAAACAACAACAACCTCAACATTGAAAAACACCAACAAATTCAACAACAACCTCAACATTGAAAAACACCAACAGATTCAACAACAACCTCAACATTGA
The DNA here is from genome assembly GCA_026770705.1 of Isurus oxyrinchus. Lineage (NCBI taxonomy): Eukaryota > Metazoa > Chordata > Chondrichthyes > Lamniformes > Lamnidae > Isurus > Isurus oxyrinchus. The sequence goes on from JANJGN010000160.1 coordinate 385,456, forward strand.
AAAACACCAACAAAATCAACAACAACCTCAACATTGAAAAATAACAACCACCTCAACATTGAAAAACACCAACAAATTCAACAACAAACTCAAGATTGAAAAACACGCACAAATTCAACAACCTCAACATTGAAAAACAACAACAACCTCATCATTGAAAAACACCAACAAATTCCTCAACAACCTCAACATTGAAAAACACCAACAAATTCAACAACAACCTCAACATTGAAAAACACCAACAACCTCAACATTGAAAAACACCAACAAATTCAACAACAACCTCAACATTGAAAAACAACAACAACCTCAACATTGAAAAACACCAACAAATTCAACAATAACCTCAACATTGAAAAACAACTACAAACTCAACATTGATAAACACCAACAAATTCAACAACTACCCAAACATTGAAAAACAACAACAACCTCAACATTGAAAAACACCAACAAATTCAACAACAACCTCAAGATTGAAAAACAACAACAAATTCAACAACCTCAACATTGAAAAACAACAACAACCTCAACATTGAAAAACACAAACAAATTCAACAACAACCTCAACATTGAAAAACACCAACAAATTCAACAACAACCTCAACATTGAAAAACAACAAAAACCTCAACATTGAAAAACACCAACAAATTCAACAACAACCTCAACATTGAAAAACACCAACAAACTCAACAACAACCTCAACATTGAAAAATAACAACAACCTCAACATTGAAAAACACCAACAAATTCAACAACAAACTCAAGATTGAAAAACACGCACAAATTCAACAACCTCAACATTGAAAAACAACAACAACCTCATCATTGAAAAACACCAACAAATTCCTCAACAACCTCAACATTGAAAAACACCAACAAATTCAACAACAACCTCAACATTGAAAAACACCAACAACCTCAACATTGAAAAACACCAACAAATTCAACAACAACCTCAACATTGAAAAACAACAACAACCTCAACATTGAAAAACACCAACAAATTCAACAACAACCTCAACATTGAAAAACAACAACAAACTTAACATTGAAAAACACCAACAAATTCAACAACAACCTCAACATTGAAAAACAACAACAACCTCAACATTGAAAAACACCAACAAATTCAACAACAACCTCAACAGTGAAAAACAACAACAACCTCAACATTGAAAAACACCAACAAATTCAACAACAACCTCAACATTGAAAAACAACAACAACCTCAACATTGAAAAACACCAACAAATTCAACAACAACCTCAACATTGAAAAACAACAAGAACCTCAACATTGAGAAACACCAACAAATTCAACAACAACCTCAAAATTGAAAAACAACAACAAACTCAACATTGAAAAACACCAATAAATTCAACAACAACCTCAACATTGAAAAAGAACAACAACCTCAACATTGAAAAACACCAACAAATTCAACAATAACCTCAACATTGAAAAACAACAACAAACTCAACATTGAAAAGCACCAACAAATTCAACAACAACCTCAACATTGAAAAACACCAACAAATTCAACAACAACTTCAACATTGAAAAACAACAACAACCGCAGCATTGAAAAACACCAACAAATTCAACAACAACCTCAACATTGAAAAACAACAACAACCTCAACATTGAAAAACACCAACAAATTCAACAACAACCTCAACATTGAAAAACACAACAAATTCAACAACAACCTCAGCATTGAAAAACAACAACAACCTCAACATTGAAAAACACCAACAAATTCAACAACAACCTCAACATTGTAAAACAACAACAACCTCAACATTGAAAAACACCAACAAATTCAACAACAACTTCAACATTGAAAAACACCAACAAATTCAACAAGAACCTCGAAATTGAAAAACACCAACAAATTCAACAACAACCTCAACATTGAAAAACAACAACAACTTCAACATTGAAAAACACCAACAAATTCAACAACAACCTCAACATTGAAAAACAACAACAACCTCAACATTGAAAAACACCAACAAATTCAACAACAACCTCAACATTTAAAAACACCAACAAATTCAACAACAACCTCAACATTGAAAAACAACAACAATCTCATCATTGAAAAACACCAATAAATTCAACAACAACCTCAACATTGAAAACCAGCAACAACCTCAACATTGAAAAACACCAACAAATACAACAGCAACCTCAACATTGAAAAACACCAAGAAATTCAACAACAACCTCAACATTGAAAAACACCAACAAATTCAACAACAAACTCAAAATTGAAAAGCACCAACAAATTCAACAACAACCTCAACATTGAAAAACAACAACAACCTCAACATTGAAAAAACACTAACAAATTCAACAACAACCTCAACATTGAAAAACAACAACAACCTCAACATTGAAAAACACCAACAAATTCAACAACAACCTCAACATTGAAAAACAACAACAAACTCAACATTGACAAACACGAACAAATTCAACAACAACCTCAATATTGAAAAACAACAACAACCTCAACATTGAAAAACACCAACAAATTCAACAACAACCTCAACATTGAAAAACACCAACAAATTCAACAACAACCTCAACATTGAAAAACAACAACAACCTAAACATTGAAAAACACCAACAAATTCAACAACAACCTCAACATTGAAAAACAACAACAACCTCATCATTGAAAAACACCAACAAATTCAACAACAACCTGAACATTGAAAAACACCAACAAATTCAACAACAACCTCAGCATTGAAAAACAACAACAACCTCAACATTGAAAAACACCAACAAATTCAACAACAACCTCAACATTGAAAAACAACAACAACCTCAACATTGAAAAACACCAACAAATTCAAGAACAACTTCAACATTGAAAAACACCAACAAATTCAACAACAACCTCGAAATTGAAAAACACCATCAACACAACAACAACCTCAACATAGAAAAACACCAACAAATTCAACAACAACCTCAACATTGAAAAACAACAACAACCTCAACATTGCAAAACACCAGCAAATTCAACAACAACCTCAACATTTAAAAACACGAACAAATTCAACAAAAACCTCAACATTGAAAACACCAACAAATTCAACAACAACCTCAACATTTAAAAACGCCAACAAATACAACAACAACCTCAACATTGAAAAACAACAACCTCAACATTTAAAAACACCTACAAATTCAACAACAACCTCAACATTGAAAGCATCAACAAATTCAACAACAACCTCAACATTTAAAAACACCAACAAATTCAAGAAAAAATTTAACATTGAAAATCACCACCAAATTCAACAACAACCTCAACTTTGAAAAACAACAACAACCTCATCATGGAAAAACACCAACAAATTCAACAACAACCTCAACATTGAAAAACAACAACATCCTCAAAATTGAAAAACACCAACAAATTCAACAACAACCCCAACATTTAAAAACAACAACAACCTCAACATTGAAAAACAATAACAAATTCAACAACAACCTCAACATTGAAAAGCACCAACAAATTCAACAACAACCTCAACATTGAAAAACACCAACAAACTCTCCAACAACCTCAACATTGAAAAACAACAACAACCTCAACATTGAAAAACACCAACAAATTCAACAACAACCTCAACACCAACAAATTCAACAACAACCTCAACATTGAAAAACACCAACAAACTCTCCAACAACCTCAACATTGAAAACCAACAACAACTTCAACATTGAAAAACACCAACAAATTCAACAACAACCTCAACATTGAAAAACACCAACAAATTCAGCAACAACCTCAACATTGAAAAACACCAACAACCTCAACATTGAAAAACAACTACAAACTCAACATTGAAAAACACCAACAAATTCAACAACAACCTCAACATTGAAAAACAACAACAAACTCAACATTGAAAAACACCAACAAATTCAACAACAACCTCAACATTGAAAAACAACAACAACCACAACATTGAAAAACACCAACAAATTCAACAACAACTTCAACATTGAAAAACACCAACAAATTCAACAACAACCTCAACATTGAAAAACAACAACCACAACATTGAAAAACACCAACAAATTCAACAACAACCTCAACATTGAAAAACACCAATAAATTCAACAACAACCTCAGCATTGAAAAACAACAACAACCTCAACATTGAAAAACACCAACAAATTCAACAACAACCTCTACATTGAAAAACAACAACAACCTCAACATTGAAAAACACCAACAAATTCAACAAAAACTTCAACATTGAAAAACACCAACAAATTCAACAACAACCTCGAAATTGAAAAACACCAACAAATTCAACAACAACTTCAACATTGAAAAACACCAACAAATTCAACAACAACCTCGACATTGAAAAATACCATCAAATTCAACAACAACCTCAACATTGAAAAACACCAACAACCTCAAAATTGAAAAAACACCAACAAATTCAACAACAACCTCAACATTTAAAAACAACAACAACCTCAACACTGAAAAACACCAAAAAATTCAACAACAAGCTCAACATTGAAAAACACCAACAAATTCAACAACAACCTCAACATTGAAAAACACCATCAAACTCAACAACAACCTCAACATTGAAAAACAACAACAACCTCAACATTGAAAAACACCAACAAATTCAACAACAACCTCAAGATTGAAAAACAACAACAACCTCAACATTGAAAAACACCAACAAATTCAACAACAACCTCAACATTGAAAAACAACAACAACCTCAACATTGAAAAACACCAACAAATTCAACAACAACCTCAACATTGAAAAACAACAACAAACTCAACATTGAAAAACACCAACAAATTCAACAACAACCTCAACATTGAAAAACAACAACAACCTCAACATTGAAAAACAACAACAAATTCAACAACAACCTCAACATTGAAAAACACCAACAAATTCAACAACAACCTCAACATTGAAAAACAACAACAACCTAAACATTGAAAAACACCAACAAATTCAACAACCACCTCAACATTGAAAAACAACAACAACCTCAACATTGAAAAACACCAACAAATTCAACAGCAACCTCAACATTGAAAAACACCAACAAATTCAACAACAACCTCAGCATTGAAAAACAACAACAACCTCAACATTGAAAAACACCAACAAATTCAACAACAACCTCAACATTGAAAAACAACAACAACCTCAACATTGAAAAACACCAACAAATTCAACAACAACTTCAACATTGAAAAACACCAACAAATTCAACAACAACCTCGAAATTGAAAAACACCAACAAATACAACAACAACCTCAACATTGAAAAACAACAACAACCTCAACATTGAAAAACACCAACAAATTCAACAACAACCTCAACATTGAAAAACAACAACCACCTCAACATTGCAAAACACCAGCAAATTCAACAACAACCTCAACATTTAAAAACACCAACAAATTCAACAACAACCTCAACATTGAAAAACAACAACAATCTCAACATTGAAAAACACCAACAAATTCAACAACAACCTCAACATTGAAAAAAAAACAACCTCAACATTGAAAAACACCAACAAATTCAACAACAACCTCGACATTGAAAAACACCCTCAAATTCAAAATCAACCTCAACATTGAACAACACCAACAACCTCAAAATTGAAAAAACACCAACAAATTCAACAACAACCTCAACATTTAAAAACAACAACAACCTCAACATTGAAAAACACCAACAAATTCAACAACAACCTCAACATTGAACAACACCAACAGATTCAACAACAACCTCAACATTGAAAAACACCAACAAACTCAACAACAACCTCAACATTGAAAAATAACAACAACCTCAACATTGAAAAACACCAACAAATTCAACAACAAACTCAAGATTGAAAAACACGCACAAATTGAACAACCTCAACATTGAAAAACAACAACAACCTCATCATTGAAAAACACTAGCAAATTCCTCAACAACCTCAACATTGAAAAACACCAACAAATTCAACAACAACCTCAACATTGAAAAACACCAACAACCTCAACATTGAAAAACACCAACAAATTCAACAACAACCTCAACATTTAAAAACAACAACAACCTCAACATTGAAAAACACCAACAAATTCAACAATAACCTCAACATTGAAAAACAACAACAAACTCAACATTGATAAACACCAACAAATTCAACAACTACCCAAACATTGAAAAACAACAACAACCTCAACATTGAAAAACACCAACAAATTCAACAATAACCTCAAGATTGAAAAACACCAACAAATTCAACAACCTCAACATTGAAAAACAACAACAACCTCAAAATTGAAAAACACCAACAAATTCAACAAGAACCTCAACATTGAAAAACACCAACAAATTCAACAACAACCTCAACATTGAAAAACAACAAAAACCTCAACATTGAAAAACACCAACAAATTCAACACCAACCTCAACATTGAAAAACACCAACAAATTCAACAACAACCTCAACATTGAAAAACAACAATAAACTCAACATTGAAAAACACCAAAAAATTCAACAACAACCTCAACATTGAAAAACAACAACAACCTCAACATTGAAAAACACCCACAAATTCAACAATAACCTCAACATTGAAAAACAACAACAACCTAAACATTGAAAAGCACCACCAAATTCAACAACAACCTCAACATTGAAAAACACCAACAAATTCAACAACAACCTCAACATTGAAAAACAACAACAACCTCAACATTGAAAAACACCAACAAATTCAACAACAACCTCAACATTGAAAAACAACAACAACCTCAACATTGAAAAACACCAACAAATTCAACAACAATCTCAACATTGAAAAACAACAACAAACTCAACATTGAAAAACAACAACAAATTCAACAACAACCTCAACATTGAAAAACAACAAAAACCTCAACATTGAAAAACAACAACAAATTCAACAACAACCTCAACTTTGAAAAACACCAACAAATACAACAACAACCTCAACATTGAAAAACACCAACAAACTCTCCAACAACCTCAACATTGAAAAACAACAACAACCTCAACATTGAAAAACACCAACAAATTCAACAACAACCTCAACATTGAAAAACACCAACAAATTCAGCAACAACCTCAACATTGAAAAACACCAACAACCTCAACATTGAAAAACAACTACAAACTCAACATTGAAAAACACCAACAAATTCAACAACAACCTCAACATTGAAAAACAACAACAAACTCAACATTGAAAAACACCAACAAATTCAACAACAACCTCAACATTGAAAAACAACAACAACCTCAACATTGAAAAACACCAACAAATTCAACAACAACTTCAACATTGAAAAACACCAACAAATTCAACAACAACCTCAACATTGAAAAACAACAACAACCACAACATTGAAAAACACCAACAAATTCAACAACAACCTCAACATTGAAAAACACCAACAAATTCAACAACAACCTCAGCATTGAAAAACAACAACAACCTCAACATTGAAAAACACCAACAAATTCAACAACAACCTCTACATTGAAAAACAACAACAACCTCAACATTGAAAAACACCAACAAATTCAACAAAAACTTCAACATTAAAAAACACCAACAAATTCAACAACAACCTCGAAATTGAAAAACACCAACAAATTCAACAACAACTTCAACATTGAAAAACACCAACAAATTCAACAACAACCTCGACATTGAAAAACACCATCAAATTCAACAACAACCTCAACATTGAAAAACACCAACAACCTCAAAATTGAAAAAACACCAACAAATTCAACAACAAGCTCAACATTTAAAAACAACAACAAACTTAACATTGAAAAACACCAACAAATTCAACAACAACCTCAACATTGAAAAACAACAACAACCTCAACATTGAAAAACACCAACAAATTCAACAACAACCTCAACAGTGAAAAACAACAACAACCTCAACATTGAAAAACACCAACAAATTCAACAACAACCTCAACATTGAAAAACAACAACAACCTCAACATTGAAAAACACCAACAAATTCAACAACAACCTCAACATTGAAAAACAACAAGAACCTCAACATTGAGAAACACCAACAAATTCAACAACAACCTCAAAATTGAAAAACAACAACAAACTCAACATTGAAAAACACCAATAAATTCAACAACAACCTCAACATTGAAAAACAACAACAACCTCAACATTGAAAAACACCAACAAATTCAACAATAACCTCAACATTGAAAAACAACAACAAACTCAACATTGAAAAGCACCAACAAATTCAACAACAACCTCAACATTGAAAAACACCAACAAATTCAACAACAACTTCAACATTGAAAAACAACAACAACCGCAGCATTGAAAAACACCAACAAATTCAACAACAACCTCAACATTGAAAAACAACAACAACCTCAACATTGAAAAACACCAACAAATTCAACAACAACCTCAACATTGAAAAACACAACAAATTCAACAACAACCTCAGCATTGAAAAACAACAACAACCTCAACATTGAAAAACACCAACAAATTCAACAACAACCTCAACATTGTAAAACAACAACAACCTCAACATTGAAAAACACCAACAAATTCAACAACAACTTCAACATTGAAAAACACCAACAAATTCAACAAGAACCTCGAAATTGAAAAACACCAACAAATTCAACAACAACCTCAACATTGAAAAACAACAACAACTTCAACATTGAAAAACACCAACAAATTCAACAACAACCTCAACATTGAAAAACAACAACAACCTCAACATTGAAAAACACCAACAAATTCAACAACAACCTCAACATTTAAAAACACCAACAAATTCAACAACAACCTCAACATTGAAAAACAACAACAATCTCATCATTGAAAAACACCAATAAATTCAACAACAACCTCAACATTGAAAACCAGCAACAACCTCAACATTGAAAAACACCAACAAATACAACAGCAACCTCAACATTGAAAAACACCAAGAAATTCAACAACAACCTCAACATTGAAAAACACCAACAAATTCAACAACAAACTCAAAATTGAAAAGCACCAACAAATTCAACAACAACCTCAACATTGAAAAACAACAACAACCTCAACATTGAAAAACACTAACAAATTCAACAACAACCTCAACATTGAAAAACAACAACAACCTCAACATTGAAAAACACCAACAAATTCAACAACAACCTCAACATTGAAAAACAACAACAAACTCAACATTGACAAACACGAACAAATTCAACAACAACCTCAATATTGAAAAACAACAACAACCTCAACATTGAAAAACACCAACAAATTCAACAACAACCTCAACATTGAAAAACACCAACAAATTCAACAACAACCTCAACATTGAAAAACAACAACAACCTAAACATTGAAAAACACCAACAAATTCAACAACAACCTCAACATTGAAAAACAACAACAACCTCATCATTGAAAAACACCAACAAATTCAACAACAACCTGAACATTGAAAAACACCAACAAATTCAACAACAACCTCAGCATTGAAAAACAACAACAACCTCAACATTGAAAAACACCAACAAATTCAACAACAACCTCAACATTGAAAAACAACAACAACCTCAACATTGAAAAACACCAACAAATTCAAGAACAACTTCAACATTGAAAAACACCAACAAATTCAACAACAACCTCGAAATTGAAAAACACCATCAACACAACAACAACCTCAACATAGAAAAACACCAACAAATTCAACAACAACCTCAACATTGAAAAACAACAACAACCTCAACATTGCAAAACACCAGCAAATTCAACAACAACCTCAACATTTAAAAACACGAACAAATTCAACAAAAACCTCAACATTGAAAACACCAACAAATTCAACAACAACCTCAACATTTAAAAACGCCAACAAATACAACAACAACCTCAACATTGAAAAACAACAACCTCAACATTTAAAAACACCTACAAATTCAACAACAACCTCAACATTGAAAGCATCAACAAATTCAACAACAACCTCAACATCTAAAAACACCAACAAATTCAAGAAAAAATTTAACATTGAAAATCACCAACAAATTCAACAACAACCTCAACTTTGAAAAACAACAACAACCTCATCATGGAAAAACACCAACAAACTCAACAACAACCTCAACATTGAAAAACAACAACATCCTCAAAATTGAAAAACACCAACAAATTCAACAACAACCCCAACATTTAAAAACAACAACAACCTCAACATTGAAAAACAATAACAAATTCAACAACAACCTCAACATTGAAAAGCACCAACAAATTCAACAACAACCTCAACATTGAAAAACACCAACAAACTCTCCAACAACCTCAACATTGAAAAACAACAACAACCTCAACATTGAAAAACACCAACAAATTCAACAACAACCTCAACACCAACAAATTCAACAACAACCTCAACATTGAAAAACACCAACAAACTCTCCAACAACCTCAACATTGAAAAACAACAACAACTTCAACATTGAAAAACACCAACAAATTCAACAACAACCTCAACATTGAAAAACACCAACAAATTCAGCAACAACCTCAACATTGAAAAACACCAACAACCTCAACATTGAAAAACAACTACAAACTCAACATTGAAAAACACCAACAAATTCAACAACAACCTCAACATTGAAAAACAACAACAAACTCAACATTGAAAAACACCAACAAATTCAACAACAACCTCAACATTGAAAAACAACAACAACCACAACATTGAAAAACACCAACAAATTCAACAACAACTTCAACATTGAAAAACACCAACAAATTCAACAACAACCTCAACATTGAAAAACAACAACCACAACATTGAAAAACACCAACAAATTCAACAACAACCTCAACATTGAAAAACACCAATAAATTCAACAACAACCTCAGCATTGAAAAACAACAACAACCTCAACATTGAAAAACACCAACAAATTCAACAACAACCTCTACATTGAAAAACAACAACAACCTCAACATTGAAAAACACCAACAAATTCAACAAAAACTTCAACATTGAAAAACACCAACAAATTCAACAACAACCTCGAAATTGAAAAACACCAACAAATTCAACAACAACTTCAACATTGAAAAACACCAACAAATTCAACAACAACCTCGACATTGAAAAATACCATCAAATTCAACAACAACCTCAACATTGAAAAACACCAACAACCTCAAAATTGAAAAAACACCAACAAATTCAACAACAACCTCAACATTTAAAAACAACAACAACCTCAACACTGAAAAACACCAAAAAATTCAACAACAAGCTCAACATTGAAAAACACCAACAAATTCAACAACAACCTCAACATTGAAAAACACCATCAAACTCAACAACAACCTCAACATTGAAAAACAACAACAACCTCAACATTGAAAAACACCAACAAATTCAACAACAACCTCAAGATTGAAAAACAACAACAACCTCAACATTGAAAAACACCAACAAATTCAACAACAACCTCAACATTGAAAAACAACAACAACCTCAACATTGAAAAACACCAACAAATTCAACAACAACCTCAACATTGAAAAACAACAACAAACTCAACATTGAAAAACACCAACAAATTCAACAACAACCTCAACATTGAAAAACAACAACAACCTCAACATTGAAAAACAACAACAAATTCAACAACAACCTCAACATTGAAAAACACCAACAAATTCAACAACAACCTCAACATTGAAAAACAACAACAACCTAAACATTGAAAAACACCAACAAATTCAACAACCACCTCAACATTGAAAAACAACAACAACCTCAACATTGAAAAACACCAACAAATTCAACAGCAACCTCAACATTGAAAAACACCAACAAATTCAACAACAACCTCAGCATTGAAAAACAACAACAACCTCAACATTGAAAAACACCAACAAATTCAACAACAACCTCAACATTGAAAAACAACAACAACCTCAACATTGAAAAACACCAACAAATTCAACAACAACTTCAACATTGAAAAACACCAACAAATTCAACAACAACCTCGAAATTGAAAAACACCAACAAATACAACAACAACCTCAACATTGAAAAACAACAACAACCTCAACATTGAAAAACACCAACAAATTCAACAACAACCTCAACATTGAAAAACAACAACCACCTCAACATTGCAAAACACCAGCAAATTCAACAACAACCTCAACATTTAAAAACACCAACAAATTCAACAACAACCTCAACATTGAAAAACAACAACAATCTCAACATTGAAAAACACCAACAAATTCAACAACAACCTCAACATTGAAAAAAAAACAACCTCAACATTGAAAAACACCAACAAATTCAACAACAACCTCGACATTGAAAAACACCCTCAAATTCAAAATCAACCTCAACATTGAACAACACCAACAACCTCAAAATTGAAAAAACACCAACAAATTCAACAACAACCTCAACATTTAAAAACAACAACAACCTCAACATTGAAAAACACCAACAAATTCAACAACAACCTCAACATTGAACAACACCAACAGATTCAACAACAACCTCAACATTGAAAAACACCAACAAACTCAACAACAACCTCAACATTGAAAAATAACAACAACCTCAACATTGAAAAACACCAACAAATTCAACAACAAACTCAAGATTGAAAAACACGCACAAATTGAACAACCTCAACATTGAAAAACAACAACAACCTCATCATTGAAAAACACCAACAAATTCCTCAACAACCTCAACATTGAAAAACACCAACAAATTCAACAACAACCTCAACATTGAAAAACACCAACAACCTCAACATTGAAAAACACCAACAAATTCAACAACAACCTCAACATTTAAAAACAACAACAACCTCAACATTGAAAAACACCAACAAATTCAACAATAACCTCAACATTGAAAAACAACAACAAACTCAACATTGATAAACACCAACAAATTCAACAACTACCCAAACATTGAAAAACAACAACAACCTCAACATTGAAAAACACCAACAAATTCAACAACAACCTCAAGATTGAAAAACACCAACAAATTCAACAACCTCAACATTGAAAAACAACAACAACCTCAAAATTGAAAAACACCAACAAATTCAACAAGAACCTCAACATTGAAAAACACCAACAAATTCAACAACAACCTCAACATTGAAAAACAACAAAAACCTCAACATTGAAAAACACCAACAAATTCAACACCAACCTCAACATTGAAAAACACCAACAAATTCAACAACAACCTCAACATTGAAAAACAACAATAAACTCAACATTGAAAAACACCAAAAAATTCAACAACAACCTCAACATTGAAAAACAACAACAACCTCAACATTGAAAAACACCCACAAATTCAACAATAACCTCAACATTGAAAAACAACAACAACCTAAACATTGAAAAGCACCACCAAATTCAACAACAACCTCAACATTGAAAAACACCAACAAATTCAACAACAACCTCAACATTGAAAAACAACAACAACCTCAACATTGAAAAACACCAACAAATTCAACAACAACCTCAACATTGAAAAACAACAACAACCTCAACATTGAAAAACACCAACAAATTCAACAACAATCTCAACATTGAAAAACAACAACAAACTCAACATTGAAAAACAACAACAAATTCAACAACAACCTCAACATTGAAAAACAACAACAACCTCAACATTGAAAAACAACAACAAATTCAACAACAACCTCAACTTTGAAAAACACCAACAAATACAACAACAACCTCAACATTGAAAAACACCAACAAACTCTCCAACAACCTCAACATTGAAAAACAACAACAACCTCAACATTGAAAAACACCAACAAATTCAACAACAACCTCAACATTGAAAAACACCAACAAATTCAGCAACAACCTCAACATTGAAAAACACCAACAACCTCAACATTGAAAAACAACTACAAACTCAACATTGAAAAACACCAACAAATTCAACAACAACCTCAACATTGAAAAACAACAACAAACTCAACATTGAAAAACACCAACAAATTCAACAACAACCTCAACATTGAAAAACAACAACAACCTCAACATTGAAAAACACCAACAAATTCAACAACAACTTCAACATTGAAAAACACCAACAAATTCAACAACAACCTCAACATTGAAAAACAACAACAACCACAACATTGAAAAACACCAACAAATTCAACAACAACCTCAACATTGAAAAACACCAACAAATTCAACAACAACCTCAGCATTGAAAAACAACAACAACCTCAACATTGAAAAACACCAACAAATTCAACAACAACCTCTACATTGAAAAACAACAACAACCTCAACATTGAAAAACACCAACAAATTCAACAAAAACTTCAACATTAAAAAACACCAACAAATTCAACAACAACCTCGAAATTGAAAAACACCAACAAATTCAACAACAACTTCAACATTGAAAAACACCAACAAATTCAACAACAACCTCGACATTGAAAAACACCATCAAATTCAACAACAACCTCAACATTGAAAAACACCAACAACCTCAAAATTGAAAAAACACCAACAAATTCAACAACAAGCTCAACATTTAAAAACAACAACAACCTCAACATTGAAAAACACCAAAAAATTCAACAACAAGCTCAACATTGAAAAACACCAACAAATTCAACAACAACCTCAACATTGAAAAACACCAACAAACTCAACAACAACCTCAACATTGAAAAACAACAACAACCTCAACATTGAAAAACACCAACAAATTCAACAACAACCTCAACATTGAAAAACAACAACAACCTCAACATTGAAAAACACCAACAATTTCAACAACAACCTCAACATTGAAAAACAACAACAACCTCAACATTGAAAAACACCAACAAATTCAACAACAACCTCAACATTGAAAAACAACAACAAACTCAACATTGAAAAACACCAACAAATTCAACAACAACCTCAACATTGAAAAACAACAACAACCTCAACATTGAAAAACAACAACAAATTCAACAACAACCTCAACATTGAAAAACACCAACAAATTCAACAACAACCTCAACATTGAAAAACAACAACAACCTAAACATTGAAAAACACCAACAAATTCAACAACCACCTCAACATTGAAAAACAACAACAACCTCAACATTGAAAAACACCAACAAATTCAACAGCAACCTCAACATTGAAAAACACCAACAAATTCAACAACAACCTCAGCATTGAAAAACAACAACAACCTCAACATTGAAAAACACCAACAAATTCAACAACAACCTCAACATTGAAAAACAACAACAAACTCAACTTTGAAAAACACCAACAAATTCAACAACAACTTCAACATTGAAAAACACCAACAAATTCAACAACAACCTCGAAATTAAAAAACACCAACAAATACAACAACAACCTCAACAATGAAAAACAACAACAACCTCAACATTGAAAAACACCAACAAATTCAACAACAACCTCGACATTGAAAAACAACAACAACCTCAACATTGCAAAACACCAGCAAATTCAACAACAACCTCAACATTTAAAAACACCAACAAATTCAACAACAACCTCAACATTGAAATTCAACAACAAGCTCAACATTGAAAAACACCAACAAATTCAACAACAACCTCGAAATTGAAAAACACCAACAAATACAACAACAACCTCAACATTGAAAAACAACAACAACCTCAACATTGAAAAACACCAACAAATTCAACAACAACCTCAACATTGAAAAACAACAACCACCTCAACATTGCAAAACACCAGCAAATTCAACAACAACCTCAACATTTAAAAACACCAACAAATTCAACAACAACCTCAACATTGAAAAACAACAACAATCTCAACATTGAAAAACACCAACAAATTCAACAACAACCTCAACATTGAAAAAAAAACAACCTCAACATTGAAAAACACCAACAAATTCAACAACAACCTCGACATTGAAAAACACCCTCAAATTCAAAATCAACCTCAACATTGAACAACACCAACAACCTCAAAATTGAAAAAACACCAACAAATTCAACAACAACCTCAACATTTAAAAACAACAACAACCTCAACATTGAAAAACACCAACAAATTCAACAACAACCTCAACATTGAAAAACACCAACAGATTCAACAACAACCTCAACATTGAAAAACACCAACAAACTCAACAACAACCTCAACATTGAAAAATAACAACAACCTCAACATTGAAAAACACCAACAAATTCAACAACAAACTCAAGATTGAAAAACACGCACAAATTCAACAACCTCAACATTGAAAAACAACAACAACCTCATCATTGAAAAACACCAACAAATTCCTCAACAACCTCAACATTGAAAAACACCAACAAATTCAACAACAACCTCAACATTGAAAAACACCTACAACCTCAACATTGAAAAACACCAACAAATTCAACAACAACCTCAACATTTAAAAACAACAACAACCTCAACATTGAAAAACACCAACAAATTCAACAATAACCTCAACATTGAAAAACAACAACAAACTCAACATTGATAAACACCAACAAATTCAACAACTACCCAAACATTGAAAAACAACAACAACCTCAACATTGAAAAACACCAACAAATTCAACAACAACCTCAAGATTGAAAAACACCAACAAATTCAACAACCTCAACATTGAAAAACAACAACAACCTCAAAATTGAATAACACCAACAAATTCAACAAGAACCTCAACATTGAAAAACACCAACAAATTCAACAACAACCTCAACATTGAAAAACAACAAAAACCTCAACATTGAAAAACACCAACAAATTCAACACCAACCTCAACATTGAAAAACACCAACAAATTCAACAACAACCTCAACATTGAAAAACAACAATAAACTCAACATTGAAAAACACCAAAAAATTCAACAACAACCTCAACATTGAAAAACAACAACAACCTCAACATTGAAAAACACCCACAAATTCAACAATAACCTCAACATTGAAAAACAACAACAACCTAAACATTGAAAAGCACCACCAAATTCAACAACAACCTCAACATTGAAAAACACCAACAAATTCAACAACAACCTCAACATTGAAAAACAACAACAACCTCAACATTGAAAAACACCAACAAATTCAACAACAACCTCAACATTGAAAAACAACAACAACCTCAACATTGAAAAACACCAACAAATTCAACAACAACCTCAACATTGAAAAACAACAACAAACTCAACATTGAAAAACAACAACAAATTCAACAACAACCTCAACATTGAAAAACAACAACAACCTCAACATTGAAAAACAACAACAAATTCAACAACAACCTCAACTTTGAAAAACACCAACAAATTCAACAACAACCTCAACATTGAAAAACACCAACAAACTCTCCAACAACCTCAACATTGAAAAACAACAACAACCTCAACATTGAAAAACACCAACAAATTCAACAACAACCTCAACATTGAAAAACACCAACAAATTCAGCAACAACCTCAACATTGAAAAACACCAACAACCTCAACATTGAAAAACAACTACAAACTCAACATTGAAAAACACCAACAAATTCAACAACAACCTCAACATTGAAAAACAACAACAAACTCAACATTGAAAAACACCAACAAATTCAACAACAACCTCAACATTGAAAAACAACAACAACCTCAACATTGAAAAACACCAACAAATTCAACAACAACTTCAACATTGAAAATAACCAACAAATTCAACAACAACCTCAACATTGAAAAACAACAACAACCACAACATTGAAAAACACCAACAAATTCAACAACAACCTCAACATTGAAAAACACCAACAAATTCAACAACAACCTCAGCATTGAAAAACAACAACAACCTCAACATTGAAAAACACCAACAAATTCAACAACAACCTCTACATTGAAAAACAACAACAACCTCAACATTGAAAAACACCAACAAATTCAACAAAAACTTCAACATTAAAAAACACCAACAAATTCAACAACAACCTCGAAATTGAAAAACACCAACAAATTCAACAACAACTTCAACATTGAAAAACACCAACAAATTCAACAACAACCTCGACATTGAAAAACACCATCAAATTCAACAACAACCTCAACATTGAAAAACACCAACAACCTCGAAATTGAAAAAACACCAACAAATTCAACAACAAGCTCAACATTTAAAAACAACAACAACCTCAACATTGAAAAACACCAAAAAATTCAACAACAAGCTCAACATTGAAAAACACCAAAAAATTCAACAACAACCTCAACATTGAAAAACACCAACAAACTCAACAACAACCTCAACATTGAAAAACAACAACAACCTCAACATTGAAAAACACCAACAAATTCAACAACAACCTCAACATTGAAAAACAACAACAACCTCAACATTGAAAAACACCAACAATTTCAACAACAACCTCAACATTGAAAAACAACAAGAACCTCAACATTGAAAAACACCAACAAATTCAACAACAACCTCAACATTGAAAAACAACAACAAACTCAACATTGAAAAACACCAACAAATTCAACAACAACCTCAACATTGAAAAACAACAACAACCTCAACATTGAAAAACAACAACAAATTCAACAACAACCTCAACATTGAAAAACACCAACAAATTCAACAACAACCTCAACATTGAAAAACAACAACAACCTAAACATTGAAAAACACCAACAAATTCAACAACCACCTCAACATTGAAAAACAACAACAACCTCAACATTGAAAAACACCAACAAATTCAAAAGCAACCTCAACATTGAAAAACACCAACAAATTCAACAACAACCTCAGCATTGAAAAACAACAACAACCTCAACATTGAAAAACACCAACAAATTCAACAACAACCTCAACATTGAAAAACAACAACAACCTCAACTTTGAAAAACACCAACAAATTCAACAACAACTTCAACATTGAAAAACACCAACAAATTCAACAACAACCTCGAAATTAAAAAACACCAACAAATACAACAACAACCTGAACATTGAAAAACAACAACAACCTCAACATTGAAAAACACCAACAAATTCAACAACAACCTCGACATTGAAAAACAACAACAACCTCAACATTGCAAAACACCAGCAAATTCAACAACAACCTCAACATTTAAAAACACCAACAAATTCAACAACAACCTCAACATTGAAATTCAACAACAAGCTCAACATTGAAAAACACCAACAAATTCAACAACAACCTCAACATTGAAAAACACCAACAAACTCAACAACAACCTCAACATTGAAAAACAACAACAGCCTCAACATTGAAAAACACCAACAAATTCAACAACAACCTCAACATTGAAAAACAACAACAACCTCAACATTGAAAAACACCAACAAATTCAACAATAACCTCAACATTGAAAAACAACAACAACCTCAACATTGAAAAACACCAACAAATTCAACAACAACCTTAACATTGAAAAACAACAACAAACTCAACATTGAAAAACACCAACAAATTCAACAACAACCTCAACATTGAAAAACAACAACAACCTCAACATTGAAAAACAACAACAAATTCAACAACAACCTCAACATTGAAAAACACCAACAAATTCAACAACAACCTCAACATTGAAAAACAACAACAACCTAAACATTGAAAAACACCAACAAATTCAACAACCACCTCAACATTGAAAAACAACAACAACCTCAACATTGCAAAACACCAGCAAATTCAACAACAACCTCAACATTTAAAAACACCAACAAATTCAACAACAACCTCAACATTGAAAAACAACAACAATCTCAACATTGAAAAACACCAACAAATTCAACAACAACCTCAACATTGAAAAACAACATCAACCTCAACATTGAAAAACACCAACAAATTCAACAACAACTTCAACATTGAAAAACACCAACAAATTCAACAACAACCTCGAAATTGTAAAACACCAACAAATACAACAACAACCTCAACATTGAAAAACAACAATAACCTCAACATTGAAAAACAGCAACAAATTCAACAACAACCTCAACATTGAAAAACAACAACAACCTCAACATTGCAAAACACCAGCAAATTCAACAACAACCTCAACATTTAAAAACACCAACAAATTCAACAACAACCTCAACATTGAAAAACAACAACAATCTCAACTTTGAAAAACACCAACAAATTCAACAACAACCTCAACATTGAAAAACAACAACAACCTCAACATTGAAAAACACCAACAAATTCAACAACAACCTCGACATTGAAAAACACCCTCAAATTCAAAATCAAGCTCAACATTGAACAACACCAACAACCTCAAAATTGAAAAAACACCAACAAATTCAACAACAACCTCAACATTTAAAAACAACGACAACCTCAACATTGAAAAACACCAACAAATTCAACAACAACCTCAACATTGAAAAACACCAACAGATTCAACAACAACCTCAACATTGAAAAACACCAACAAACTCAACAACAACCTCAACATTGAAAAATAACAACAACCTCAACATTGAAAAACACCAACAAATTCAACAACAAACTCAAGATTGAAAAACACGCACAAATTCAACAACCTCAACATTGAAAAACAGCAACAACCTCATCATTGTAAAACACCAACAAATTCCTCAACAACCTCAACATTGAAAAACACCAACAATTTCAACAACAACCTCAACATTGAAAAACACCAACAAATTCAACAACAACCTCAACATTGAAAAACAACAACAACCTCAACATTGAAAAACACCAACAAATTCAACAATAACCTCAACATTGAAAAACAACAACAAACTCAACATTGATAAACACCAACAAATTCAACAACTACCCAAACATTGAAAAACAACAACAACCTCAACATTGAAAAACACCAACAAATTCAACAACACCCTCAAGATTGAAAAACACCAACAACTTCAACAACCTCAACATTGAAAAACAACAACAACCTCAACATTGAATAACACCAACAAATTCAACAACAACCTCAACATTGAAAAACACCAACAAATTCAACAACAACCTCAACATTGAAAAACAACAACAACCTCAACATTGAAAAACACCAACAAATTCAACACCAACCTCAACATTGAAAAACACCAACAAATTCAAAAACAACCTCAACATTGAAAAACAACAACAAACTCAACATTGAAAAACACCAAAAAATTCAACAACAACCTCAAGATTGAAAAACAACAACAACCTCAACATTGAAAAACACCCACAAATTCAACAATAACCTCAACATTGAAAAACAACAACAACCTCAACATTGAAAAACACCAACAAATTCAACAACAACCTCAACATTGAAAAACAACAACAACCTCAACATTGAAAAACACCAACAAATTCAACAACAACCTCAACATTGAAAAACAACAACAACCTCAACATTGAAAAACACCAACAAATACAACAACAACCTCAACATTGAAAAACAACAACAACCTCAACATTGAAAAACACCAACAAATTCAACAACAACCTCAACATTGAAAAACAACAACCACCTCAACATTGCAAAACACCAGCAAATTCAACAACAACCTCAACATTTAAAAACACCAACAAATTCAACAACAACCTCAACATTGAAAAACAACAACAATCTCAACATTGAAAAACACCAACAAATTCAACAACAACCTCAACATTGAAAAAAAAAACAACCTCAACATTGAAAAACACCAACAAATTCAACAACAACCTCGACATTGAAAAACACCCTCAAATTCAAAATCAACCTCAACATTGAACAACACCAACAACCTCAAAATTGAAAAAACACCAACAAATTCAACAACAACCTCAACATTTAAAAACAACAACAACCTCAACATTGAAAAACACCAACAAATTCAACAACAACCTCAACATTGAAAAACACCAACAGATTCAACAACAACCTCAACATTGAAAAACACCAACAAACTCAACAACAACCTCAACATTGAAAAATAACAACAACCTCAACATTGAAAAACACCAACAAATTCAACAACAAACTCAAGATTGAAAAACACGCACAAATTCAACAACCTCAACATTGAAAAACAACAACAACCTCATCATTGAAAAACACCAACAAATTCCTCAACAACCTCAACATTGAAAAACACCAACAAATTCAACAACAACCTCAACATTGAAAAACACCAACAACCTCAACATTGAAAAACACCAACAAATTCAACAACAACCTCAACATTTAAAAACAACAACAACCTCAACATTGAAAAACACCAACAAATTCAACAATAACCTCAACATTGAAAAACAACAACAAACTCAACATTGATAAACACCAACAAATTCAACAACTACCCAAACTTGAAAAACAACAACAACCTCAACATTGAAAAACACCAACAAATTCAACAACAACCTCAAGATTGAAAAACACCAACAAATTCAACAACCTCAACATTGAAAAACAACAACAACCTCAAAATTGAAAAACACCAACAAATTCAACAAGAACCTCAACATTGAAAAACACCAACAAATTCAACAACAACCTCAACATTGAAAAACAACAAAAACCTCAACATTGAAAAACACCAACAAATTCAACACCAACCTCAACATTGAAAAACACCAACAATTTCAACAACAACCTCAACATTGAAAAACAACAATAAACTCAACATTGAAAAACACCAAAAAATTCAACAACAACCTCAACATTGAAAAACAACAACAACCTCAACATTGAAAAACACCCACAAATTCAACAATAACCTCAACATTGAAAAACACCAACAAATTCAACAACAACCTCAACATTGAAAAACAACAACAACCTCAACATTGAAAAACACCAACAAATTCAACACCAACCTCAACATTGAAAAACACCAACAAATTCAAAAACAACCTCAACATTGAAAAACAACAACAAACTCAACATTGAAAAACACCAAAAAATTCAACAACAACCTCAAGATTGAAAAACAACAACAACCTCAACATTGAAAAACACCCACAAATTCAACAATAACCTCAACATTGAAAAACAACAACAACCTCAACATTGAAAAACACCAACAAATTCAACAACAACCTCAACATTGAAAAACAACAACAACCTCAACATTGAAAAACACCAACAAATTCAACAACAACCTCAACATTGAAAAACAACAACAACCTCAACATTGAAAAACACCAACAAATTCAACAACAACCTCAACATTGAAAAACAACAACCACCTCAACATTGCAAAACACCAGCAAATTCAACAACAACCTCAACATTTAAAAACACCAACAAATTCAACAACAACCTCAACATTGAAAAACAACAACAATCTCAACATTGAAAAACACCAACAAATTCAACAACAACCTCAACATTGAAAAAAAAAACAACCTCAACATTGAAAAACACCAACAAATTCAACAACAACCTCGACATTGAAAAACACCCTCAAATTCAAAATCAACCTCAACATTGAACAACACCAACAACCTCAAAATTGAAAAAACACCAACAAATTCAACAACAACCTCAACATTTAAAAACAACAACAACCTCAACATTGAAAAACACCAACAAATTCAACAACAACCTCAACATTGAAAAACACCAACAGATTCAACAACAACCTCAACATTGAAAAACACCAACAAACTCAACAACAACCTCAACATTGAAAAATAACAACAACCTCAACATTGAAAAACACCAACAAATTCAACAACAAACTCAAGATTGAAAAACACGCACAAATTCAACAACCTCAACATTGAAAAACAACAACAACCTCATCATTGAAAAACACCAACAAATTCCTCAACAACCTCAACATTGAAAAACACCAACAAATTCAACAACAACCTCAACATTGAAAAACACCAACAACCTCAACATTGAAAAACACCAACAAATTCAACAACAACCTCAACATTTAAAAACAACAACAACCTCAACATTGAAAAACACCAACAAATTCAACAATAACCTCAACATTGAAAAACAACAACAAACTCAACATTGATAAACACCAACAAATTCAACAACTACCCAAACATTGAAAAACAACAACAACCTCAACATTGAAAAACACCAACAAATTCAACAACAACCTCAAGATTGAAAAACACCAACAAATTCAACAACCTCAACATTGAAAAACAACAACAACCTCAAAATTGAAAAACACCAACAAATTCAACAAGAACCTCAACATTGAAAAACACCAACAAATTCAACAACAACCTCAACATTGAAAAACAACAAAAACCTCAACATTGAAAAACACCAACAAATTCAACACCAACCTCAACATTGAAAAACACCAACAATTTCAACAACAACCTCAACATTGAAAAACAACAATAAACTCAACATTGAAAAACACCAAAAAATTCAACAACAACCTCAACATTGAAAAACAACAACAACCTCAACATTGAAAAACACCCACAAATTCAACAATAACCTCAACATTGAAAAACACCAACAAATTCAACAACAACCTCAACATTGAAAAACAACAACAACCTCAACATTGAAAAACACCAACAAATTCAACACCAACCTCAACATTGAAAAACACCAACAAATTCAAAAACAACCTCAACATTGAAAAACAACAACAAACTCAACATTGAAAAACACCAAAAAATTCAACAACAACCTCAAGATTGAAAAACAACAACAACCTCAACATTGAAAAACACCCACAAATTCAACAATAACCTCAACATTGAAAAACAACAACAACCTCAACATTGAAAAACACCAACAAATTCAACAACAACCTCAACATTGAAAAACAACAACAACCTCAACATTGAAAAACACCAACAAATTCAACAACAACCTCAACATTGAAAAACAACAACAACCTCAACTTTGAAAAACACCAACAAATTCAACAACAACCTCAACATTGAAAAACAACAACAAACTCAACATTGAAAAACACCAAAAAATTCAACAACAACCTCAACATTGAAAAACAACAACAACCTCAACATTGAAAAACACCAACAAATACAACAACAACCTCAACATTGAAAAACAACAACAACCTCAACATTGAAAAACACCAACAAATTCAACAACAACCTCAACATTGAAAAACAACAACCACCTCAACATTACAAAACACCAGCAAATTCAACAACAACCTCAACATTTAAAAACACCAACAAATTCAACAACAACCTCAACATTGAAAAACAACAACAATCTCAACATTGAAAAACACCAACAAATTCAACAACAACCTCAACATTGAAAAAAAAAACAACCTCAACATTGAAAAACACCAACAAATTCAACAACAACCTCGACATTGAAAAACACCCTCAAATTCAAAATCAACCTCAACATTGAACAACACCAACAACCTCAAAATTGAAAAAACACCAACAAATTCAACAACAACCTCAACATTTAAAAACAACAACAACCTCAACATTGAAAAACACCAACAAATTCAACAACAACCTCAACATTGAAAAACACCAACAGATTCAACAACAACCTCAACATTGAAAAACACCAACAAACTCAACAACAACCTCAACATTGAAAAATAACAACAACCTCAACATTGAAAAACACCAACAAATTCAACAACAAACTCAAGATTGAAAAACACGCACAAATTCAACAACCTCAACATTGAAAAACAACAACAACCTCATCATTGAAAAACACCAACAAATTCCTCAACAACCTCAACATTGAAAAACACCAACAAATTCAACAACAACCTCAACATTGAAAAACACCAACAACCTCAATATTGAAAAACACCAACAAATTCAACAACAACCTCAACATTTAAAAACAACAACAACCTCAACATTGAAAAACACCAACAAATTCAACAATAACCTCAACATTGAAAAACAACAACAAACTCAACATTGATAAACACCAACAAATTCAACAACTACCCAAACATTGAAAAACAACAACAACCTCAACATTGAAAAACACCAACAAATTCAACAACAACCTCAAGATTGAAAAACACCAACAAATTCAACAACCTCAACATTGAAAAACAACAACAACCTCAAAATTGAAAAACACCAACAAATTCAACAAGAACCTCAACATTGAAAAACACCAACAAATTCAACAACAACCTCAACATTGAAAAACAACAAAAACCTCAACATTGAAAAACACCAACAAATTCAACACCAACCTCAACATTGAAAAACACCAACAATTTCAACAACAACTTCAACATTGAAAAACAACAATAAACTCAACATTGAAAAACACCAAAAAATTCAACAACAACCTCAACATTGAAAAACAACAACAACCTCAACATTGAAAAACACCCACAAATTCAACAATAACCTCAACATTGAAAAACAACAACAATCTAAACATTGAAAAGCACCACCAAATTCAACAACAACCTCAACATTGAAAAACACCAACAAATTGAACAACAACCTCAACATTGAAAAACAACAACAACCTCAACATTGAAAAACACCAACAAATTCAACAACAACCTCAACATTGAAAAACAACAACAACCTCAACATTGAAAAACACCAACAAATTCAACAACAACCTCAACATTGAAAAACAACAACAAACTCAACATTGAAAAACAACAAGAAATTCAACAACAACCTCAACATTGAAAAACAACAACAACCTCAACATTGAAAAACAACAACAAATTCAACAACAACCTCAACTTTGAAAAACACCAACAAATTCAACAACAACCTCAACATTTAAAAACAACAACAACCTCAACATTGAAAAACACCAACAAATTCAACAATAACCTCAACATTGAAAAACAACAACAAACTCAACATTGATAAACACCAACAAATTCAACAACTACCCAAACATTGAAAAACAACAACAACCTCAACATTGAAAAACACCAACAAATTCAACAACAACCTCAAGATTGAAAAACACCAACAAATTCAACAACCTCAACATTGAAAAACAACAACAACCTCAAAATTGAAAAACACCAACAAATTCAACAAGAACCTCAACATTGAAAAACACCAACAAATTCAACAACAACCTCAACATTGAAAAACAACAAAAACCTCAACATTGAAAAACACCAACAAATTCAACACCAACCTCAACATTGAAAAACACCAACAATTTCAACAACAACCTCAACATTGAAAAACAACAATAAACTCAACATTGAAAAACACCAAAAAATTCAACAACAACCTCAACATTGAAAAACAACAACAACCTCAACATTGAAAAACACCCACAAATTCAACAATAACCTCAACATTGAAAAACACCAACAAATTCAACAACAACCTCAACATTGAAAAACAACAACAACCTCAACATTGAAAAACACCAACAAATTCAACACCAACCTCAACATTGAAAAACACCAACAAATTCAAAAACAACCTCAACATTGAAAAACAACAACAAACTCAACATTGAAAAACACCAAAAAATTCAACAACAACCTCAAGATTGAAAAACAACAACAACCTCAACATTGAAAAACACCCACAAATTCAACAATAACCTCAACATTGAAAAACAACAACAACCTCAACATTGAAAAACACCAACAAATTCAACAACAACCTCAACATTGAAAAACAACAACAACCTCAACATTGAAAAACACCAACAAATTCAACAACAACCTCAACATTGAAAAACAACAACAACCTCAACTTTGAAAAACACCAACAAATTCAACAACAACCTCAACATTGAAAAACAACAACAAACTCAACATTGAAAAACACCAAAAAATTCAACAACAACCTCAACATTGAAAAACAACAACAACCTCAACATTGAAAAACACCAACAAATACAACAACAACCTCAACATTGAAAAACAACAACAACCTCAACATTGAAAAACACCAACAAATTCAACAACAACCTCAACATTGAAAAACAACAACCACCTCAACATTGCAAAACACCAGCAAATTCAACAACAACCTCAACATTTAAAAACACCAACAAATTCAACAACAACCTCAACATTGAAAAACAACAACAATCTCAACATTGAAAAACACCAACAAATTCAACAACAACCTCAACATTGAAAAAAAAAACAACCTCAACATTGAAAAACACCAACAAATTCAACAACAACCTCGACATTGAAAAACACCCTCAAATTCAAAATCAACCTCAACATTGAACAACACCAACAACCTCAAAATTGAAAAAACACCAACAAATTCAACAACAACCTCAACATTTAAAAACAACAACAACCTCAACATTGAAAAACACCAACAAATTCAACAACAACCTCAACATTGAAAAACACCAACAGATTCAACAACAACCTCAACATTGAAAAACACCAACAAACTCAACAACAACCTCAACATTGAAAAATAACAACAACCTCAACATTGAAAAACACCAACAAATTCAACAACAAACTCAAGATTGAAAAACACGCACAAATTCAACAACCTCAACATTGAAAAACAACAACAACCTCATCATTGAAAAACACCAACAAATTCCTCAACAACCTCAACATTGAAAAACACCAACAAATTCAACAACAACCTCAACATTGAAAAACACCAACAACCTCAACATTGAAAAACACCAACAAATTCAACAACAACCTCAACATTTAAAAACAACAACAACCTCAACATTGAAAAACACCAACAAATTCAACAATAACCTCAACATTGAAAAACAACAACAAACTCAACATTGATAAACACCAACAAATTCAACAACTACCCAAACATTGAAAAACAACAACAACCTCAACATTGAAAAACACCAACAAATTCAACAACAACCTCAAGATTGAAAAACACCAACAAATTCAACAACCTCAACATTGAAAAACAACAACAACCTCAAAATTGAAAAACACCAACAAATTCAACAAGAACCTCAACATTGAAAAACACCAACAAATTCAACAACAACCTCAACATTGAAAAACAACAAAAACCTCAACATTGAAAAACACCAACAAATTCAACACCAACCTCAACATTGAAAAACACCAACAATTTCAACAACAACCTCAACATTGAAAAACAACAATAAACTCAACATTGAAAAACACCAAAAAATTCAACAACAACCTCAACATTGAAAAACAACAACAACCTCAACATTGAAAAACACCCACAAATTCAACAATAACCTCAACATTGAAAAACACCAACAAATTCAACAACAACCTCAACATTGAAAAACAACAACAACCTCAACATTGAAAAACACCAACAAATTCAACACCAACCTCAACATTGAAAAACACCAACAAATTCAAAAACAACCTCAACATTGAAAAACAACAACAAACTCAACATTGAAAAACACCAAAAAATTCAACAACAACCTCAAGATTGAAAAACAACAACAACCTCAACATTGAAAAACACCCACAAATTCAACAATAACCTCAACATTGAAAAACAACAACAACCTCAACATTGAAAAACACCAACAAATTCAACAACAACCTCAACATTGAAAAACAACAACAACCTCAACATTGAAAAACACCAACAAATTCAACAACAACCTCAACATTGAAAAACAACAACAACCTCAACTTTGAAAAACACCAACAAATTCAACAACAACCTCAACATTGAAAAACAACAACAAACTCAACATTGAAAAATACCAAAAAATTCAACAACAACCTCAACATTGAAAAACAACAACAACCTCAACATTGAAAAACACCAACAAATACAACAACAACCTCAACATTGAAAAACAACAACAACCTCAACATTGAAAAACACCAACAAATTCAACAACAACCTCAACATTGAAAAACAACAACCACCTCAACATTGCAAAACACCAGCAAATTCAACAACAACCTCAACATTTAAAAACACCAACAAATTCAACAACAACCTCAACATTGAAAAACAACAACAATCTCAACATTGAAAAACACCAACAAATTCAACAACAACCTCAACATTGAAAAAAAAAACAACCTCAACATTGAAAAACACCAACAAATTCAACAACAACCTCGACATTGAAAAACACCCTCAAATTCAAAATCAACCTCAACATTGAACAACACCAACAACCTCAAAATTGAAAAAACACCAACAAATTCAACAACAACCTCAACATTTAAAAACAACAACAACCTCAACATTGAAAAACACCAACAAATTCAACAACAACCTCAACATTGAAAAACACCAACAGATTCAACAACAACCTCAACATTGAAAAACACCAACAAACTCAACAACAACCTCAACATTGAAAAATAACAACAACCTCAACATTGAAAAACACCAACAAATTCAACAACAAACTCAAGATTGAAAAACACGCACAAATTCAACAACCTCAACATTGAAAAACAACAACAACCTCATCATTGAAAAACACCAACAAATTCCTCAACAACCTCAACATTGAAAAACACCAACAAATTCAACAACAACCTCAACATTGAAAAACACCAACAACCTCAACATTGAAAAACACCAACAAATTCAACAACAACCTCAACATTTAAAAACAACAACAACCTCAACATTGAAAAACACCAACAAATTCAACAATAACCTCAACATTGAAAAACAACAACAAACTCAACATTGATAAACACCAACAAATTCAACAACTACCCAAACATTGAAAAACAACAACAACCTCAACATTGAAAAACACCAACAAATTCAACAACAACCTCAAGATTGAAAAACACCAACAAATTCAACAACCTCAACATTGAAAAACAACAACAACCTCAAAATTGAAAAACACCAACAAATTCAACAAGAACCTCAACATTGAAAAACACCAACAAATTCAACAACAACCTCAACATTGAAAAACAACAAAAACCTCAACATTGAAAAACACCAACAAATTCAACACCAACCTCAACATTGAAAAACACCAACAATTTCAACAACAACTTCAACATTGAAAAACAACAATAAACTCAACATTGAAAAACACCAAAAAATTCAACAACAACCTCAACATTGAAAAACAACAACAACCTCAACATTGAAAAACACCCACAAATTCAACAATAACCTCAACATTGAAAAACAACAACAATCTAAACATTGAAAAGCACCACCAAATTCAACAACAACCTCAACATTGAAAAACACCAACAAATTGAACAACAACCTCAACATTGAAAAACAACAACAACCTCAACATTGAAAAACACCAACAAATTCAACAACAACCTCAACATTGAAAAACAACAACAACCTCAACATTGAAAAACACCAACAAATTCAACAACAACCTCAACATTGAAAAACAACAACAAACTCAACATTGAAAAACAACAAGAAATTCAACAACAACCTCAACATTGAAAAACAACAACAACCTCAACATTGAAAAACAACAACAAATTCAACAACAACCTCAACTTTGAAAAACACCAACAAATTCAACAACAACCTCAACATTGAAAAACACCAACAAACTCTCCAACAACCTCAACATTGAAAAACAACAACAACCTCAACATTGAAAAACACCAACAAATTCAACAACAAACTCAAGATTGAAAAACACGCACAAATTCAACAACCTCAACATTGAAAAACAACAACAACCTCATCATTGAAAAACACCAACAAATTCCTCAACAACCTCAACATTGAAAAACACCAACAAATTCAACAACAACCTCAACATTGAAAAACACCAACAACCTCAACATTGAAAAACACCAACAAATTCAACAACAACCTCAACATTTAAAAACAACAACAACCTCAACATTGATAAACACCAACAAATTCAACAATAACCTCAACATTGAAAAACAACAACAAACTCAACATTGATAAACACCAACAAATTCAACAACTACCCAAACATTGAAAAACAACAACAACCTCAACATTGAAAAACACCAACAAATTCAACAACAACCTCAAGATTGAAAAACACCAACAAATTCAACAACCTCAACATTGAAAAACAACAACAACCTCAAAATTGAAAAACACCAACAAATTCAACAAGAACCTCAACATTGAAAAACACCAACAAATTCAACAACAACCTCAACATTGAAAAACAACAAAAACCTCAACATTGAAAAACACCAACAAATTCAACACCAACCTCAACATTGAAAAACACCAACAATTTCAACAACAACCTCAACATTGAAAAACAACAATAAACTCAACATTGAAAAACACCAAAAAATTCAACAACAACCTCAACATTGAAAAACAACAACAACCTCAACATTGAAAAACACCCACAAATTCAACAATAACCTCAACATTGAAAAACAACAACAATCTAAACATTGAAAAGCACCACCAAATTCAACAACAACCTCAACATTGAAAAACACCAACAAATTGAACAACAACCTCAACATTGAAAAACAACAACAACCTCAACATTGAAAAACACCAACAAATTCAACAACAACCTCAACATTGAAAAACAACAACAACCTCAACATTGAAAAACACCAACAAATTCAACAACAACCTCAACATTGAAAAACAACAACAAACTCAACATTGAAAAACAACAACAAATTCAACAACAACCTCAACATTGAAAAACAACAACAACCTCAACATTGAAAAACAACAACAAATTCAACAACAACCTCAACTTTGAAAAACACCAACAAATTCAACAACAACCTCAACATTGAAAAACACCAACAAACTCTCCAACAACCTCAACATTGAAAAACAACAACAACCTCAACATTGAAAAACACCAACAAATTCAACAACAACCTCAACATTGAAAAACACCAACAAATTCAGCAACAACCTCAACATTGAAAAACACCAACAACCTCAACATTGAAAAACAACTACAAACTCAACATTGAAAAACACCAACAAATTCAACAACAACCTCAACATTGAAAAACAACAACAAACTCAACATTGAAAAACACCAACAAATTCAACAACAACCTCAACATTGAAAAACAACAACAACCTCAACATTGAAAAACACCAACAAATTCAACAACAACTTCAACATTGAAAAACACCAACAAATTCAACAACAACCTCAACATTGAAAAACAACAACAACCACAACATTGAAAAACACCAACAAATTCAACAACAACCTCAACATTGAAAAACACCAACAAATTCAACAACAACCTCAGCATTGAAAAACAACAACAACCTCAACATTGAAAAACACCAACAAATTCAACAACAACCTCTACATTGAAAAACAACAACAACCTCAACATTGAAAAACACCAACAAATTCAACAAAAACTTCAACATTAAAAAACACCAACAAATTCAACAACAACCTCGAAATTGAAAAACACCAACAAATTCAACAACAACTTCAACATTGAAAAACACCAACAAATTCAACAACAACCTCGACATTGAAAAACACCATCAAATTCAACAACAACCTCAACATTGAAAAACACCAACAACCTCAAAATTGAAAAAACACCAACAAATTCAACAACAAGCTCAACATTTAAAAACAACAACAACCTCAACATTGAAAAACACCAAAAAATTCAACAACAAGCTCAACATTGAAAAACACCAACAAATTCAACAACAACCTCAACATTGAAAAACACCAACAAACTCAACAACAACCTCAACATTGAAAAACAACAACAACCTCAACATTGAAAAACACCAACAAATTCAACAACAACCTCAACATTGAAAAACAACAACAACCTCAACATTGAAAAACACCAACAATTTCAACAACAACCTCAACATTGAAAAACAACAACAACCTCAACATTGAAAAACACCAACAAATTCAACAACAACCTCAACATTGAAAAACAACAACAAACTCAACATTGAAAAACACCAACAAATTCAACAACAACCTCAACATTGAAAAACAACAACAACCTCAACATTGAAAAACAACAACAAATTCAACAACAACCTCAACATTGAAAAACACCAACAAATTCAACAACAACCTCAACATTGAAAAACAACAACAACCTAAACATTGAAAAACACCAACAAATTCAACAACCACCTCAACATTGAAAAACAACAACAACCTCAACATTGAAAAACACCAACAAATTCAACAGCAACCTCAACATTGTAAAACACCAACAAATTCAACAACAACCTCAGCATTGAAAAACAACAACAACCTCAACATTGAAAAACACCAACAAATTCAACAACAACCTCAACATTGAAAAACAACAACAACCTCAACTTTGAAAAACACCAACAAATTCAACAACAACTTCAACATTGAAAAACACCAACAAATTCAACAACAACCTCGAAATTAAAAAACACCAACAAATACAACAACAACCTCAACATTGAAAAACAACAACAACCTCAACATTGAAAAACACCAACAAATTCAACAACAACCTCAACATTGAAAAACAACAACAACCTCAACATTGCAAAACACCAGCAAATTCAACAACAACCTCAACATTTAAAAACACCAACAAATTCAACAACAACCTCAACATTGAATTTCAACAACAAGCTCAACATTGAAAAACACCAACAAATTCAACAACAACCTCAACATTGAAAAACACCAACAAACTCAACAACAACCTCAACATTGAAAAACAACAACAACCTCAACATTGAAAAACACCAACAAATTCAACAACAACCTCAACATTGAAAAACAACAACAACCTCAACATTGAAAAACACCAACAAATTCAACAATAACCTCAACATTGAAAAACAACAACAACCTCAACATTGAAAAACACCAACAAATTCAACAACAACCTCAACATTGAAAAACAACAACAAACTCAACATTGAAAAACACCAACAAATTCAACAACAACCTCAACATTGAAAAACAACAACAACCTCAACATTGAAAAACAACAACAAATTCAACAACAACCTCAACATTGAAAAACACCAACAAATTCAACAACAACCTCAACATTGAAAAACAACAACAACCTAAACATTGAAAAACACCAACAAATTCAACAACCACCTCAACATTGAAAAACAACAACAACCTCAACATTGCAAAACACCAGCAAATTCAACAACAACCTCAACATTTAAAAACACCAACAAATTCAACAACAACCTCAACATTGAAAAACAACAACAATCTCAACATTGAAAAACACCAACAAATTCAACAACAACCTCAACATTGAAAAACAACATCAACCTCAACATTGAAAAACACCAACAAATTGAACAACAACTTCAACATTGAAAAACACCAACAAATTCAACAACAACCTCGAAATTGAAAAACACCAACAAATACAACAACAACCTCAACATTGAAAAACAACAACAACCTCAACATTGAAAAACACCAACAAATTCAACAACAACCTCAACATTGAAAAACAACAACAACCTCAACATTGTAAAACACCAGCAAATTCAACAACAACCTCAACATTTAAAAACACCAACAAATTCAACAACAACCTCAACATTGAAAAACAACAACAATCTCAACATTGAAAAACACCAACAAATTCAACAACAACCTCAACATTGAAAAACAACAACAACCTCAACATTGAAAAACACCAACAAATTCAACAACAACCTCGACATTGAAAAACACCCTCAAATTCAAAATCAACCTCAACATTGAACAACACCAACAACCTCAAAATTGAAAAAACACCAACAAATTCAACAACAACCTCAACATTTAAAAACAACGACAACCTCAACATTGAAAAACACCAACAAATTCAACAACAACCTCAACATTGAAAAACACCAACAGATTCAACAACAACCTCAACATTGAAAAACACCAACAAACTCAACAACAACCTCAACATTGAAAAATAACAACAACCTCAACATTGAAAAACACCAACAAATTCAACAACAAACTCAAGATTGAAAAACACGCACAAATTCAACAACCTCAACATTGAAAAACAACAACAACCTCATCATTGAAAAACACCAACAAATTCCTCAACAACCTCAACATTGAAAAACACCAACAAATTCAACAACAACCTCAACATTGAAAAACACCAACAAATTCAACAACAACCTCAACATTGAAAAACAACAACAACCTCAACATTGAAAAACACCAACAAATTCAACAATAACCTCAACATTGAAAAACAACAACAAACTCAACATTGATAAACACCAACAAATTCAACAACTACCCAAACATTGAAAAACAACAACAACCTCAACATTGAAAAACACCAACAAATTCAACAACAACCTCAAGATTGAAAAACACCAACAACTTCAACAACCTCAACATTGAAAAACAACAACAACCTCAACATTGAATAACACCAACAAATTCAACAACAACCTCAACATTGAAAAACACCAACAAATTCAACAACAACCTCAACATTGAAAAACAACAACAACCTCAACATTGAAAAACACCAACAAATTCAACACCAACCTCAACATTGAAAAACACCAACAAATTCAACAACAACCTCAACATTGAAAAACAACAACAAACTCAACATTGAAAAACACCAAAAAATTCAACAACAACCTCAAGATTGAAAAACAACAACAACCTCAACATTGAAAAACACCCACAAATTCAACAATAACCTCAACATTGAAAAACAACAACAACCTCAACATTGAAAAACAACAACAAATTCAACAACAACCTCAACATTGAAAAACACCAACAAATTCAACAACAACCTCAACATTGAAAAACAACAACAACCTAAACATTGAAAAACACCAACAAATTCAACAACCACCTCAACATTGAAAAACAACAACAACCTCAACATTGCAAAACACCAGCAAATTCAACAACAACCTCAACATTTAAAAACACCAACAAATTCAACAACAACCTCAACATTGAAAAACAACAACAATCTCAACATTGAAAAACACCAACAAATTCAACAACAACCTCAACATTGAAAAACAACATCAACCTCAACATTGAAAAACACCAACAAATTGAACAACAACTTCAACATTGAAAAACACCAACAAATTCAACAACAACCTCGAAATTGAAAAACACCAACAAATACAACAACAACCTCAACATTGAAAAACAACAACAACCTCAACATTGAAAAACACCAACAAATTCAACAACAACCTCAACATTGAAAAACAACAACAACCTCAACATTGTAAAACACCAGCAAATTCAACAACAACCTCAACATTTAAAAACACCAACAAATTCAACAACAACATCAACATTGAAAAACAACAACAATCTCAACATTGAAAAACACCAACAAATTCAACAACAACCTCAACATTGAAAAACAACAACAACCTCAACATTGAAAAACACCAACAAATTCAACAACAACCTCGACATTGAAAAACACCCTCAAATTCAAAATCAACCTCAACATTGAACAACACCAACAACCTCAAAATTGAAAAAACACCAACAAATTCAACAACAACCTCAACATTTAAAAACAACGACAACCTCAACATTGAAAAACACCAACAAATTCAACAACAACCTCAACATTGAAAAACACCAACAGATTCAACAACAACCTCAACATTGAAAAACACCAACAAACTCAACAACAACCTCAACATTGAAAAATAACAACAACCTCAACATTGAAAAACACCAACAAATTCAACAACAAACTCAAGATTGAAAAACACGCACAAATTCAACAACCTCAACATTGAAAAACAACAACAACCTCATCATTGAAAAACACCAACAAATTCCTCAACAACCTCAACATTGAAAAACACCAACAAATTCAACAACAACCTCAACATTGAAAAACACCAACAAATTCAACAACAACCTCAACATTGAAAAACAACAACAACCTCAACATTGAAAAACACCAACAAATTCAACAATAACCTCAACATTGAAAAACAACAACAAACTCAACATTGATAAACACCAACAAATTCAACAACTACCCAAACATTGAAAAACAACAACAACCTCAACATTGAAAAACACCAACAAATTCAACAACAACCTCAAGATTGAAAAACACCAACAACTTCAACAACCTCAACATTGAAAAACAACAACAACCTCAACATTGAATAACACCAACAAATTCAACAACAACCTCAACATTGAAAAACACCAACAAATTCAACAACAACCTCAACATTGAAAAACAACAACAACCTCAACATTGAAAAACACCAACAAATTCAACACCAACCTCAACATTGAAAAACACCAACAAATTCAACAACAACCTCAACATTGAAAAACAACAACAAACTCAACATTGAAAAACACCAAAAAATTCAACAACAACCTCAAGATTGAAAAACAACAACAACCTCAACATTGAAAAACACCCACAAATTCAACAATAACCTCAACATTGAAAAACAACAACAACCTCAACATTGAAAAACAACAACACATTCAACAACAACCTCAACATTGAAAAACACCAACAAATTCAACAACAACCTCAACATTGAAAAACAACAACAACCTCAACATTGAAAAACACCAACAAATTCAACAACAACCTCGAAATTGAAAAACACCCTCAAATTCAAAATCAACCTCAACATTGAACAACACCAACAACCTCAAAATTGAAAAAACACCAACAAATTGAACAACAACCTCAACATTTAAAAACAACGACAACCTCAACATTGAAAAACACCAACAAATTCAACAACAACCTCAACATTGAAAAACACCAACAGATTCAACAACAACCTCAACATTGAAAAACACCAACAAACTCAACAACAACCTCAACATTGAAAAATAACAACAACCTCAACATTGAAAAACACCAACAAATTCAACAACAAACTCAAGATTGAAAAACACGCACAAATTCAACAACCTCAACATTGAAAAACAACAACAACCTCATCATTGAAAAACACCAACAAATTCCTCAACAACCTCAACATTGAAAAACACCAACAAATTCAACAACAACCTCAACATTGAAAAACACCAACAAATTCAACAACAACCTCAACATTGAAAAACAACAACAACCTCAACATTGAAAAACACCAACAAATTCAACAATAACCTCAACATTGAAAAACAACAACAAACTCAACATTGATAAACACCAACAAATTCAACAACTACCCAAACATTGAAAAACAACAACAACCTCAACATTGAAAAACACCAACAAATTCAACAACAACCTCAAGATTGAAAAACACCAACAACTTCAACAACCTCAACATTGAAAAACAACAACAACCTCAACATTGAATAACACCAACAAATTCAACAACAACCTCAACATTGAAAAACACCAACAAATTCAACAACAACCTCAACATTGAAAAACAACAACAACCTCAACATTGAAAAACACCAACAAATTCAACACCAACCTCAACATTGAAAAACACCAACAAATTCAACAACAACCTCAACATTGAAAAACAACAACAAACTCAACATTGAAAAACACCAAAAAATTCAACAACAACCTCAAGATTGAAAAACAACAACAACCTCAACATTGAAAAACACCCACAAATTCAACAATAACCTCAACATTGAAAAACAACAACAACCTCAACATTGAAAAACAACAACAAATTCAACAACAACCTCAACATTGAAAAACACCAACAAATTCAACAACAACCTCAACATTGAAAAACAACAACAACCTCAACATTGAAAAACACCAACAAATTCAACAACAACCTCAACATTGAAAAACAACAACAACCTCAACTTTGAAAAACACCAACAAATTCAACAACAACCTCAACATTGAAAAACAACAACAAACTCAACATTGAAAAACACCAAAAAATTCAACAACAACCTCAACATTGAAAAACAACAACAACCTCAACATTGAAAAACAACAACAAATTCAACAACAACCTCAACATTGAAAAACACCAACAAATTCAACAACAACCTCAACATTGAAAAACACCAACAAACTCTCCGACAACCTCAACATTGAAAAACAACAACAACCTCAACATTGAAAAACACCAACAAATTCAACAACAACCGCAACATTGAAAAACACCAACAAATTCAGCAACAACCTCAACATTGAAAAACACCAACAACCTCAACATTGAAAAACAACTACAAACTCAACATTGAATAACACCAACAAATTCAACAACAACCTCAACATTGAAAAACAACAACAAACTCAACATTGAAAAACACCAACAAATTCAACAACAACCTCAACATTGAAAAACAGCAACAACCTCAACATTGAAAAACAACAACAAATTCAACAACAACTTCAACATTGAAAAACACCAACAAATTCAACAACAACCTCAACATTGAAAAACAACAACAACCACAACATTGATAAACACCAACAAATTCAACAACAACCTCAACATTGAAAAACACCAACAATTTCAACAACAACCTCAGCATTGAAAAACAACAACAACCTCAACATTGAAAAACACCAACAAATTCAACAACAACCTCTACATTGAAAAACAACAACAACCTCAACATTGAAAAACACCAACAAATTCAACAAAAACTTCAACATTGAAAAACACCAACAAATTCAACAACAACCTCGAAATTGAAAAACACCAACAAATTCAACAACAACTTTAACATTGAAAAAGACCAACAAATTCAACAACAACCTCGACATTGAAAAACACCATCAAATTCAACAACAACCTCAACATTGAAAAACACCAACAACCTCAACATTGAAAAACAACTACAAACTCAACATTGAAAAACACCAACAAATTCAACAACAACCTCAACATTGAAAAACAACAACAAACTCAACATTGAAAAACACCAACAAATTCAACAACAACCTCAACATTGAAAAACAACAACAACCTCAACATTGAAAAACACCAACAAATTCAACAACAACTTCAACATTGAAAAACACCAACAAATTCAACATCAACCTCAACATTGAAAAACAACAACAACCACAACATTGAAAAACACCAACAAATTCAACAACAACCTCAACATTGAAAAACACCAACAAATTCAACAACAACCTCAGCCTTGAAAAACAACAACAACCTCAACATTGAAAAACACCAACAAATTCAACAACAACCTCTACATTGAAAAACAACAACAACCTCAACATTGAAAAACACCAACAAATTCAACAAAAACTTCAACATTGAATAACACCAACAAATTCAACAACAACCTCGAAATTGAAAAACACCAACAAATTCAACAACAACTTCAACATTGAAAAACACCAACAAATTCAACAACAACCTCGACATTGAAAAACACCATCAAATTCAACAACAACCTCAACATTGAAAAACACCAACAACCTCAAAATTGAAAAAACACCAACAAATTCAACAACAACCTCAACATTTAAAAACAACAACAACCTCAACATTGAAAAACACCAAAAAATTCAACAGCAAGCTCAACATTGAAAAACAACAACAAATTCAACAACAACCTCAACATTGAAAAACACCAACAAACTCAACAACATCCTCAACATTGAAAAACAACAACAACCTCAACATTGAAAAACACCAACAAATTCAACAACAACCTCAACATTGAAAAACAACAACAACCTCAACATTGAAAAACACCAACAAATTCAACAACAACCTCAACATTGAAAAACAACAACAACCTCAACATTGAAAAACACCAACAAATTCAACAACAACCTCAACATTGAAAAACAACAACAAACTCAACATTGAAAAACACCAACAAATTCAACAACAACCTCAACATTGAAAAACAACAACAACCTCAACATTGAAAAACAACAACAAATTCAACAACAACCTCAACATTGAAAAACACCAACAAATTCAACAACAACCTCAACATTGAAAAACAACAACAACCTAAACATTGAAAAACACCAACAAATTCAACAACCACCTCAACATTGAAAAACAACAACAACCTCAACATTGAAAAACATCAACAAATTCAACAGCAACCTCAACATTGAAAAACACCAACAAATTCAACAACAACCTCAGCATTGAAAAACAACAACAACCTCAACATTGAAAAACACCAACAAATTCAACAACAACCTCAACATTGAAAAACAACAACAACCTCAACATTGAAAAACACCAACAAATTCAACAACAACTTCAACATTGAAAAACACCAACAAATTCAACAACAACCTCGAAATTGAAAAACACCAACAAATACAACAACAACCTCAACATTGAAAAACAACAACAACCTCCACATTGAAAAACACCAACAAATTCAACAACAACCTCAACATTGAAAAACAACAACAACCTCAACATTGCAAAACACCAGCAAATTCAACAACAACCACAACATTTAAAAACACCAACAAATTCAACAACAACCTCAACATTGAAAAACAACAACAATCTCAACATTGAAAAACACCAACAAATTCAACAACAACCTCAACATTGAAAAACAACAACAACCTCAACATTGAAAAACACCAACAAATTCAACAACAACCTCGACATTGAAAAACACCCTCAAATTCAAAATCAACCTCAACATTGAACAACACCAACAACCTCAAAATTGAAAAAACACCAACAAATTCAACAACAACCTCAACATTTAAAAACAACAACAACCTCAACATTGAAAAACACCAACAAATTCAACAACAACCTCAACATTGAAAAACACCAACACATTCAACAACAACCTCAACATTGAAAAACACCAACAAACTCAACAACAACCTCAACATTAAAAAATAACAACAACCTCAACATTGAAAAACACCAACAAATTCAACAACAAACTCAAGATTGAAAAACACGCACAAATTCAACAACCTCAACATTGAAAAACAACAACAACCTCATCATTGAAAAACACCAACAAATTCCTCAACAACCTCAACATTGAAAAACACCAACAAATTCAACAACAACCTCAACATTGAAAAACACCAACAACCTCAACATTGAAAAACACCAACAAATTCAACAACAACCTCAACATTGAAAAACAACAACAACGTCAACATTGAAAAACACCAACAAATTCAACAATAACCTCAACATTGAAAAACAACAACAAACTCAACATTGATAAACACCAACAAATTCAACAACTACCCAAACATTGAAAAACAACAACAACCTCAACATTGAAAAACACCAACAAATTCAACAACAACCTCAACATTGAAAAACACCAACAAATTCAACAACCTCAACATTGAAAAACAACAACAACCTCAACATTGAAAAACACCAACAAATTCAACAACAACCTCAACATTGAAAAACACCAACAAATTCAACAACAACCTCAACATTGAAAAACCACAACAACCTCAACATTGAAAAACACCAACAAATTCAACACCAACCTCAACATTGAAAAACACCAACAAATTCAACAACAACCTCAACATTGAAAAACAACAACAAACTCAACATTGAAAAACAGCAAAAAATTCAACAACAACCTCAACATTGAAAAACAACAACAACCTCAACATTGAAAAACACCCACAAATTCA
The DNA here is from genome assembly GCA_026770705.1 of Isurus oxyrinchus. Classification (NCBI taxonomy): domain Eukaryota; kingdom Metazoa; phylum Chordata; class Chondrichthyes; order Lamniformes; family Lamnidae; genus Isurus; species Isurus oxyrinchus. Next base: position 429,094 of record JANJGN010000160.1, read on the forward strand.
ACAATAACCTCAACATTGAAAAACAACAACAACCTCAACATTGAAAAACACCAACAAATTCAACAACAACCTCAACATTGAAAAACACCAACAAATTCAACAACAACCTCACCATTGAAAAACAACAACAACCTCAACATTGAAAAACACCAACAAATTCAACAACAACCTCAACATTGAAAAACAACAACAACCTCAACATTGAAAAACACCAACAAATTCAACAACAACCTCAACATTGAAAAACAACAACAAACTCAACATTGAAAAACACCAACAAATTCAACAACAACCTCAACATTGAAAAACAACAACAACCTCAACATTGAAAAACAACAACAAATTCAACAACAACCTCAACATTGAAAAACACCAACAAATTCAACAACAACCTCAACATTGAAAAACAACAACAACCTAAACATTGAAAAACACCAACAAATTCAACAACCACCTCAACATTGAAAAACAACAACAAACTCAACTTTGAAAAACACGAACAAATTCAACAACAACCTCAGCATTGAAAAACAACAACAACCTCAACATTGAAAAACACCAACAAATTCAACAACAACCTCAACATTGACAAATAACAACAACCTCAACATTGAAAAACACCAACAAATTCAACAACAACCTCAACATTGAAAAACACCAACAAATTCAACAACAACCTCGAAATTGAAAAACACCAACAAATACAACAACAACCTCAACATTGAAAAACAACAACAACCTCAACATTGAAAAACACCAACAAATTCAACAACAACCTCAACATTGAAAAACACCAACAAATTCAACAACAACCTCAACATTGAAAAACACCAACAAACTCAAAAACAACCTCAACATTGAAAAATAACAACAACCTCAACATTGAAAAACACCAACAAATTCAACAACAAACTCAAGATTGAAAAACACCCACAAATTCAACAACCTCAACTTTGAAAAACAACAACAACCTCATCATTGAAAAACACCAACAAATTCCTCAACAACCTCAACATTGAAAAACACCAACAAATTCAACAACAACCTCAACATTGAAAAACACCAACAACCTCAACATTGAAAAACACCAACAAATTCAACAACAACCTCAACATTGAAAAACAACAACAACCTCAACATTGAAAAACACCAACAAATTCAACAATAACCTCAACATTGAAAAACAACAACAAACTCAACATTGATAAACACCAACAAATTCAACAACAACCTCAACATTGAAAAACAACAACAACCTCAACATTGAAAAACACCAACAAATTCAACAACAACTTCAACATTGAAAAACACCAACAAATTCAACAACAACCTCAACATTGAAAAACAACAACAACCTCAACATTGAAAAACACCAACAAATTCAACAACTACCCAAACATTGAAAAACAACAACAACCTCAACATTGAAAAGCACCAACAAATTCAACAACAACCTCAAGATTGAAAAACACCAACAGATTCAACAACAACATCAGCATTGAAAAAGAACAACAACCTCAACATTGAAAAACACCAACAAATTCAACAACAACCTCAACATTGAAAAACAACAACAACCTCAACATTGAAAAACACCAACAAATTCTACAAAAACTTCAACATTGAAAAACACCAACAAATTCAACAACAACCTCGAAATTGTAAAACACCAACAAATTCAACAACAACTTCAATATTGAAAAACACCAACAAATTCAACAACAACCTCAACTTTGAAAAACAACAACAAACTCAACATTGAAAAACACCGAAAAATTCAACAACAAACTCAACATTGAAAAACAACAACAACCTCAACATTGAAAAACACCAACAAATTCAACAACAACCTCAACATTGAAAAACAACAACAACCTCAACATTGAAAAACACCAACAAATTCAACAAAAACTTCAACATTGAAAAACACCAACAAATTCAACAACAACCTCTAAATTGAAAAACACCAACAAATTCAACAACAACTTCAACATTGAAAAACACCAACAAATTCAACAACAACCTCGACATTGAAAAACACCATCAAATTCAACAACAACCTCAACATTGAAAAACAACAACAAACTCAACATTGAAAAACACCAAAAAATTCAACAACAACCTCAACATTGAAAAACAACAACAACCTCAACATTGAAAAACACCAACAAATTCAACAATAACCTCAACATTGAAAAACAACAACAACCTCAACATTGAAAAACATCAACAAATTCAACAACAACCCCAACATTTAAAAACAACAACAACCTCAACATTGAAAAACACCAACAAATTCAACAACAACCTCAACATTGAAAAGCATCAACAAATTCAACAACAACCTCAACATTGAAAATCACCAACAAACTCAACAACAACCTCAACATTGAAAAACAACAACAACCTCAACATTGAAAAACACCAACAAATTCAACAACAACCTCAACATTGAAAAACACCAACTAATTCAACAACAACCTCAACATTGAAAAACACCAACCTCCTCAACATTGAAAAACACCAACAAATTCAACAACAACCTCAAAATTGAAAAACAACAACAAACTCAACATTGAAAAACACCAACAAATTCAACAACAACCTCAACATTGAAAAACAACAACAAACTCAACATTGAAAAACACCAACAAATTCAACAACAACCTCAACTTTGAAAAACAACAACAACCTCAACATTGAAAAACACCAACAATTTCAACAACAACTTCAACATTGAAAAACACCAACAAATTCAACAACAACCTCGAAATTGAAAAACACCAACAAATTCAACAATAACTTCAACATTGAAAAACACCAACAAATTCAACAACAACCTCGACATTGAAAAACACCATCCAATTCAAAAACAACCTCACATTGAAAAACACCAACAACCTCAAAATTGAAAAAACACCAACAAATTCAACAACAACCTCAACATTTAAAAACAACAACAACCTCAACATTGAAAAACACCAACAAATTCAACAACAACCTCAACATTGAAAAACACCAACAAATTCAACAACAACTTCAACATTGAAAAACACCAACAAACTCAACAACAACCTCAACATTGAAAAACAACAACAACCACAACATTGAAAAACACCAACAAATTCAACAACAACCTCAACATTGAAAAACACCAACAAATTCAACAACAAACTCAAGATTGAAAAACACCAACAAATTCAACAACCTCAACATTGAAAAACAACAACAACCTCAACATTGAAAAACACCAACAAATTCAACAACAACCTCAACATTGAAAAACACCAACAAATTCAACAACAACCTCAACATTGAAAAACAACAACAACCTCAACATTGAAAAACACCAACAAATTCAACAACAACCTCAACATTGAAAAACACCAACAAACTCAACAACAACCTCAACATTGAAAAACAACAACAACCTCAACATTGAAAAACAACAACAACCTCAACATTGAAAAACACCAACAAATTGAACAACAACCTCAACATTGAAAAACACCAACAAATTCAACAACAACCTCAACATTGAAAAACACCAACAACCTCAACATTGAAAAACACCAACAAATTCAACAACAACCTCAACATTGAAAAACAACAACAAACACAACATTGAAAAACACCAACAAATTCAACAACAACCTCAACATTGAAAAACAACAACAAACTCAACATTGAAAAACACCAACAAATTCAACAACAACCTCAACATTGAAAAACAACAACAACCTCAACATTGAAAAACAACAACAAACTCAACATTGAAAAACACCGAAAAATTCAACAACAAACTCAACATTGAAAAACAACAACAACCTCAACATTGAAAAACACCAACAAATTCAACAACAACCTCAACATTGAAAAACAACAACAACCTCAACATTGAAAAACACCAACAAATTCAACAAAAACTTCAACATTGAAAAACACCAACAAATTCAACAACAACCTCTAAATTGAAAAACACCAACAAATTCAACAACAACTTCAACATTGAAAAACACCAACAAATTCAAGAACAACCTCGACATTGAAAAACACCATCAAATTCAACAACAACCTCAACATTGAAAAACAACAACAAACTCAACATTGAAAAACACCAAAAAATTCAACAACAACCTCAACATTGAAAAACAACAACAACCTCAACATTGAAAAACACCAACAAATTCAACAATAACCTCAACATTGAAAAACAACAACAACCTCAACATTGAAAAACATCAACAAATTCAACAACAACCCCAACATTTAAAAACAACAACAACCTCAACATTGAAAAACACCAACAAATTCAACAACAACCTCAACATTGAAAAGCATCAACAAATTCAACAACAACCTCAACATTGAAAATCACCAACAAACTCAACAACAACCTCAACATTGAAAAACAACAACAACCTCAACATTGAAAAACACCAACAAATTCAACAACTACCCAAACATTGAAAAACAACAACAACCTCAACATTGAAAAGCACCAACAAATTCAACAACAACCTCAAGATTGAAAAACACCAACAAATTCAACAACAACATCAGCATTGAAAAAGAACAACAACCTCAACATTGAAAAACACCAACAAATTCAACAACAACCTCAACATTGAAAAACAACAACAACCTCAACATTGAAAAACACCAACAAATTCTACAAAAACTTCAACATTGAAAAACACCAACAAATTCAACAACAACCTCGAAATTGTAAAACACCAACAAATTCAACAACAACTTCAATATTGAAAAACACCAACAAATTCAACAACAACCTCAACATTGAAAAACAACAACAAACTCAACATTGAAAAACACCGAAAAATTCAACAACAAACTCAACATTGAAAAACAACAACAACCTCAACATTGAAAAACACCAACAAATTCAACAACAACCTCAACATTGAAAAACAACAACAACCTCAACATTGAAAAACACCAACAAATTCAACAAAAACTTCAACATTGAAAAACACCAACAAATTCAACAACAACCTCTAAATTGAAAAACACCAACAAATTCAACAACAACTTCAACATTGAAAAACACCAACAAATTCAACAACAACCTCGACATTGAAAAACACCATCAAATTCAACAACAACCTCAACATTGAAAAACAACAACAAACTCAACATTGAAAAACACCAAAAAATTCAACAACAACCTCAACATTGAAAAACAACAACAACCTCAACATTGAAAAACACCAACAAATTCAACAATAACCTCAACATTGAAAAACAACAACAACCTCAACATTGAAAAACATCAACAAATTCAACAACAACCCCAACATTTAAAAACAACAACAACCTCAACATTGAAAAACACCAACAAATTCAACAACAACCTCAACATTGAAAAGCATCAACAAATTCAACAACAACCTCAACATTGAAAATCACCAACAAACTCAACAACAACCTCAACATTGAAAAACAACAACAACCTCAACATTGAAAAACACCAACAAATTCAACAACAACCTCAACATTGAAAAACACCAACTAATTCAACAACAACCTCAACATTGAAAAACACCAACCTCCTCAACATTGAAAAACACCAACAAATTCAACAACAACCTCAACATTGAAAAACAACAACAAACTCAACATTGAAAAACACCAACAAATTCAACAACAACCTCAACATTGAAAAACAACAACAAACTCAACATTGAAAAACACCAACAAATTCAACAACAACCTCAACTTTGAAAAACAACAACAACCTCAACATTGAAAAACACCAACAATTTCAACAACAACTTCAACATTGAAAAACACCAACAAATTCAACAACAACCTCGAAATTGAAAAACACCAACAAATTCAACAATAACTTCAACATTGAAAAACACCAACAAATTCAACAACAACCTCGACATTGAAAAACACCATCCAATTCAAAAACAACCTCACATTGAAAAACACCAACAACCTCAAAATTGAAAAAACACCAACAAATTCAACAACAACCTCAACATTTAAAAACAACAACAACCTCAACATTGAAAAACACCAACAAATTCAACAACAACCTCAACATTGAAAAACACCAACAAATTCAACAACAACTTCAACATTGAAAAACACCAACAAACTCAACAACAACCTCAACATTGAAAAACAACAACAACCACAACATTGAAAAACACCAACAAATTCAACAACAACCTCAACATTGAAAAACACCAACAAATTCAACAACAAACTCAAGATTGAAAAACACCAACAAATTCAACAACCTCAACATTGAAAAACAACAACAACCTCAACATTGAAAAACACCAACAAATTCAACAACAACCTCAACATTGAAAAACACCAACAAATTCAACAACAACCTCAACATTGAAAAACAACAACAACCTCAACATTGAAAAACACCAACAAATTCAACAACAACCTCAACATTGAAAAACACCAACAAACTCAACAACAACCTCAACATTGAAAAACAACAACAACCTCAACATTGAAAAACAACAACAACCTCAACATTGAAAAACACCAACAAATTCAACAACTACCCAAACATTGAAAAACAACAACAACCTCAACATTGAAAAGCACCAACAAATTCAACAACAACCTCAAGATTGAAAAACACCAACAAATTCAACAACAACATCAGCATTGAAAAAGAACAACAACCTCAACATTGAAAAACACCAACAAATTCAACAACAACCTCAACATTGAAAAACAACAACAACCTCAACATTGAAAAACACCAACAAATTCTACAAAAACTTCAACATTGAAAAACACCAACAAATTCAACAACAACCTCGAAATTGTAAAACACCAACAAATTCAACAACAACTTCAATATTGAAAAACACCAACAAATTCAACAACAACCTCAACATTGAAAAACAACAACAAACTCAACATTGAAAAACACCGAAAAATTCAACAACAAACTCAACATTGAAAAACAACAACAACCTCAACATTGAAAAACACCAACAAATTCAACAACAACCTCAACATTGAAAAACAACAACAACCTCAACATTGAAAAACACCAACAAATTCAACAAAAACTTCAACATTGAAAAACACCAACAAATTCAACAACAACCTCTAAATTGAAAAACACCAACAAATTCAACAACAACTTCAACATTGAAAAACACCAACAAATTCAACAACAACCTCGACATTGAAAAACACCATCAAATTCAACAACAACCTCAACATTGAAAAACAACAACAAACTCAACATTGAAAAACACCAAAAAATTCAACAACAACCTCAACATTGAAAAACAACAACAACCTCAACATTGAAAAACACCAACAAATTCAACAATAACCTCAACATTGAAAAACAACAACAACCTCAACATTGAAAAACATCAACAAATTCAACAACAACCCCAACATTTAAAAACAACAACAACCTCAACATTGAAAAACACCAACAAATTCAACAACAACCTCAACATTGAAAAGCATCAACAAATTCAACAACAACCTCAACATTGAAAATCACCAACAAACTCAACAACAACCTCAACATTGAAAAACAACAACAACCTCAACATTGAAAAACACCAACAAATTCAACAACAACCTCAACATTGAAAAACACCAACTAATTCAACAACAACCTCAACATTGAAAAACACCAACCTCCTCAACATTGAAAAACACCAACAAATTCAACAACAACCTCAACATTGAAAAACAACAACAAACTCAACATTGAAAAACACCAACAAATTCAACAACAACCTCAACATTGAAAAACAACAACAAACTCAACATTGAAAAACACCAACAAATTCAACAACAACCTCAACTTTGAAAAACAACAACAACCTCAACATTGAAAAACACCAACAATTTCAACAACAACTTCAACATTGAAAAACACCAACAAATTCAACAACAACCTCGAAATTGAAAAACACCAACAAATTCAACAATAACTTCAACATTGAAAAACACCAACAAATTCAACAACAACCTCGACATTGAAAAACACCATCCAATTCAAAAACAACCTCACATTGAAAAACACCAACAACCTCAAAATTGAAAAAACACCAACAAATTCAACAACAACCTCAACATTTAAAAACAACAACAACCTCAACATTGAAAAACACCAACAAATTCAACAACAACCTCAACATTGAAAAACACCAACAAATTCAACAACAACTTCAACATTGAAAAACACCAACAAACTCAACAACAACCTCAACATTGAAAAACAACAACAACCACAACATTGAAAAACACCAACAAATTCAACAACAACCTCAACATTGAAAAACACCAACAAATTCAACAACAAACTCAAGATTGAAAAACACCAACAAATTCAACAACCTCAACATTGAAAAACAACAACAACCTCAACATTGAAAAACACCAACAAATTCAACAACAACCTCAACATTGAAAAACACCAACAAATTCAACAACAACCTCAACATTGAAAAACAACAACAACCTCAACATTGAAAAACACCAACAAATTCAACAACAACCTCAACATTGAAAAACACCAACAAACTCAACAACAACCTCAACATTGAAAAACAACAACAACCTCAACATTGAAAAACAACAACAACCTCAACATTGAAAAACACCAACAAATTGAACAACAACCTCAACATTGAAAAACACCAACAAATTCAACAACAACCTCAACATTGAAAAACACCAACAACCTCAACATTGAAAAACACCAACAAATTCAACAACAACCTCAACATTGAAAAACAACAACAAACACAACATTGAAAAACACCAACAAATTCAACAACAACCTCAACATTGAAAAACAACAACAAACTCAACATTGAAAAACACCAACAAATTCAACAACAACCTCAACATTGAAAAACAACAACAACCTCAACATTGAAAAACAACAACAAACTCAACATTGAAAAACACCGAAAAATTCAACAACAAACTCAACATTGAAAAACAACAACAACCTCAACATTGAAAAACACCAACAAATTCAACAACAACCTCAACATTGAAAAACAACAACAACCTCAACATTGAAAAACACCAACAAATTCAACAAAAACTTCAACATTGAAAAACACCAACAAATTCAACAACAACCTCTAAATTGAAAAACACCAACAAATTCAACAACAACTTCAACATTGAAAAACACCAACAAATTCAACAACAACCTCGACATTGAAAAACACCATCAAATTCAACAACAACCTCAACATTGAAAAACAACAACAAACTCAACATTGAAAAACACCAAAAAATTCAACAACAACCTCAACATTGAAAAACAACAACAACCTCAACATTGAAAAACACCAACAAATTCAACAATAACCTCAACATTGAAAAACAACAACAACCTCAACATTGAAAAACATCAACAAATTCAACAACAACCCCAACATTTAAAAACAACAACAACCTCAACATTGAAAAACACCAACAAATTCAACAACAACCTCAACATTGAAAAGCATCAACAAATTCAACAACAACCTCAACATTGAAAATCACCAACAAACTCAACAACAACCTCAACATTGAAAAACAACAACAACCTCAACATTGAAAAACACCAACAAATTCAACAACTACCCAAACATTGAAAAACAACAACAACCTCAACATTGAAAAGCACCAACAAATTCAACAACAACCTCAAGATTGAAAAACACCAACAAATTCAACAACAACATCAGCATTGAAAAAGAACAACAACCTCAACATTGAAAAACACCAACAAATTCAACAACAACCTCAACATTGAAAAACAACAACAACCTCAACATTGAAAAACACCAACAAATTCTACAAAAACTTCAACATTGAAAAACACCAACAAATTCAACAACAACCTCGAAATTGTAAAACACCAACAAATTCAACAACAACTTCAATATTGAAAAACACCAACAAATTCAACAACAACCTCAACATTGAAAAACAACAACAAACTCAACATTGAAAAACACCGAAAAATTCAACAACAAACTCAACATTGAAAAACAACAACAACCTCAACATTGAAAAACACCAACAAATTCAACAACAACCTCAACATTGAAAAACAACAACAACCTCAACATTGAAAAACACCAACAAATTCAACAAAAACTTCAACATTGAAAAACACCAACAAATTCAACAACAACCTCTAAATTGAAAAACACCAACAAATTCAACAACAACTTCAACATTGAAAAACACCAACAAATTCAACAACAACCTCGACATTGAAAAACACCATCAAATTCAACAACAACCTCAACATTGAAAAACAACAACAAACTCAACATTGAAAAACACCAAAAAATTCAACAACAACCTCAACATTGAAAAACAACAACAACCTCAACATTGAAAAACACCAACAAATTCAACAATAACCTCAACATTGAAAAACAACAACAACCTCAACATTGAAAAACATCAACAAATTCAACAACAACCCCAACATTTAAAAACAACAACAACCTCAACATTGAAAAACACCAACAAATTCAACAACAACCTCAACATTGAAAAGCATCAACAAATTCAACAACAACCTCAACATTGAAAATCACCAACAAACTCAACAACAACCTCAACATTGAAAAACAACAACAACCTCAACATTGAAAAACACCAACAAATTCAACAACAACCTCAACATTGAAAAACACCAACTAATTCAACAACAACCTCAACATTGAAAAACACCAACCTCCTCAACATTGAAAAACACCAACAAATTCAACAACAACCTCAACATTGAAAAACAACAACAAACTCAACATTGAAAAACACCAACAAATTCAACAACAACCTCAACATTGAAAAACAACAACAAACTCAACATTGAAAAACACCAACAAATTCAACAACAACCTCAACTTTGAAAAACAACAACAACCTCAACATTGAAAAACACCAACAATTTCAACAACAACTTCAACATTGAAAAACACCAACAAATTCAACAACAACCTCGAAATTGAAAAACACCAACAAATTCAACAATAACTTCAACATTGAAAAACACCAACAAATTCAACAACAACCTCGACATTGAAAAACACCATCCAATTCAAAAACAACCTCACATTGAAAAACACCAACAACCTCAAAATTGAAAAAACACCAACAAATTCAACAACAACCTCAACATTTAAAAACAACAACAACCTCAACATTGAAAAACACCAACAAATTCAACAACAACCTCAACATTGAAAAACACCAACAAATTCAACAACAACTTCAACATTGAAAAACACCAACAAACTCAACAACAACCTCAACATTGAAAAACAACAACAACCACAACATTGAAAAACACCAACAAATTCAACAACAACCTCAACATTGAAAAACACCAACAAATTCAACAACAAACTCAAGATTGAAAAACACCAACAAATTCAACAACCTCAACATTGAAAAACAACAACAACCTCAACATTGAAAAACACCAACAAATTCAACAACAACCTCAACATTGAAAAACACCAACAAATTCAACAACAACCTCAACATTGAAAAACAACAACAACCTCAACATTGAAAAACACCAACAAATTCAACAACAACCTCAACATTGAAAAACACCAACAAACTCAACAACAACCTCAACATTGAAAAACAACAACAACCTCAACATTGAAAAACAACAACAACCTCAACATTGAAAAACACCAACAAATTGAACAACAACCTCAACATTGAAAAACACCAACAAATTCAACAACAACCTCAACATTGAAAAACACCAACAACCTCAACATTGAAAAACACCAACAAATTCAACAACAACCTCAACATTGAAAAACAACAACAAACACAACATTGAAAAACACCAACAAATTCAACAACAACCTCAACATTGAAAAACAACAACAAACTCAACATTGAAAAACACCAACAAATTCAACAACAACCTCAACATTGAAAAACAACAACAACCTCAACATTGAAAAACAACAACAAACTCAACATTGAAAAACACCGAAAAATTCAACAACAAACTCAACATTGAAAAACAACAACAACCTCAACATTGAAAAACACCAACAAATTCAACAACAACCTCAACATTGAAAAACAACAACAACCTCAACATTGAAAAACACCAACAAATTCAACAAAAACTTCAACATTGAAAAACACCAACAAATTCAACAACAACCTCAACATTGAAAAACATCAACAAATTCAACAACAACCCCAACATTTAAAAACAACAACAACCTCAACATTGAAAAACACCAACAAATTCAACAACAACCTCAACATTGAAAAGCATCAACAAATTCAACAACAACCTCAACATTGAAAATCACCAACAAACTCAACAACAACCTCAACATTGAAAAACAACAACAACCTCAACATTGAAAAACACCAACAAATTCAACAACAACCTCAACATTGAAAAACACCAACTAATTCAACAACAACCTCAACATTGAAAAACACCAACCTCCTCAACATTGAAAAACACCAACAAATTCAACAACAACCTCAACATTGAAAAACAACAACAAACTCAACATTGAAAAACACCAACAAATTCAACAACAACCTCAACATTGAAAAACAACAACAAACTCAACATTGAAAAACACCAACAAATTCAACAACAACCTCAACTTTGAAAAACAACAACAACCTCAACATTGAAAAACACCAACAATTTCAACAACAACTTCAACATTGAAAAACACCAACAAATTCAACAACAACCTCGAAATTGAAAAACACCAACAAATTCAACAACAACTTCAACATTGAAAAACACCAACAAATTCAACAACAACCTCGACATTGAAAAACACCATCCAATTCAAAAACAACCTCACATTGAAAAACACCAACAACCTCAAAATTGAAAAAACACCAACAAATTCAACAACAACCTCAACATTTAAAAACAACAACAACCTCAACATTGAAAAACACCAACAAATTCAACAACAACCTCAACATTGAAAAACACCAACAAATTCAACAACAACCTCAACATTGAAAAACACCAACAAACTCAACAACAACCTCAACATTGAAAAACAACAACAACCACAACATTGAAAAACACCAACAAATTCAACAACAACCTCAACATTGAAAAACACCAACAAATTCAACAACAAACTCAAGATTGAAAAACACCAACAAATTCAACAACCTCAACATTGAAAAACAACAACAACCTCAACATTGAAAAACACCAACAAATTCAACAACAACCTCAACATTGAAAAACACCAACAAATTCAACAACAACCTCAACATTGAAAAACAACAACAACCTCAACATTGAAAAACACCAACAAATTCAACAACAACCTCAACATTGAAAAACACCAACAAACTCAACAACAACCTCAACATTGAAAAACAACAACAACCTCAACATTGAAAAACAACAACAACCTCAACATTGAAAAACACCAACAAATTGAACAACAACCTCAACATTGAAAAACACCAACAAATTCAACAACAACCTCAACATTGAAAAACACCAACAACCTCAACATTGAAAAACACCAACAAATTCAACAACAACCTCAACATTGAAAAACAACAACAAACACAACATTGAAAAACACCAACAAATTCAACAACAACCTCAACATTGAAAAACAACAACAAACTCAACATTGAAAAACACCAACAAATTCAACAACAACCTCAACATTGAAAAACAACAACAACCTCAACATTGAAAAACACCAACAATTTCAACAACAACTTCAACATTGAAAAACACCAACAAATTCAACAACAACCTCGAAATTGAAAAACACCAACAAATTCAACAACAACTTCAACATTGAAAAACACCAACAAATTCAACAACAACCTCGACATTGAAAAACACCATCAAATTCAAAAACAACCTCAACATTGAAAAACACCAACAACCTCAAAATTGAAAAAACACCAACAAATTCAACAACAACCTCAACATTTAAAAACAACAACAACCTCAACATTGAAAAACACCAACAAATTCAACAACAACCTCAACATTGAAAAACACCAACAAATTCAACAACAACCTCAACATTGAAAAACACCAACCTCCTCAACATTGAAAAACACCAACAAATTCAACAACAACCTCAACATTGAAAAACAACAACAAACTCAACATTGAAAAACACCAACAAATTCAACAACAACCTCAACATTGAAAAACAACAACAAACTCAACATTGAAAAACACCAACAAATTCAACAACAACCTCAACTTTGAAAAACAACAACAACCTCAACATTGAAAAACACCAACAATTTCAACAACAACTTCAACATTGAAAAACACCAACAAATTCAACAACAACCTCGAAATTGAAAAACACCAACAAATTCAACAACAACTTCAACATTGAAAAACACCAACAAATTCAACAACAACCTCGACATTGAAAAACACCATCCAATTCAAAAACAACCTCACATTGAAAAACACCAACAACCTCAAAATTGAAAAAACACCAACAAATTCAACAACAACCTCAACATTTAAAAACAACAACAACCTCAACATTGAAAAACACCAACAAATTCAACAACAACCTCAACATTGAAAAACACCAACAAATTCAACAACAACCTCAACATTGAAAAACACCAACAAACTCAACAACAACCTCAACATTGAAAAACAACAACAACCACAACATTGAAAAACACCAACAAATTCAACAACAACCTCAACATTGAAAAACACCAACAAATTCAACAACAAACTCAAGATTGAAAAACACCAACAAATTCAACAACCTCAACATTGAAAAACAACAACAACCTCAACATTGAAAAACACCAACAAATTCAACAACAACCTCAACATTGAAAAACACCAACAAATTCAACAACAACCTCAACATTGAAAAACAACAACAACCTCAACATTGAAAAACACCAACAAATTCAACAACAACCTCAACATTGAAAAACACCAACAAACTCAACAACAACCTCAACATTGAAAAACAACAACAACCTCAACATTGAAAAACAACAACAACCTCAACATTGAAAAACACCAACAAATTGAACAACAACCTCAACATTGAAAAACACCAACAAATTCAACAACAACCTCAACATTGAAAAACACCAACAACCTCAACATTGAAAAACACCAACAAATTCAACAACAACCTCAACATTGAAAAACAACAACAAACACAACATTGAAAAACACCAACAAATTCAACAACAACCTCAACATTGAAAAACAACAACAAACTCAACATTGAAAAACACCAACAAATTCAACAACAACCTCAACATTGAAAAACAACAACAACCTCAACATTGAAAAACACCAACAATTTCAACAACAACTTCAACATTGAAAAACACCAACAAATTCAACAACAACCTCGAAATTGAAAAACACCAACAAATTCAACAACAACTTCAACATTGAAAAACACCAACAAATTCAACAACAACCTCGACATTGAAAAACACCATCAAATTCAAAAACAACCTCAACATTGAAAAACACCAACAACCTCAAAATTGAAAAAACACCAACAAATTCAACAACAACCTCAACATTTAAAAACAACAACAACCTCAACATTGAAAAACACCAACAAATTCAACAACAACCTCAACATTGAAAAACACCAACAAATTCAACAACAACCTCAACATTGAAAAACACCGACAAACTCAACAACAACCTCAACATTGAAAAACTACAACAAACTCAACATTGAAAAACACCAACAAATTCAACAACAACCTCAACATTGAAAAACACCAACAAATTCAACAACAAACTCAAGATTGAAAAACGCCAACAAATTCAACAACCTCAACATTGAAAAACAACAACAACCTCAACATTGAAAAACACCAACAAATTCAACAACAACCTCAACATTGAAAAACACCAACAAATTCAACAACAACCTCAAAATTGAAAAACAACAACAACCTCAACATTGAAAAACACCAACAAATTCAACAACAACCTCAACATTGAAAAACAACAAACTCAACATTGAAAAACACCAAAAAATTCAACAACAACCTCAACATTGAAAAACAACAACAACCTCAACATTGAAAAACACCAACAAATTCAACAATAACCTCAACATTGAAAAACAACAACAACTTCAACATTGAAAAACACCAACAAATTCAACAACAACCTCAACATTGAAAAACAACAACAAACTCAACATTGAAAAACACCAACAAATTCAACAACAACCTCAACATTGAAAAACAACAACAACCTCAACATTGAAAAACACCAACAATTTCAACAACAACTTCAACATTGAAAAACACCAACAAATTCAACAACAACCTCAACATTGAAAAACAACAACAACCTCAACATTGAAAAACACCAACAAATTCAACAAAAACTTCAACATTGAAAAACACCAACAAATTCAACAACAACCTCGAAATTGAAAAACACCAACAAATTCAACAACAACTTCAACATTGAAAAACACCAACAAATTCAACAACAACCTCGACATTGAAAAACACCATCAAATTCAACAACAACCTCAACATTGAAAAACAACAACAAACTCAACATTGAAAAACACCAAAAAATTCAACAACAACCTCAACATTGAAAAACAACAACAACCTCAACATTGAAAAACACCAACAAATTCAACAATAACCTCAACATTGAAAAACAACAACAACCTCAACATTGAAAAACATCAACAAATTCAACAACAACCCCAACATTTAAAAACAACAACAACCTCAACATTGAAAAACACCAACAAATTCAACAACAACCTCAACATTGAAAAGCATCAACAAATTCAACAACAACCTCAACATTGAAAAACACCAACAAACTCAACAACAACCTCAACATTGAAAAACAACAACACCCTCAACATTGAAAAACACCAACAAATTCAACAACAACCTCAACATTGAAAAACACCAACTAATTCAACAACAACCTCAACATTGAAAAACACCAACCTCCTCAACATTGAAAAACACCAACTAAATCAACAACAACCTCAACATTGAAAAACAACAACAAACTCAACATTGAAAAACACCAACAAATTCAACAACAACCTCAACATTGAAAAACAACAACAAACTCAACATTGAAAAACACCAACAAATTCAACAACAACCTCAACTTTGAAAAACAACAACAACCTCAACATTGATAAACACCAACAATTTCAACAACAACTTCAACATTGAAAAACACCAACAAATTCAACAACAACCTCGAAATTGAAAAACACCAACAAATTCAACAACAACTTCAACATTGAAAAACACCAACAAATTCAACAACAACCTCGAAATTGAAAAACACCAACAAATTCAACAACAACTTCAACATTGAAAAACACCAACAAATTCAACAACAACCTCGACATTGAAAAACACCATCCAATTCAAAAACAACCTCAACATTGAAAAACACCAACAACCTCAAAATTGAAAAAACACCAACAAATTCAACAACAACCTCAACATTTAAAAACAACAACAACCTCAACATTGAAAAACACCAACAAATTCAACAACAACCTCAACATTGAAAAACACCAACAAATTCAACAACAACCTCAACATTGAAAAACACCAACAAACTCAACAAAAACCTCAACATTGAAAAACAACAACAACCTCAACATTGAAAAACACCAACAAATTCAACAACAACCTCAACATTGAAAAACACCAACAAATTCAACAACAAACTCAAGATTGAAAAACACCAACAAATTCAACAACCTCAACATTGAAAAACAACAACAACCTCAACATTGAAAAACACCAACAAATTCAACAACAACCTCAACATTGAAAAACACCAACAAATTCAACAACAACCTCTACATTGAAAAACAACAACAACCTCAACATTGAAAAACACCAACAAATTCAACAACAACCTCAACATTGAAAAACAACACCAACCTCAACATTGAAAAACACCAACAAATTCAACAACAACCTCAACATTTAAAAACACCAACAAATTCAACAACAACCTCAACATTGAAAAACAACAACAATCTCATCATTGAAAAACACCAATAAATTCAACAACAACCTCAACATTGAAAAACAGCAACAACATCAACATTGAAAAACACCAACAAATACAACAGCAACCTCAACATTGAAAAACACCAACAAATTCAACAACAACCTCAACATTGAAAAACACCAACAAATTCAACAACAACCTCAACATTGAAAAACAACAACAACCTCAACATTGAAAAACACTAACAAATTCAACAACAACCTCAACATTGAAAAACAACAACAACCTCAACATTGAAAAACACCAACAAATTCAACAACAACCTCAACATTGAAAAACAACAACAACCTCAACATTGAAAAACACCAACAAATTCAACAACAACCTCAACATTGAAAAACACCAACAAATTCAACAACAACCTCAACATTGAAAAACAACAACAACCTAAACATTGAAAAACACCAACAAATTCAACAACAACCTCAACATTGAAAAACAACAACAATCTCAACATTGAAAAACACCAACAAATTCAACAACAACCTCAACATTTAAAAACACCAACAAATTCAACAACAACCTCAACATTGAAAAACAACAACAATCTCATCATTGAAAAACACCAATAAATTCAACAACAACCTCAACATTGAAAAACAGCAACAACCTCAACATTGAAAAACACCAACAAATACAACAGCAACCTCAACATTGAAAAACACCAACAAATTCAACAACAACCTCAACATTGAAAAACACCAACAAATTCAACAACAAACTCAAAATTGAAAAGGACCAACAAATTCAACAACAACCTCAACATTGAAAAACAACAACAACCTCAACATTGAAAAACACTAACAAATTCAACAACAACCTCAACATTGAAAAACAACAACCTCAACATTGAAAAACACCAACAAATTCAAAAACAACCGCAACATTGAAAAACAACAACAAACTCAACATTGACAAACACGAATAAATTCAACAACAACCTCAATATTGAAAAACAACAACAACCTCAACATTGAAAAACACCAACAAATTCAACAACAACCTCAACATTGAAAAACACCAACAAATTCAACAACAACCTCAACATTGAAAAACAACAACAACCTAAACATTGAAAAACACCAACAAATTCAACAACAACCTCAACATTGAAAAACAACAACAACCTCATCATTGAAAAACACCAACAAATTCAACAACAACCTGAACATTGAAAAACACCAACAAATTCAACAACAACCTCAGCATTGAAAAACAACAACAACCTCAACATTGAAAAACACCAACAAATTCAACAACAACCTCAACATTGAAAAACAACAACAACCTCAACATTGAAAAACACCAACAAATTCAACAACAACTTCAACATTGAAAAACACCAACAAATTCAACAACAACCTCGAAATTGAAAAACACCATCAATACAACAACAACCTCAACATAGAAAAACACCAACAAATTCAACAACAACCTCAACATTGAAAAACAACAACAACCTCAACATTGCAAAACACCAGCAAATTCAACAACAACCTCAACATTTAAAAACACGAACAATTCAACAAAAACCTCAACATTGAAAACACCAACAAATTCAACAACAACCTCAACATTTAAAAACGCCAACAAATTCAACAACAACCTCAACATTGAAAAACAACAACCTCAACATTTAAAAACACCAACAAATTCAACAACAACCTCAACATTGAAAGCACCAACAAATTCAACAACAACCTCAACATTTAAAAACACCAACAAATTCAACAAAAAATTTAACATTGAAAATCACCAACAAATTCAACAACAACCCCGACATTGAAAAACACCAACAAATTCAACAACAACCTCAACTTTGAAAAACAACAACAACCTCATCATGGAAAAACACCAACAAATTCAACAACAACCTCAACATTGAAAAACAACAACATCCTCAAAATTGAAAAACACCAACAAATTCAACAACAACCCCAACATTTAAAAACAACAACAACCTCAACATTGAAAAACAATAACAAATTCAACAACAACCTCAACATTGAAAAACACCAACTAACTCTCCAACAACCTCAACATTGAAAAACAACAACAACCTCAACATTGAAAAACACCAACAAATTCAACAACAACCTCAACATTGAAAAACACCAACAAATTCAGCAACAACCTCAACATTGAAAAACACCAACAACCTCAACATTGAAAAACAACTACAAACTCAACATTGAAAAACACCAACAAATTCAACAACAACCTCAACATTGAAAAACAACAACAAACTCAACATTGAAAAACACCAACAAATTCAACAACAACCTCAACATTGAAAAACAACAACAACCTCAACATTGAAAAACACCAACAAATTCAACAACAACTTCAACATTGAAAAACACCAACAAATTCAACAACAACCTCAACATTGAAAAACAACAACAACCACAACATTGAAAAACACCAACAAATTCAACAACAACCTCAACATTGAAAAACACCAACAAATTCAACAACAACCTCAGCATTGAAAAACAACAACAACCTCAACATTGAAAAACACCAACAAATTCAACAACAACCTCTACATTGAAAAACAACAACAACCTCAACATTGAAAAACACCAACAAATTCAACAAAAACTTCAACATTGAAAAACACCAACAAATTCAACAACAACCTCGAAATTGAAAAACACCAACAAATTCAACAACAACTTCAACATTGAAAAACACCAACAAATTCAACAACAACCTCGACATTGAAAAATACCATCAAATTCAACAACAACCTCAACATTGAAAAACACCAACAACCTCAAAATTGAAAAAACACCAACAAATTCAACAACAACCTCAACATTTAAAAACAACAACAACCTCAACATTGAAAAACACCAAAAAATTCAACAACAACCTCAACATTGAAAAACACCAACAAATTCAACAACAACCTCAACATTGAAAAACACCAACAAACTCAACAACAACCTCAACATTGAAAAACAACAACAACCTCAAGATTGAAAAACACCAACAAATTCAACAACAACCTCAAGATTGAAAAACAACAACAACCTCAACATTGAAAAACACCAACAAATTCAACAACAACCTCAACATTGAAAAACAACAACAACCTCAACATTGAAAAACACCAACAAATTCAACAACAACCTCAACATTGAAAAACAACAACAAACTCAACATTGAAAAACACCAACAAATTCAACAACAACCTCAACATTGAAAAACAACAACAACCTCAACATTGAAAAACAACAACAAATTCAACAACAACCTCAACATTGAAAAACACCAACAAATTCAACAACAACCTCAACATTGAAAAACAACAACAACCTAAACATTGAAAAACACCAACAAATTCAACAACCACCTCAACATTGAAAAACAACAACAACCTCAACATTGAAAAACACCAACAAATTCAACAGCAACCTCAACATTGAAAAACACCAACAAATTCAACAACAACCTCAGCATTGAAAAACAACAACAACCTCAACATTGAAAAACACCAACAAATTCAACAACAACCTCAACATTGAAAAACAACAACAACCTCAACATTGAAAAACACCAACAAATTCAACAACAACTTCAACATTGAAAAACACCAACAAATTCAACAACAACCTCGAAATTGAAAAACACCAACAAATACAACAACAACCTCAACATTGAAAAACAACAACAACCTCAACATTGAAAAACACCAACAAATTCAACAACAACCTCAACTTTGAAAAACAACAACAACCTCAACATTGCAAAACACCAGCAAATTCAACAACAACCTCAACATTTAAAAACACCAACAAATTCAACAACAACCTCAACATTGAAAAACAACAACAATCTCAACATTGAAAAACACCAACAAATTCAACAACAACCTCAACATTGAAAAGAAAAAACAACCTCAACATTGAAAAACACCAACAAATTCAACAACAACCTCGACATTGAAAAACACCCTCAAATTCAAAATCAACCTCAACATTGAACAACACCAACAACCTCAAAATTGAAAAAACACCAACAAATTCAACAACAACCTCAACATTTAAAAACAACAACAACCTCAACATTGAAAAACACCAACAAATTCAACAACAACCTCAGCCTTGAAAAACACCAACAGATTCAACAACAACCTCAACATTGAAAAACACCAACAAACTCAACAACAACCTCAACATTGAAAAATAACAACAACCTCAACATTGAAAATCACCAACAAATTCAACAACAAACTCAAGATTGAAAAACACGCACAAATTCAACAACCTCAACATTGAAAAACAACAACAACCTCATCATTGAAAAACACCAACAAATTCCTCAACAACCTCAACATTGAAAAACACCAACAAATTCAACAACAACCTCAACATTGAAAAACACCAACAACCTCAACATTGAAAAACACCAACAAATTCAACAACAACCTCAACATTGAAAAACAACAACAACCTCAACATTGAAAAACACCAACAAATTCAACAATAACCTCAACATTGAAAAACAACAACAAACTCAGCATTGATAAACACCAACAAATTCAACAACTACCCAAACATTGAAAAACAACAACAACCTCAACATTGAAAAACACCAACAAATTGAACAACAACCTCAAGATTGAAAAACACCAACAAATTCAACAACCTCAACATTGAAAAACAACAACAACCTCAAAATTGAAAAACACCAACAAATTCAACAACAACCTCAACATTGAAAAACACCAACAAATTCAACAACAACCTCAACATTGAAAAACAACAAAAACCTCAACATTGAAAAACACCAACAAATTCAACACCAACCTCAACATTGAAAAACACCAACATATTCAACAACAACCTCAACATTGAAAAACAACAACAAACTCAACATTGAAAAACACCAAAAAATTCGACAACAACCTCAACATTGAAAAACAACAACAACCTCAACATTGAAAAACACCCACAAATTCAACAATAACCTCAACATTGAAAAACAACAACAACCTAAACATTGAAAAACACCACCAAATTCAACAACAACCTCAACATTGAAAAACACCAACAAATTCAACAACAACCTCAACATTGAAAAACAACAACAACCTCAACATTGAAAAACACCAACAAATTCAACAACAACCTCAACATTGAAAAACAACAACAACCTCAACATTGAAAAACACCAACAAATTCAACAACAACCTCAACATTGAAAAACAACAACAAACTCAACATTGAAAAACAACAACAAATTCAACAACAACCTCAACATTGAAAAACAACAACAACCTCAACATTGAAAAACAACAACAAATTCAACAACAACCTCAACATTGAAAAACACCAACAAATTCAACAACAACCTCAACATTGAAAAACACCAACAAACTCTCCAACAACCTCAACATTGAAAAACAACAACAACATCAACATTGAAAAACACCAACAAATTCAACAACAACCTCAACATTGAAAAACACCAACAATTTCAGCAACAACCTCAACATTGAAAAACACCAACAACCTCAACATTGAAAAACAACTACAAACTCAACATTGAAAAACACCAACAAATTCAACAACAACCTCAACATTGAAAAACAACAACAAACTCAACATTGAAAAACACCAACAAATTCAACAACAACCTCAACATTGAAAAACAACAACAACCTCAACATTGAAAAACACCAACAAATTCAACAACAACTTCAACATTGAAAAACACCAACAAATTCAACAACAACCTCAACATTGAAAAACAACAACAACCACAACATTGAAAAACACCAACAAATTCAACAACAACCTCAACATTGAAAAACACCAACAAATTCAACAACAACCTCAGCATTGAAAAACAACAACAACCTCAACATTGAAAAACACCAACAAATTCAACAACAACCTCTACATTGAAAAACAACAACAACCTCAACATTGAAAAACACCAACAAATTCAACAAAAACTTCAACATTAAAAAACACCAACAAATTCAACAACAACCTCGAAATTGAAAAACACCAACAAATTCAACAACAACTTCAACATTGAAAAACACCAACAAATTCAACAACAACCTCGACATTGAAAAACACCATCAAATTCAACAACAACCTCAACATTGAAAAACACCAACAACCTCAAAATTGTAAAAACACCAACAAATTCAACAACAAGCTCAACATTTAAAAACAACAACAACCTCAACATTGAAAAACACCAAAAAATTCAACAACAAGCTCAATATTGAAAAACACCAACAAATTCAACAACAACCTCAACATTGAAAAACACCAACAAACTCAACAACAACCTCAACATTGAAAAACAACAACAACCTCAACATTGAAAAACACCAACAAATTCAACAACAACCTCAACATGGAAAAACAACAACAACCTCAACATTGAAAAACACCAACAATTTCAACAACAACCTCAACATTGAAAAACAACAACAAACTCAACATTGAAAAACACCAACAAATTCAACAACAACCTCAACATTGAAAAACAACAACAACCTCAACATTGAAAAACAACAACAAATTCAACAACAACCTCAACATTGAAAAACACCAACAAATTCAACAACAACCTCAACATTGAAAAACAACAACAACCTAAACATTGAAAAACACCAACAAATTCAACAACCACCTCAACATTGAAAAACAACAACAACCTCAACATTGAAAAACACCAACAAATTCAACAGCAACCTCAACATTGAAAAACACCAACAAATTCAACAACAACCTCAGCATTGAAAAACAACAACAACCTCAACATTGAAAAACACCAACAAATTCAACAACAACCTCAACATTGAAAAACAACAACAACCTCAACATTGAAAAACACCAACAAATTCAACAACAACTTCAACATTGAAAAACACCAACAAATTCAACAACAACCTCGAAATTAAAAAACACCAACAAATACAACAACAACCTCAACATTGAAAAACAACAACAACCTCAACATTGAAAAACACCAACAAATTCAACAACAACCTCAACATTGAAAAACAACAACAACCTCAACATTGCAAAACACCAGCAAATTCAACAACAACCTCAACAGTTAAAAACACCAACAAATTCAACAACAACCTCAACATTGAAATTCAACAACAAGCTCAACATTGAAAAACACCAACAAATTCAACAACAACCTCAACATTGAAAAACACCAACAAACTCAACAACAACTTCAACATTGAAAAACAACAACAACCTCAACATTGAAAAACACCAACAAATTCAACAACAACCTCAACATTGAAAAACACCAACAAATTCAACAACAACCTCAACATTGAAAAACAACAACAACCTCAACATTGAAAAACAACAACAAATTCAACAATAACCTCAACATTGAAAAACAACAACAACCTCAACATTGAAAAACACCAACAAATTCAACAACAACCTCAACATTGAAAAACAACAACAAACTCAACATTGAAAAACACCAACAAATTCAACAACAACCTCAACATTGAAAAACAACAATAACCTCAACATTGAAAAACAACAACAAATTCAACAACAACCTCAACATTGAAAAACACCAACAAATTCAACAACAACCTCAACATTGAAAAACAACAACAACCTAAACATTGAAAAACAACAACAAATTCAACAACCACCTCAACATTGAAAAACAACAACAACCTCAACATTGAAAAACACCAACAAATTCAACAGCAACCTCAACATTGAAAAACACCAACAAATTCAACAACAACCTCAGCATTGAAAAACAACAACAACCTCAACATTGAAAAACACCAACAAATTCAACAACAACCTCAACATTGAAAAACAACATCAACCTCAACATTGAAAAACACCAACAAATTCAACAACAACTTCAACATTGAAAAACACCAACAAATTCAACAACAACCTCGAAATTGAAAAACACCAACAAATACAACAACAACCTCAACATTGAAAAACAACAACAACCTCAACATTGAAAAACACCAACAAATTCAACAACAACCTCAACATTGAAAAACAACAACAACCTCAACATTGCAAAACACCAGCAAATTCAACAACAACCTCAACATTTAAAAACACCAACAAATTCAACAACAACCTCAACATTGAAAAACAACAACAATCTAAACATTGAAAAACACCAACAAATTCAACAGCAACCTCAACATTGAAAAACAACAACAACCTCAACATTGAAAAACACCAACAAATTCAACAACAACCTCGACATTGAAAAACACCCTCAAATTCAAAATCAACCTCAACATTGAACAACACCAACAACCTCAAAATTGAAAAAACACCAACAAATTCAACAACAACCTCAACATTTAAAAACAACGACAACCTCAACATTGAAAAACACCAACAAATTCAACAACAACCTCAACATTGAAAAACACCAACAGATTCAACAACAACCTCAACATTGAAAAACACCAACAAACTCAACAACAACCTCAACATTGAAAAACACCAACAAATTCAACAACAAACTCAAGATTGAAAAACACGCACAAAATCACCAACCTCAACATTGAAAAACAACAACAACCTCATCATTGAAAAACACCAACAAATTCCTCAACAACCTCAACATTGAAAAACACCAACAAATTCAACAACAACCTCAACATTGAAAAACACCAACAAATTCAACAACAACCTCAACATTGAAAAACAACAACAACCTCAACATTGAAAAACACCAACAAATTCAACAATAACCTCAACATTGAAAAACAACAACAAACTCAACATTGATAAACACCAACAAATTCAACAACTACCCAAACATTGAAAAACAACAACAACCTCAACATTGAAAAACACCAACAAATTCAACAACAACCTCAAGATTGAAAAACACCAACAACTTCAACAACCTCAACATTGAAAAACAACAACAACCTCAACATTGAAAAACACCAACAAATTCAACAACAACCTCAACATTGAAAAACACCAACAAATTCAACAACAACCTCAACATTGAAAAACAACAACAACCTCAACATTGAAAAACACCAACAAATTCAACACCAACCTCAACATTGAAAAACACCAACAAATTCAACAACAACCTCAACATTGAAAAACAACAACAAACTCAACATTGAAAAACACCAAAAAATTCAACAACAACCTCAAGATTGAAAAACAACAACAACCTCAACATTGAAAAACACCCACAAATTCAACAATAACCTCAACATTGAAAAACAACAACAACCTCAACATTGAAAAACACCAACAAATTCAACAACAACCTCAACATTGAAAAACACCAACAAATTCAACAACAACCTCAACATTGAAAAACAACAACAACCTCAACATTGAAAAACACCAACAAATTCAACAACAACCTCAACATTGAAAAACAACAACAACCTCAACTTTGAAAAACACCAACAAATTCAACAACAACCTCAACATTGAAAAACAACAACAAACTCAACATTGAAAAACACCAAAAAATTCAACAACAACCTCAACATTGAAAAACAACAACAACCTCAACATTGAAAAACAACAACAAATTCAACAACAACCTCAACATTGAAAAACACCAACAAATTCAACAACAACCTCAACATTGAAAAACACCAACAAACTCTCCAACAACCTCAACATTGAAAAACAACAACAACCTCAACATTGAAAAACACCAACAAATTCAACAACAACCGCAACATTGAAAAACACCAACAAATTCAGCAACAACCTCAACATTGAAAAACACCAACAACCTCAACATTGAAAAACAACTACAAACTCAACATTGAATAACACCAACAAATTCAACAACAACCTCAACATTGAAAAAGAACAACAAACTCAACATTGAAAAACACCAACAAATTCAACAACAACCTCAACATTGAAAAACAACAACAACCTCAACATTGAAAAACAACAACAAATTCAACAACAACTTCAACATTGTAAAACACCAACAAATTCAACAACAACCTCAACATTGAAAAACAACCACAACCACAACATTGAAAAACACCAACAAATTCAACAACAACCTCAACATTGAAAAACACCAACAAATTCAACAACAACCTCAGCATTGAAAAACAACAACAACCTCAACATTGAAAAACACCAACAAATTCAACAACAACCTCTACATTGAAAAACAACAACAACCTCAACATTGAAAAACACCAACAAATTCAACAAAAACTTCAACATTGAAAAACACCAACAAATTCAACAACAACCTCGAAATTGAAAAACACCAACAAATTCAACAACAACTTCAACATTGAAAAACACCAACAAATTCAACAACAACCTCGACATTGAAAAACACCATCAAATTCAACAACAACCTCAACATTGAAAAACACCAACAACCTCAACATTGAAAAACAACGACAAACTCAACATTGAAAAACACCAACAAATTCAACCACAACCTCAACATTGAAAAACAACAACAAACTCAACATTGAAAAACACCAACAAATTCAACAACAACCTCAACATTGAAAAACAACAACAACCTCAACATTGAAAAACACCAACAAATTCAACAACAACTTCAACATTGAAAAACACCAACAAATTCAACAACAACCTCAACATTGAAAAACAACAACAACCACAACATTGAAAAACACCAACAAATTCAACAACAACCTCAACATTGAAAAACACCAACAAATTCAACAACAACCTCAGCCTTGAAAAACAACAACAACCTCAACATTGAAAAACACCAACAAATTCAACAACAACCTCTACATTGAAAAACAACAACAACCTCAACATTGAAAAACACCAACAAATTCAACAAAAACTTCAACATTGAAAAACACCAACAAATTCAACAACAACCTCGAAATTGAAAAACACCAACAAATTCAACAACAACTTCAACATTGAAAAACACCAACAAATTCAACAACAACCTCGACATTGAAAAACACCATCAAATTCAACAACAACCTCAACATTGAAAAACACCAACAACCTCAAAATTGAAAAAACACCAACAAATTCAACAACAACCTCAACATTTAAAAACAACAACAACCTCAACATTGAAAAACACCAAAAAATTCAACAACAAGCTCAACATTGAAAAACAACAACAAATTCAACAACAACCTCAACATTGAAAAACACCAACAAACTCAACAACAACCTCAACATTGAAAAACAACAACAACCTCAACATTGAAAAACACCAACAAATTCAACAACAACCTCAACATTGAAAAACAACAACAACCTCAACATTGAAAAACACCAACAAATTCAACAACAACCTCAACATTGAAAAACAACAACAACCTCAACATTGAAAAACACCAACAAATTCAACAACAACCTCAACATTGAAAAACAACAACAAACTCAACATTGAAAAACACCAACAAATTCAACAACAACCTCAACATTGAAAAACAACAACAACCTCAACATTGAAAAACAACAACAAATTCAACAACAACCTCAACATTGAAAAACACCAACAAATTCAACAACAACCTCAACATTGAAAAACAACAACAACCTAAACATTGAAAAACACCAACAAATTCAACAACCTCCTCAAAATTGAAAAACAACAACAACCTCAACATTGAAAAACATCAACAAATTCAACAGCAACCTCAACATTGAAAAACACCAACAAATTCAACAACAACCTCAGCATTGAAAAACAACAACAACCTCAACATTGAAAAACACCAACAAATTCAACAACAACCTCAACATTGAAAAACAACAACAACCTCAACATTGAAAAACACCAACAAATTCAACAACAACTTCAACATTGAAAAACACCAACAAATTCAACAACAACCTCGAAATTGAAAAACACCAACAAATACAACAACAACCTCAACATTGAAAAACAACAACAACCTCCACATTGAAAAACACCAACAAATTCAACAACAACCTCAACATTGAAAAACAACAACAACCTCAACATTGCAAAACACCAGCAAATTCAACAACAACCTCAACATTTAAAAACACCAACAAATTCAACAACAACCTCAACATTGAAAAACAACAACAATCTCAACATTGAAAAACACCAACAACTTCAACAACAACCTCAACATTGAAAAACAACAACAACCTCAACATTGAAAAACACCAACAAATTCAACAACAACCTCGACATTGAAAAACACCATCAAATTCAAAATCAACCTCAACATTGAACAACACCAACAACCTCAAAATTGAAAAAACACCAACAAATTCAACAACAACCTCAACATTTAAAAACAACAACAACCTCAACATTGAAAAACACCAACAAATTCAACAACAACCTCAACATTGAAAAACACCAACACATTCAACAACAACCTCAACATTGAAAAACACCAACAAACTCAACAACAACCTCAACATTGAAAAATAACAACAACCTCAACATTGAAAAACACCAACAAATTCAACAACAAACTCAAGATTGAAAAACACGCACAAATTCAACAACCTCAACATTGAAAAACAACAACAACCTCATCATTGAAAAACACCAACAAATTCCTCAACAACCTCAACATTGAAAAACACCAACAAATTCAACAACAACCTCAACATTGAAAAACACCAACAACCTCAACATTGAAAAACACCAACAAATTCAACAACAACCTCAACATTGAAAAACAACAACAACCTCAACATTGAAAAACACCAACAAATTCAACAATAACCTCAACATTGAAAAACAACAACAAACTCAACATTGATAAACACCAACAAATTCAGCAAATACCCAAACATTGAAAAACAACAACAACCTCAACATTGAAAAACACCAACAAATTCAACAACAACCTCAAGATTGAAAAAAACCAACAAATTCAAAAACCTCAACATTGAAAAACAACAACAACCTCAACATTGAAAAACACCAACAAATTCAACAACAACCTCAACATTGAAAAACACCAACAAATTCAACAACAACCTCAACATTGAAAAACAACAACAACCTCAACATTGAAAAACACCAACAAATTCAACACCAACCTCAACATTGAAAAACACCAACAAATTCAACAACAACCTCAACATTGAAAAACAACAACAAACTCAACATTGAAAAACAGCAAAAAATTCAACAACAACCTCAACATTGAAAAACAACAACAACCTCAACATTGAAAAACACCCACAAATTCAACAATAACCTCAACATTGAAAAACAACAACAACCTCAACATTGAAAAACACCAACAAATTCAACAACAACCTCAACATTGAAAAGCACCAACAAATTCAACAACAACCTCAACATTGAAAAACAACAACAACCTCAACATTGAAAAACACCAACAAATTCAACAACAACCTCAACATTGAAAAACAACAACAACCTCAACATTGAAAAACACCAACAAATTCAACAACAACCTCAACATTGAAAAACAACAACAAACTCAACATTGAAAAACACCAACAAATTCAACAACAACCTCAACATTGAAAAGCAACAACAACCTCAACATTGAAAAACAACAACAAATTCAACAACAACCTCAACATTGAAAAACACCAACAAATTCAACAACAACCTCAACATTGAAAAACAACAACAACCTAAACATTGAAAAACACCAACAAATTCAACAACCACCTCAACATTGAAAAACAACAACAAATTCAACATTGAAAAACACCAACAGATTCAACAACAACCTCAGCATTGAAAAACAACAACAACCTCAACATTGAAAAACACCAACAAATTCAACAACAACCTCAACATTGAAAAATAACAACAACCTCAACATTGAAAAATACCAACAAATTCAACAACAACCTCAACATTGAAAAACACCAACAAATTCAACAACAACCTCGAAATTGAAAAACACCAACAAATACAACAACAACCTCAACATTGAAAAACAACAACAACCTCAACATTGAAAAACACCAACAAATTCAACAACAACCTCAACATTGAAAAACACCAACAGATTCAACAACAACCTCAACATTGAAAAACACCAACAAACTCAAAAACAACCTCAACATTGAAAAATAACAACAACCTCAACATTGAAAAACACCAACAAATTCAACAACAAACTCAAGATTTGTATTCAACAACCTCAACATTGAAAAACAACAACAACCTCATCATTGAAAAACACCAACAAATTCCTCAACAACCTCAACATTGAAAAACACCAACAAATTCAACAACAACCTCAACATTGAAAAACACCAACAACCTCAACATGGAAAAACACCAACAAATTCAACAACAACCTCAACATTGAAAAACAACAACAACCTCAACATTGAAAAACACCAACAAATTCAACAATAACCTCAACATTGAAAAACAACAACAAACTCAACATTGATAAACACCAACAAATTCAACAACAACCTCAACATTGTAAAACAACAACAACCTCAACATTGAAAAACACCAACAAATTCAACAACAACTTCAACATTGAAAAACACCAACAAATTCAACAACAACCTCAACATTGAAAAACAACAACAACCTCAACATTGAAAAACACCAACAAATTCAACAACTACCCAAACATTGAAAAACAACAACAACCTCAGCATTGAAAAGCACCAACAAATTCAACAACAACCTCAACATTGAAAAACACCAACAAATTCAACAACAACATCAGCATTGAAAAAGAACAACAACCTCAACATTGAAAAACACCAACAAATTCAACAACAACCTCAACATTGAAAAACAACAACAACCTCAACATTGAAAAACACCAACAAATTCAACAAAAACTTCAACATTGAAAAACACCAACAAATTCAACAACAACCTCGAAATTGTAAAACACCAACAAATTCAACAACAACTTCAACATTGAAAAACACCAACAAATTCAACAACAACCTCAACATTGAAAAACAACAACAAACTCAACATTGAAAAACACCAAAAAATTCAACAACAAACTCAACATTGAAAAACAACAACAACCTCAACATTGAAAAACACCAACAAATTCAACAACAACCTCAACATTGAAAAAGAACAACAACCTCAACATTGAAAAACACCAACAAATTCAACAAAAACTTCAACATTGAAAAACACCAACAAATTCAACAACAACGTCGAAATTGAAAAACACCAACAAATTCAACAACAACTTCAACATTGAAAAACACCAACAAATTCAACAACAACTTCGACATTGAAAAACACCATCAAATTCAACAACAACCTCAACATTGAAAAACAACAACAAACTCAACATTGAAAAACACCAAAAAATTCAACAACAACCTCAACATTGAAAAACAACAACAACCTCAACATTGAAAAACACCAACAAATTCAACAATAACCTCAACATTGAAAAACAACAACAACCTCAACATTGAAAAACATCAACAAATTCAACAACAACCCCAACATTTAAAAACAACAACAACCTCAACATTGAAAAACACCAACAAATTCAACAACAACCTCAACATTGAAAAGCATCAACAAATTCAACAACAACCTCAACATTGAAAAACACCAACAAACTCAACAACAACCTCAACATTGAAATACAACAACAACCTCAACATTGAAAAACACCAACAAATTCAACAACAACCTCAACATTGAAAAACACCAAATAATTCAACAACAACCTCAACATTGAAAAACACCAACCTCCTCAACATTGAAAAACACCAACAAATTCAACAACAACCTCAACATTGAAAAACAACAACAAACTCAACATTGAAAAACACCAACAAATTCAACAACCACCTCAACATTGAAAAACAACAACAAACTCAACATTGAAAAACACCAACAAATTCAACAACAACCTCAACTTTGAAAAACAACAACAACCTCAACATTGAAAAACACCAACAATTTCAACAACAACTTCAACATTGAAAAACACCAACAAATTCAACAATAGCCTCGAAATTGAAAAACACCAACAAATTCAACAACAACTTCAACATTGAAAAACACCAACAAATTCAACAACAACCTCGACATTGAAAAACACCATCCAATTCAAAAACAACCTCACATTGAAAAACACCAACAACCTCAAAATTGAAAAAACACCAACAAATTCAACAACAACCTCAACATTGAAAAACACCAACAAATTCAACAACAACCTCAACATTTAAAAACAACAACAACCTCAACATTGAAAAACACCAACAAATTCAACAACAACCTCAACATTGAAAAACACCAACAAATTCAACAACAACCTCAACATTGAAAAACACCAACAAACTCAACAACAACCTCAACATTGAAAAACAACAACAACCTCAACATTGAAAAACACCAACAAATTCAACAACAGCCTCAACATTGAAAAACACCAACAAATTCAACAACAAACTCAAGATTGAAAAACACCAACAAATTCAACAACCTCAACATTGAAAAACAACAACAACCTCAACATTGAAAAACACCAACAAATTCAACAACAACCTCAACATTGAAAAACACCAACAAATTCAACAACAACCTCAACATTGAAAAACAACAACAACCTCAACATTGAAAAACACCAACAAATTCAACAACAACCTCAACATTGAAAAACACCAACAAACTCAACAACAACCTCAACATTGAAAAACAACAACAACCTCAACATTGAAAAACAACAACAACCTCAACATTGAAAAACACCAACAAATTGAACAACAACCTCAACATTGAAATACACCAACAAATTCAACAACAACCTCAACATTGAAAAACACCAACAACCTCAACATTGAAAAACACCAACAAATTCAACAACAACCTCAACATTGAAAAACAACAACAAACTCAACATTGAAAAACACCAACAAATTCAACAACAACCTCAACATTGAAAAACAACAACAAACTCAACATTGAAAAACACCAACAAATTCAACAACAACCTCAACATTGAAAAACAACAACAACCTCAACATTGAAAAACACCAACAAATTCAACAACAACCTCAACATTGAAAAACAACAACAACCTCAACATTGAAAAACAACAACAAATTCAACAACAACCTCAACATTGAACAACACCAACAAATTCAACAACAACCTCAACATTGAAAAACAACAACAACCTAAACATTGAAAAACACCAACAAATTCAACAACCACCTCAACATTGAAAAACAACAACAAACTCAACATTGAAAAACACCAACAAATTCAACAACAACCTCAGCATTGAAAAACAACAACAACCTCAACATTGAAAAACACCAACAAATTCAACAACAACCTCAACATTGAAAAACACCAACAAATTCAACAACAACCTCAACATTGAAAAACACCAACAAATTCAACAACAACCTCGAAATTGAAAAACATCAACAAATACAACAACAACCTCAACATTGAAAAACATCAACAACCTCAACATTGAAAAACGCCAACAAATTCAACAACAACCTCAACATTGAAAAACCCCAACAGATTCAACAACAACCTCAACATTGAAAAACACCAACAAACTCAAAAACAACCTCAACATTGAAAAATAACAACAACCTCAACATTGAAAAACACCAACAAATTCAACAACAAACTCAAGATTGAAAAACACCCACAAATTCAACAACCTCAACATTGAAAAACAACAACAACCTCATCATTGAAAAACACCAACAAATTCCTCAACAACCTCAACATTGAAAAACACCAACAAATTCAACAACAACCTCAACATTGAAAAACACCAACAACCTCAACATTGAAAAACACCAACAAATTCAACAACAACCTCAACATTGAAAAACAACAACAACCTCAACATTGAAAAACACCAACAAATTCAACAATAACCTCAACATTGAAAAACAACAACAAACTCAACATTGATAAACACCAACAAATTCAACAACAACCTCAACATTGAAAAACAACAACAACCTCAACATTGAAAAACACCAACAAATTCAACAACAACTTCAACATTGAAAAACACCAACAAATTCAACAACAACCTCAACATTGAAAAACAACAACAACCTCAACATTGAAAAACACCAACAAATTCAACAACTACCCAAACATTGAAAAACAACAACAACCTCAACATTGAAATGCACCAACAAATTCAACAACAACCTCAACATTGAAAAACACCAACAAATTCAACAACAACATCAGCATTGAAAAAGAACAACAACCTCAACATTGAAAAACACCAACAAATTCAACAGCAACCTCAACATTGAAAAACAACAACAACCTCAACATTGAAAAACACCAACAAATTCAACAAAAACTTCAACATTGAAAAACACCAACAAATTCAACAACAACCTCGAAATTGTAAAACACCAACAAATTCAACAACAACTTCAACATTGAAAAACACCAACAAATTCAACAACAACCTCAACATTGAAAAACAACAGCAAACTCAACATTGAAAAACACCAAAAAATTCAACAACAAACTCAACATTGAAAAACAACAACAACCTCAACATTGAAAAACACCAACAAATTCAACAACATCCTCAACATTGAAAAACAACAACAACCTCAACATTGAAAAACACCAACAAACTCAACAAAAACTTCAACATTGAAAAACACCACCAAATTCAACAACAACCTCGAAATTGAAAAACACCAACAAATTCAACAACAACTTCAACATTGAAAAACACCAACAAATTCAACAACAACCTCGACATTGAAAAACACCATCAAATTCAACAACAAACTCAAGATTGAAAAACAACAACAAATTCAACAACCTCAACATTGAAAAACAACAACAACCTCAACATTGAAAAACACCAACAAATTCAACAACAACCTCAACATTGAAAAACACCAACAAATTCAACAACAACCTCAACATTGAAAAACAACAACAACCTCAACATTGAAAAACACCAACAAATTCAACAACAACCTCAACATTGAAAAACACCAACAAATTCAACAACAACCTCAACATTGAAAAACAACAACAACCTCAACATTGAAAAACAACAACAACCTCAACATTGAAAAACACCAACAAATTGAACAACAACCTCAACATTGAAAAACACCAACAAATTCAACAACAACCTCAACATTGAAAAACACCAACAACCTCAACATTGAAAAACACCAACAAATTCAACAACAACCTCAACATTGAAAAACAACAACAAACTCAACATTGAAAAACACCAACAAATTCAACAACCACCTCAACATTGAAAAACAACAACAAACTCAACATTGAAAAACACCAACAAATTCAACAACAACCTCAACATTGAAAAACAACAACAACCTCAACATTGAAAAACACCAACAAATTCAACAACAACCTCAACATTGAAAAACAACAACAACCACAACATTGAAAAACAACAACAAATTCAACAACAACCTCAACATTGAAAAACACCAACAAATTCAACAACAACCTCAACATTGAAAAACAACAACAACCTAAACATTGAAACACACCAACAAATTCAACAACCACCTCAACATTGAAAAACAACAACAAACTCAACATTGAAAAACACCAACAAATTCAACAACAACCTCAGCATTGAAAAACAACAACAACCTCAACATTCAAAAACACCAACAAATTCAACAACAACCTCAACATTGAAAAACACCAACAAATTCAACAACAACCTCAACATTGAAAAACACCAACAAATTCAACAACAACCTCGAAATTGAAAAACATCAACAAATACAACAACAACCTCAACATTGAAAAACAACAACAACCTCAACATTGAAAAACACCAACAAATTCAACAACAACCTCAACATTGAAAAACCCCAACAGATTCAACAACAACCTCAACATTGAAAAACACCAACAAACTCAAAAACAACCTCAACATTGAAAAATAACAACAACCTCAACATTGAAAAACACCAACAAATTCAACAACAAACTCAAGATTGAAAAACACCCACAAATTCAACAACCTCAACATTGAAAAACAACAACAACCTCATCATTGAAAAACACCAACAAATTCCTCAACAACCTCAACATTGAAAAACACCAACAAATTCAACAACAACCTCAACATTGAAAAACACCAACAACCTCAACATTGAAAAACACCAACAAATTCAACAACAACCTCAACATTGAAAAACAACAACAACCTCAACATTGAAAAACACCAACAAATTCAACAATAACCTCAACATTGAAAAACAACAACAAACTCAACATTGATAAACACCAACAAATTCAACAACAACCTCAACATTGAAAAACAACAACAACCTCAACATTGAAAAACACCAACAAATTCAACAACAACTTCAACATTGAAAAACACCAACAAATTCAACAACAACCTCAACATTGAAAAACAACAACAACCTCAACATTGAAAAACACCAACAAATTCAACAACTACCCAAACATTGAAAAACAACAACAACCTCAACATTGAAAAGCACCAACAAATTCAACAACAACCTCAACATTGAAAAACACCAACAAATTCAACAACAACATCAGCATTGAAAAAGAACAACAACCTCAACATTGAAAAACACCAACAAATTCAACAACAACCTCAACATTGAAAAACAACAACAACCTCAACATTGAAAAACACCAACAAATTCAACAACAACCTCAACATTGAAAAACACCAACAAATTCAACAACAACCTCGAAATTGAAAAACATCAACAAATACAACAACAACCTCAACATTGAAAAACAACAACAACCTCAACATTGAAAAACACCAACAAATTCAACAACAACCTCAACATTGAAAAACCCCAACAGATTCAACAACAACCTCAACATTGAAAAACACCAACAAACTCAAAAACAACCTCAACATTGAAAAATAACAACAACCTCAACATTGAAAAACACCAACAAATTCAACAACAAACTCAAGATTGAAAAACACCCACAAATTCAACAACCTCAACATTGAAAAACAACAACAACCTCATCATTGAAAAACACCAACAAATTCCTCAACAACCTCAACATTGAAAAACACCAACAAATTCAACAACAACCTCAACATTGAAAAACACCAACAACCTCAACATTGAAAAACACCAACAAATTCAACAACAACCTCAACATTGAAAAACAACAACAACCTCAACATTGAAAAACACCAACAAATTCAACAATAACCTCAACATTGAAAAACAACAACAAACTCAACATTGATAAACACCAACAAATTCAACAACAACCTCAACATTGAAAAACAACAACAACCTCAACATTGAAAAACACCAACAAATTCAACAACAACTTCAACATTGAAAAACACCAACAAATTCAACAACAACCTCAACATTGAAAAACAACAACAACCTCAACATTGAAAAACACCAACAAATTCAACAACTACCCAAACATTGAAAAACAACAACAACCTCAACATTGAAAAGCACCAACAAATTCAACAACAACCTCAACATTGAAAAACACCAACAAATTCAACAACAACATCAGCATTGAAAAAGAACAACAACCTCAACATTGAAAAACACCAACAAATTCAACAACAACCTCAACATTGAAAAACAACAACAACCTCAACATTGAAAAACACCAACAAATTCAACAAAAACTTCAACATTGAAAAACACCAACAAATTCAACAACAACCTCGAAATTGTAAAACACCAACAAATTCAACAACAACTTCAACATTGAAAAACACCAACAAATTCAACAACAACCTCAACATTGAAAAACAACAACAAACTCAACATTGAAAAACACCAAAAAATTCAACAACAAACTCAACATTGAAAAACAACAACAACCTCAACATTGAAAAACACCAACAAATTCAACAACATCCTCAACATTGAAAAACAACAACAACCTCAACATTGAAAAACACCAACAAATTCAACAAAAACTTCAACATTGAAAAACACCACCAAATTCAACAACAACCTCGAAATTGAAAAACACCAACAAATTCAACAACAACTTCAACATTGAAAAACACCAACAAATTCAACAACAACCTCGACATTGAAAAACACCATCAAATTCAACAACAACCTCAACATTGAAAAACAACAACAAACTCAACATTGAAAAACACCAAAAAATTCAACAACAACCTCAACATTGAAAAACAACAACAACCTCAACATTGAAAAACACCAACAAATTCAACAATAACCTCAACATTGAAAAACAACAACAACCTCAACATTGAAAAACATCAACAAATACAACAACAACCCCAACATTTAAAAACAACAACAACCTCAACATTGAAAAACACCAACAAATTCAACAACAACCTCAACATTGAAAAGCATCAACAAATTCAACAACAACCTCAACATTGAAAAACACCAACAAACTCAACAACAACCTCAACATTGAAAAACAACAACAACCTCAACATTGAAAAACACCAACAAATTCAACAACAACCTCAACATTGAAAAACACCAACTAATTCAACAACAACCTCAACATTGAAAAACACCAACCTCCTCAACATTGAAAAACACCAACAAATTCAACAACAACCTCAACATTGAAAAACAACAACAAACTCAACATTGAAAAACACCAACAAATTCAACAACCTCAACATTGAAAAACAACAACAAACTCAACATTGAAAAACACCAACAAATTCAACAACAACCTCAACTTTGAAAAACAACAACAACCTCAACATTGAAAAACACCAACAATTTCAACAACAACTTCAACATTGAAAAACACCAACAAATTCAACAACAACCTCGAAATTGAAAAACACCAACAAATTCAACAACAACTTCAACATTGAAAAACACCAACAAATTCAACAACAACCTCGACATTGAAAAACACCATCCAATTCAAAAACAACCTCACATTGAAAAACACCAACAACCTCAAAATTGAAAAAACACCAACAAATTCAACAACAACCTCAACATTTAAAAACAACAACAACCTCAACATTGAAAAACACCAACAAATTCAACAACAACCTCAACATTGAAAAACACCAACAAATTCAACAACAACCTCAACATTGAAAAACACCAACAAACTCAACAACAACCTCAACATTGAAAAACAACAACAACCTCAACATTGAAAAACACCAACAAATTCAACAACAACCTCAACATTGAAAAACACCAACAAATTCAACAACAAACTCAAGATTGAAAAACACCAACAAATTCAACAACCTCAACATTGAAAAACAACAACAACCTCAACATTGAAAAACACCAACAAATTCAACAACAACCTCAACATTGAAAAACACCAACAAATTCAACAACAACCTCAACATTGAAAAACAACAACAACCTCAACATTGAAAAACACCAACAAATTCAACAACAACCTCAACATTGAAAAACACCAACAAACTCAACAACAACCTGAACATTGAAAAACAACAACAACCTCAACATTGAAAAACAACAACAACCTCAACATTGAAAAACACCAACAAATTGAACAACAACCTCAACATTGAAAAACACCAACAAATTCAACAACAACCTCAACATTGAAAAACACCAACAACCTCAACATTGAAAAACACCAACAAATTCAACAACAACCTCAACATTGAAAAACAACAACAAACTCAACATTGAAAAACACCAACAAATTCAACAACAACCTCAACATTGAAAAACAACAACAAACTCAACATTGAAAAACACCAACAAATTCAACAACAACCTCAACATTGAAAAACAACAACAACCTCAACATTGAAAAACACCAACAATTTCAACAACAATTTCAACATTGAAAAACACCAACAAATTGAACAACAACCTCGAAATTGAAAAACACCAACAAATTCAACAACAACCTCAACATTGAAAAACACCAACAAATTCAACAACAACCTCGACATTGAAAAACACCATCAAATTCAAAAACAACCTCAACATTGAAAAACACCAACAACCTCAAAATTGAAAAAACACCAACAAATTCAACAACAACCTCAACATTTAAAAACAACAACAACCTCAACATTGAAAAACACCAACAAATTCAACAACAACCTCAACATTGAAAAACACCAACAAATTCAACAACAACCTCAACATTGAAAAACACCGACAAACTCAACAACAACCTCAACATTGAAAAACTACAACAAACTCAACATTGAAAAACACCAACAAATTCAACAACAACCTCAACATTGAAAAACACCAACAAATTCAACAACAAACTCAAGATTGAAAAACGCCAACAAATTCAACAACCTCAACATTGAAAAACAACAACAACCTCAACATTGAAAAACACCAACAAATTCAACAACAACCTCAACATTGAAAAACACCAACAAATTCAACAACAACCTCAACATTGAAAAACAACAACAACCTCAACATTGAAAAACACCAACAAATTCAACAACAACCTCAACATTGAAAAACAACAAACTCAACATTGAAAAACACCAAAAAATTCAACAACAACCTCAACATTGAAAAACAACAACAACCTCAACATTGAAAAACACCAACAAATTCAACAATAACCTCAACATTGAAAAACAACAACAACTTCAACATTGAAAAACACCAACAAATTCAACAACAACCTCAACATTGAAAAACAACAACAAACTCAACATTGAAAAACACCAACAAATTCAACAACAACCTCAACATTGAAAAACAACAACAACCTCAACATTGAAAAACACCAACAATTTCAACAACAACTTCAACATTGAAAAACACCAACAAATTCAACAACAACCTCAACATTGAAAAACAACAACAACCTCAACATTGAAAAACACCAACAAATTCAACAAAAACTTCAACATTGAAAAACACCAACAAATTCAACAACAACCTCGAAATTGAAAAACACCAACAAATTCAACAACAACTTCAACATTGAAAAAAACCAACAAATTCAACAACAACCTCGACATTGAAAAACACCATCAAATTCAACAACAACCTCAACATTGAAAAACAACAACAAACTCAACATTGAAAAACACCAAAAAATTCAACAACAACCTCAACATTGAAAAACAACAACAACCTCAACATTGAAAAACACCAACAAATTCAACAATAACCTCAACATTGAAAAACAACAACAACCTCAACATTGAAAAACATCAACAAATTCAACAACAACCCCAACATTTAAAAACAACAACAACCTCAACATTGAAAAACACCAACAAATTCAACAACAACCTCAACATTGAAAAGCATCAACAAATTCAACAACAACCTCAACATTGAAAAACACCAACAAACTCAACAACAACCTCAACATTGAAAAACAACAACAACCTCAACATTGAAAAACACCAACAAATTCAACAACAACCTCAACATTGAAAAACACCAACTAATTCAACAACAACCTCAACATTGAAAAACACCAACCTCCTCAACATTGAAAAACACCAACAAATTCAACAACAACCTCAACATTGAAAAACAACAACAAACTCAACATTGAAAAACACCAACAAATTCAACAACAACCTCAACATTGAAAAACAACAACAAACTCAACATTGAAAAACACCAACAAATTCAACAACAACCTCAACGTTGAAAAACAACAACAACCTCAACATTGAAAAACACCAACAATTTCAACAACAACTTCAACATTGAAAAACACCAACAAATTCAACAACAACCTCGAAATTGAAAAACACCAACAAATTCAACAACAACTTCAACATTGAAAAACACCAACAAATTCAACAACAACCTCGACATTGAAAAACACCATCCAATTCAAAAACAACCTCACATTGAAAAACACCAACAACCTCAAAATTGAAAAAACACCAACAAATTCAACAACAACCTCAACATTTAAAAACAACAACAACCTCAACATTGAAAAAACACCAACAAATTCAACAACAACCTCAACATTGAAAAACACCAACAAATTCAACAACAACCTCAACATTGAAAAACACCAACAAACTCAACAAAAACCTCAACATTGAAAAACAACAACAACCTCAACATTGAAAAACACCAACGAATTCAACAACAACCTCAACATTGAAAAACACCAACAAATTCAACAACAAACTCAAGATTGAAAAACACCAACAAATTCAACAACCTCAACATTGAAAAACAACAACAACCTCAACATTGAAAAACACCAACAAATTCAACAACAACCTCAACATTGAAAAACACCAACAAATTCAACAACAACCTCAACATTGAAAAACAACAACAACCTCAACATTGAAAAACACCAACAAATTCAACAACAACCTCAACATTGAAAAAGAACAACAAACTCAACATTGAAAAACACCAAAAAATTCAACAACAACCTCAACATTTAAAAACAACAACCTCAACATTGAAAAACACC
The DNA here is from genome assembly GCA_026770705.1 of Isurus oxyrinchus. Taxonomy (NCBI): domain Eukaryota; kingdom Metazoa; phylum Chordata; class Chondrichthyes; order Lamniformes; family Lamnidae; genus Isurus; species Isurus oxyrinchus. Next base: position 473,603 of record JANJGN010000160.1, read on the forward strand.
AACAAATTCAACAATAACCTCAACATTGAAAAACAACAACAACTTCAACATTGAAAAACACCAACAAATTCAACAACAACCTCAACATTGAAAAACAACAACAAACTCAACATTGAAAAACACCAACAAATTCAACAACAACCTCAACATTGAAAAACAACAACAACCTCAACATTGAAAAACACCAACAATTTCAACAACAACTTCAACATTGAAAAACACCAACAAATTCAACAACAACCTCAACATTGAAAAACAACAACAACCACAACATTGAAAAACACCAACAAATTCAACAACAACCTCAACATTGAAAAACACCAACAAATTCAACAACAACTTCAGCATTGAAAAACAAAAACAACCTCAACATTGAAAAACACCAACAAATTCAACAACAACCTCAACATTGAAAAAGAACAACAACCTCAACATTGAAAAACACCAACAAATTCAACAAAAACTTCAACATTGAAAAACACCAACAAATTCAACAACAACCTCGAAATTGAAAAACACCAACAAACTCAACAACAACTTCAACATTGCAAAACACCAACAAATTCAACAACAACCTCGACATTGAAAAACACCATCAAATTCAAAAACAACCTCAACATTGATAAACACCAACAACCTCAAAATTGAAAAAACACCAACAAATTCAACAACCACCTCAACATTTAAAAACAACAACCTCAACATTGAATAACACCAACAAATTCAACAACAACCACAACATTGAAAAACACCAACAAATTCAACAACAACCTCAACATTGAAAAACACCAACAAACTCAACAACAACCTCAACATTGAAAAACAACAACAACCTCAACATTGAAAAACACCAACAAATTCAACAACAACCTCAACATTGAAAAATACCAACAAATTCAACAACAAACTCAAGATTGAAAAACACCAACAAATGCAATAACCCCAACATTGAAAAACAACAACAACCTCAACATTGAAAAACACCAACAAATTCAACAACAACCTCAACATTGAAAAACACCAACAAATTCAACAACAACCTCAACATTGAACAACAACAACAACCTCAACATTGAAAAACACCAACAAATTCAACAACAACCTCAACATTGAAGAACAACAACAAACTCAACATTGAAAAACACCAAAAAATTCAACAACAACCTCAACATTGAAAAACAACAACAACCTCAACATTGAAAAACACCAACAAATTCAACAACAACCTCAACATTGAAAAACACCAAAAAATTCAACAACAACCTCAACATTGAAAAACAACAACAACCTCAACATTGAAAAACACCAACAAATTCAACAATAACCTCAACATTGAAAAACAACAACAACCTCAACATTGAAAAACATCAACAAATTCAACAACAACCCCAACATTTAAAAACAACAACAACCTCAACATTGAAAAACACCAACAAATTCAACAACAACCTCAACATTGAAAAGCATCAACAAATTCAACAACAACCTCAACATTGAAAAACACCAACAAAATCAACAACAACCTCAACATTGAAAAACAACAACAACCTCAACATTGAAAAACACCAACAAATTCAACAACAACCTCAACATTGAAAAACACCAACTAATTCAACAACAACCTCAACTTTGAAAAACAACAACAACCTCAACATTGAAAAACACCAACAATTTCAACAACAACTTCAACATTGAAAAACACCAACAAATTCAACAACAACCTCGAAATTGAAAAACACCAACAAATTGAACAACAACTTCAACATTGAAAAACACCATCAAATTCAACAACAACCTCAGCATTGAAAAACACCATCCAATTCAAAAACAACCTCACATTGAAAAACACCAACAACCTCAAAATTGAAAAAACACCAACAAATTCAACAACAACCTCAACATTTAGAAACAACAACAACCTCAACATTGAAAAACACCAACAAATTCAACAACAACCTCAACATTGAAAAACACCAACAAATTCAACAACAACCTCAACATTGAAAAACACCAACAAACTCAACAAAAACCTCAACATTGAAAAACAACAACAACCTCAACATTGAAAAACACCAACAAATTCAACAACAACCTCAACATTGAAAAACACCAACAAATTCAACAACAAACTCAAGATTGAAAAACACCAACAAATTCAACAACCTCAACATTGAAAAACAACAACAACCTCAACATTGAAAAACACCAACAAATTCAACAACTAACTCAACATTGAAAAACACCAACAAATTCAAAAACAACCTCAACATTGAAAAACAACAACAACCTCAACATTGAAAAACACCAACAAATTCAACAACAACCTCAACATTGAAAAACAACACCAACCTCAACATTGAAAAACACCAACAAATTCAACAACAACCTCAACATTGAAAAACAACAACAAACTCAACATTGAAAAACACCAAAAAATTCAACAACAACCTCAACATTGAAAAACAACAACAACCTCAACATTGAAAAACACCAACAAATTCAACAATAACCTCAACATTGAAAAACAACAACAACTTCAACATTGAAAAACACCAACAAATTCAACAACAACCTCAACATTGAAAAACAACAACAAACTCAACATTGAAAAACACCAACAAATTCAACAACAACCTCAACATTGAAAAACAACAACAACCTCAACATTGAAAAACACCAAAAATTTCAACAACAACTTCAACATTGAAAAACACCAACAAATTCAACAACAACCTCAACATTGAAAAACAACAACAACCACAACATTGAAAAACACCAACAAATTCAACAACAACCTCAACATTGAAAAACACCAACAAATTCAACAACAACTTCAGCATTGAAAAACAAAAACAACCTCAACATTGAAAAACACCAACAAATTCAACAACAACCTCAACATTGAAAAACAACAACAACCTCAACATTGAAAAACACCAACAAATTCAACAAAAACTTCAACATTGAAAAACACCAACAAATTCAACAACAACCTCGAAATTGAAAAACACCAACAAACTCAACAACAACTTCAACATTGAAAAACACCAACAAATTCAACAACAACCTCGACATTGAAAAACACCATCAAATTCAAAAACAACCTCAACATTGATAAACACCAACAACCTCAAAATTGAAAAAACACCAACAAATTCAACAACCACCTCAACATTTAAAAACAACAACCTCAACATTGAATAACACCAACAAATTCAACAACAACCACAACATTGAAAAACACCAACAAATTCAACAACAACCTCAACATTGAAAAACACCAACAAACTCAACAACAACCTCAACATTGAAAAACAACAACAACCTCAACATTGAAAAACACCAACAAATTCAACAACAACCTCAACATTGAAAAATACCAACAAATTCAACAACAAACTCAAGATTGAAAAACACCAACAAATTCAATAACCCCAACATTGAAAAACAACAACAACCTCAACATTGAAAAACACCAACAAATTCAACAACAACCTCAACATTGAAAAACACCAACAAACTCAACTTTGAAAAACACCAAAAAATTCAACAACAACCTCAACATTGAAAAACAACAACAACCTCAACATTGAAAAACACCAACAAATTCAACAATAAACTCAACATTGAAAAACAACAACAACCTCAACATTGAAAAACACCAACAAATTCAACAACAACCCCAACATTTAAAAACAACAACAACCTCAACTTTGAAAAACACCAACAAATTCAACAACAACCTCAACATTGAAAAGCAGCAACAAATTCAACAACAACCTCAACATTGAAAAACACCAACAAACTCAACAACAACCTCAACATTGAAAAACAACAACAACCTCAACATTGAAAAACAACAACAACCTCAACATTGAAAAACACCAACAAATTCAACAACAACCTCAACATTGAAAAACACCAACAAATTCAACAACAACCTCAACATTGAAAAACACCAACAACCTCAACATTGAAAAACACCAACAAATTCAACAACAACCTCAACATTGAAAAACAACAACAAACTCAACATTGAAAAACACCAACAAATTCAACAACAACCTCAACATTGAAAAAGAACAACAAACACAACATTGAAAAACACCAACAAATTCAACAACAACCTCAACATTGAAAAAAAACAACAACCTCAACATTGAAAAACACCAACAATTTCAACAACAACTTCAACATTGAAAAACACCAACAAATTCAACAACAACCTCGAAATTGAAAAACACCAACAAATTCAACAACAACTTCAACATTGAAAAACACCAACAAATTCAACAACAACCTCGACATTGAAAAACACCATCAAATTCAAAAACAACCTCAACATTGAAAAACACCAACAACCTCAAAATTGAAAAAACACCAACAAATTCAACAACAACCTCAACATTTAAAAACAACAACAACCTCAACATTGAAAAACACCAACAAATTCAACAACAACCTCAACATTGAAAAACACCAACAAATTCAACAACAACCTCAACAATGAAAAACACCAACAAACTCAACAACAACCTCAACATTGAAAAACTACAACAAACTCAACATTGAAAAACACCAACAAATTCAACAACAACCTCAAAATTGAAAAACACCAACAAATTCAACAACAAACTCAAGATTGAAAAGCGCCAACAAATTCAACAACCTCAACATTGAAAAACAACAACAACCTCAACATTGAAAAACACCAACAAATTCAACAACAACCTCAACATTGAAAAACACCGACAAATTCAACAACAACCTCAACATTGAAAAACAACAACAACCTCAACATTGAAAAACACCAACAAATTCAACAACAACATCAACATTGAAAAACAACAAACTCAACATTGAAAAACACCAAAAAATTCAACAACAACCTCAACATTGAAAAACAACAACAACCTCAACATTGAAAAACACCAACAAATTCAACAACAACCTCAACATTGAAAAACACCAACAAACTCAACAAAAACCTCAACATTGAAAAACAACAACAACCTCAACATTGAAAAACACCAACAAATTCAACAACAACCTCAACATTGAAAAACACCAACAAATTCAACAACAAACTCAAGATTGAAAAACACCAACAAATTCAACAACCTCAACATTGAAAAACAACAACAACCTCAACATTGAAAAACACCAACAAATTCAACAACTAACTCAACATTGAAAAACACCAACAAATTCAAAAACAACCTCAACATTGAAAAACAACGACAACCTCAACATTGAAAAACACCAACAAATTCAACAACAACCTCAACATTGAAAAACAACACCAACCTCAACATTGAAAAACACCAACAAATTCAACAACAACCTCAACATTGAAAAACAACAACAAACTCAACATTGAAAAACACCAAAAAATTCAACAACAACCTCAACATTGAAAAACAACAACAACCTCAACATTGAAAAACACCAACAAATTCAACAATAACCTCAACATTGAAAAACAACAACAACTTCAACATTGAAAAACACCAACAAATTCAACAACAACCTCAACATTGAAAAACAACATCAAACTCAACATTGAAAAACACCAACAAATTCAACAACAACCTCAACATTGAAAAACAACAACAACCTCAACATTGAAAAACACCAACAATTTCAACAACAACTTCAACATTGAAAAACACCAACAAATTCAACAACAACCTCAACATTGAAAAACAACAACAACCACAACATTGAAAAACACCAACAAATTCAACAACAACCTCAACATTGAAAAACACCAACAAATTCAACAACAACTTCAGCATTGAAAAACAAAAACAACCTCAACATTGAAAAACACCAACAAATTCAACAACAACCTCAACATTGAAAAACAACAACAACCTCAACATTGAAAAACACCAACAAATTCAACAAAAACTTCAACATTGAAAAACACCAACAAATTCAACAACAACCTCGAAATTGAAAAACACCAACAAACTCAACAACAATTTCAACATTGAAAAACACCAACAAATTCAACAACAACCTCGACATTGAAAAACACCATCAAATTCAAAAACAACCTCAACATTGATAAACACCAACAACCTCAAAATTGAAAAAACACCAACAAATTCAACAACCACCTCAACATTTAAAAACAACAACCTCAACATTGAATAACACCAACAAATTCAACAACAACCACAACATTGAAAAACACCAACAAATTCAACAACAACCTCAACATTGAAAAACACCAACAAACTCAACAACAACCTCAACATTGAAAAACAACAACAACCTCAACATTGAAAAACACCAACAAATTCAAAAACAACCTCAACATTGAAAAATACCAACAAATTCAACAACAAACTCAAGATTGAAAAACACCAACAAATTCAATAACCCCAACATTGAAAAACAACAACAACCTCAACATTGAAAAACACCAACAAATTCAACAACAACCTCAACATTGAAAAACACCAACAAACTCAACTTTGAAAAACACCAAAAAATTCAACAACAACCTCAACATTGAAAAACAACAACAACCTCAACATTGAAAAACACCAACAAATTCAACAATAACCTCAACATTGAAAAACAACAACAACCTCAACATTGAAAAACACCAACAAATTCAACAACAACCCCAACATTTAAAAACAACAACAACCTCAACTTTGAAAAACACCAACAAATTCAACAACAACCTCAACATTGAAAAGCAGCAACAAATTCAACAACAACCTCAACATTGAAAAACACCAACAAACTCAACAACAACCTCAACATTGAAAAACAACAACAACCTCAACATTGAAAAACAACAACAACCTCAACATTGAAAAACACCAACAAATTCAACAACAACCTCAACATTGAAAAACACCAACAAATTCAACAACAACCTCAACATTGAAAAACACCAACAACCTCAACATTGAAAAACACCAACAAATTCAACAACAACCTCAACATTGAAAAACAACAACAAACTCAACATTGAAAAACACCAACAAATTCAACAACAACCTCAACATTGAAAAACAACAACAAACACAAAATTGAAATACACCAACAAATTCAACAACAACCTCAACATTGAAAAACAACAACAACCTCAACATTGAAAAACACCAACAAATTCAACAACAACCTCGAAATTGAAAAACACCAACAAATTCAACAACAACTTCAACATTGAAAAACACCAACAAATTCAACAACAACCTCGACATTGAAAAACACCATCAAATTCAAAAACAACCTCAACATTGAAAAACACCAACAACCTCAAAATTGAAAAAACACCAACAAATTCAACAACAACCTCAACATTTAAAAACAACAACAACCTCAACATTGAAAAACACCAACAAATTCAACAACAACCTCAACATTGAAAAACACCAACAAATTCAACAACAACCTCAACATTGAAAAACACCAACAAACTCAACAACAACCTCAACATTGAAAAACTACAACAAACTCAACATTGAAAAACACCAACAAATTCAACAACAACCTCAACATTGAAAAACACCAACAAATTCAACAACAAACTCAAGATTGAAAAACGCCAACAAATTCAACAACCTCAACATTGAAAAACAACAACAACCTCAACATTGAAAAACACCAACAAATTCAACAACAACCTCAACATTGAAAAACACCAACAAATTCAACAACAACCTCAACATTGAAAAACAACAACAACCTCAACATTGAAAAACACCAACAAATTCAACAACAACATCAACATTGAAAAACAACAAACTCAACATTGAAAAACACCAAAAAATTCAACAACAACCTCAACATTGAAAAACAACAACAACCTCAACATTGAAAAACACCAACAAATTCAACAATAACCTCAACATTGAAAAACAACAACAACTTCAACATTGAAAAACACCAAAAAATTCAACAACAACCTCAACATTGAAAAACAACAACAACCTCAACATTGAAAAACACCAACAATTTCAACAACAACTTCAACATTGAAAAACACCAACAAATTCAACAACAACCTCAACATTGAAAAACAACAACAACCACAACATTGAAAAACACCAACAAATTCAACAACAACCTCAACATTGAAAAACACCAACAAATTCAACAACAAACTCAGCATTGAAAAACAAAAACAACCTCAACATTGAAAAACACCAACAAATTCAACAACAACCTCAACATTGAATAACAACAACAACCTCAACATTGAAAAACACCAACAAATTCAACAAAAACTTCAACATTGAAAAACACCAACAAATTCAACAACAACCTCGAAATTGAAAAACACCAACAAATTCAACAACAACTTCAACATTGAAAAACACCAACAAATTCAACAACAACCTCGACATTGAAAAACACCATCAAATTCAAAAACAACCTCAACATTGAAAAACACCAACAACCTCAAAATTGAAAAAACACCAACAAATTCAACAACCACCTCAACATTTAAAAACACCAACAAATTCAACAACAACCTCAACATTGAAAAACACCAACAAACTCAACAACAACCTCAACATTGAAAAACCACAACAACCTCAACATTGAAAATACCAACAAATTCAACAACAACCTCAACATTGAAAAACACCAACAAATTCAACAACAAACTCAAGTTTGAAAAACACCAACAAATTCAATAACCTCAACATTGAAAAACAACAACAACCTCAACATTGAAAAACACCAACAAATTCAACAACAACCTCAACATTGAAAAACACCAACAAATTCAACAACAACCTCAACATTGAAAAACAACAACAACCTCAACATTGAAAAACACCAACAAATTCAACAACAACCTCAACATTGAACAACAACAAACTCAACATTGAAAAACACCAAAAAATGCAACAACAACCTCAACATTGAAAAACAATAACAACCTCAACATTGAACAACACCAACAAATTCAACAATAACCTCAACATTGAAAAACAACAACAACCTCAACTTTGAAAAACACCAACAAATTCAACAACAACCTCAACATTGAAAAACACCAACAAATTCAACAACAACCTCAACATTGAAAAACAACAACAACCTCAACATTGAAAAACACCAACAAATTCAACAACAACCTCAACATTGAAAAACAACAACAACCTCAACATTGAAAAACACCAACAAATTCAACAACAACCTCAACATTGAAAAACAACAACAAACTCAACATTGAAAAACACCAACAAATTCAACAACAACCTCAACATTGAAAAACAACAACAACCTCAACATTGAAAAACAACAACAAATTCAACAACAACCTCAACATTGAAAAACACCAACAAATTCAACAACAACCTCAACATTGAAAAACAACAACAACCTAAACATTGAAAAACACCAACAAATTCAACAACCACCTCAACATTGAAAAACAACAACAACCTCAAAATTGAAAAACACCAACAAATTCAACAGCAACCTCAACATTGAAAAACACCAACAAATTCAACAACAACCTCAAGATTGAAAAACAACAACAACCTCAACATTGAAAAACACCAACAAATTCAACAACAACCTCAACATTGAAAAACAACAACAACCTCAACATTGAAAAACACCAACAAATTCAACAACAACATCAACATTGAAAAACACCAACAAATTCAACAACAACCTCGAAATTGAAAAACACCAACAAATACAACAACAACCTCAACATTGAAAAACAACAACAACCTCAACATTGCAAAACACCAGCAAATTCAACAACAACCTCAACATTTAAAAACACCAACAAATTCAACAACAACCTCAACATTGAAAAACAACAACAATCTCAACATTGAAAAACACCAACAAATTCAGCAACAACCTCAACATTTAAAAACAACAACAACCTCAACATTGAAAAACAACAAATTCAACAACAACCTCGACATTGAAAAACACCCTCAAATTCAAAATCAACCTCAACATTGAACAACACCAACAACCTCAAAATTGAAAAAACACCAACAAATTCAACAACAACCTCAACATTGAAAAACAACAACCTCAACATTGAAAAACACCAACAAATTCAACAACAACCTCAACATTGAAAAACAACAACAAACTCAACATTGATAAACACCAACAAATTCAACAACAACCTCAACATTGAAAAACAACAACAAATTCAACAACAACTTCAACATTGAAAAACACCATCAAATTCAACAACAACCTCAACATTGAAAAACAACAACAACCTCAACATTGAAAAACACCAACAAATTCAACAACTACCCAAACATTGAAAAACAACAACAACCTCAACATTGAAAAACACCAACAAATTCAACAACAACCTCAACATTGAAAAACACCAACAAATTCAACAACAACATCAGCATTGAAAAAGAACAACAACCTCAACATTGAAAAACACCAACAAATTCAACAACAACCTCAACATTGAAAAACAACAACAACCTCAACATTGAAAAACACCAACAAATTCAACAAAAACTTCAACATTGAAAAACACCAACAAATTCAACAACAACCTCGAAATTGAAAAACACCAACAAATTCAACAACAACTTCAACATTGAAAAACACCAACAAATTCAACAACAACCTCGACATTGAAAAACACCATCAAATTCAACAACAACCTCAACATTGAAAAACAACAACAAACTCAACATTGAAAAACACCAAAAAATTCAACAACAACCTCAACATTGAAAAACAACAACAACCTAAACATTGAAAAACACCAACAAATTCAACAATAACCTCAACATTGAAAAACAACAACAACCTCAACATTGAAAAACACCAACAAATTCAACAACAACCTCAACATTGAAAAACAACAACAACCTCAACATTGAAAAACACCAACAAATTCAACAACAACCTCCACATTGAAATTCAACAACAACCTCAACATTGAAAAACAACAACAAACTCAACATTGAAAAACACCAACAAATTCAACAACAACCTCAACATTGAAAAACAACAACAACCTCAACATTGAAAAACAACATCAAATTCAACAACAACCTCAACATTCAAAAACACCAACAAATTCAACAACAACCTCAACATTGAAAAACAACAACAACCTAAAAATTGAAAAACACGAACAAATTCAAAAACCACCTCAACATTGAAAAACAACAACAACCTCAACATTGAAAAACACCAACAAATTCAACAACAACCTCAACATTGAAAAACAACAACAACCTCAACATTGAAAAACACCAACAAATTCAACAAAACCTTCAACATTGAAAAACACCAACAAATTCAACAACAACCTCGAAATTGAAAAACACCAACAAATTCAACAACAACTTCAACATTGAAAAACACCAACAAATTCAACAACAACCTCGACATTGAAAAACACCATCAAATTCAACAACAACCTCAACATTGAAAAACAACAACAAACTCAACATTGAAAAACACCAAAAAATTCAACAACAACCTCAACATTGAAAAACAACAACAACCTCAACATTGAAAAACACCAACAAATTCAACAATAACCTCAACATTGAAAAACAACAACAACCTCAACATTAAAAAACAACACCAACCTCAACATTGAAAAACACCAACAAATTCAACAACAACCTCAACATTGAACAACAACAAACTCAACATTGAAAAACACCAAAAAATTCAACAACAACCTCAACATTGAAAAACAACAACAACCTCAACATTGAACAACACCAACAAATTCAACAATAACCTCAACATTGAAAAACAACAACAACCTCAACTTTGAAAAACACCAACAAATTCAACAACAACCTCAACATTGAAAAACACCAACAAATTCAACAACAACCTCAACATTGAAAAACAACAACAACCTCAACATTGAAAAACACCAACAAATTCAACAACAACCTCAACATTGAAAAACAACAACAACCTCAACATTGAAAAACACCAACAAATTCAACAACAACCTCAACATTGAAAAACAACAACAAACTCAACATTGAAAAACACCAACAAATTCAACAACAACCTCAACATTGAAAAACAACAACAACCTCAACATTGAAAAACAACAACAAATTCAACAACAACCTCAACATTGAAAAACACCAACAAATTCAACAACAACCTCAACATTGAAAAACAACAACAACCTAAACATTGAAAAACACCAACAAATTCAACAACCACCTCAACATTGAAAAACAACAACAACCTCAAAATTGAAAAACACCAACAAATTCAACAGCAACCTCAACATTGAAAAACACCAACAAATTCAACAACAACCTCAAGATTGAAAAACAACAACAACCTCAACATTGAAAAACACCAACAAATTCAACAACAACCTCAATATTGAAAAACAACAACAACCTCAACATTGAAAAACACCAACAAATTCAACAACAACATCAACATTGAAAAACACCAACAAATTCAACAACAACCTCGAAATTGAAAAACACCAACAAATACAACAACAACCTCAACATTGAAAAACAACAACAACCTCAACATTGCAAAACACCAGCAAATTCAACAACAACCTCAACATTTAAAAACACCAACAAATTCAACAACAACCTCAACATTGAAAAACAACAACATTCTCAACATTGAAAAACACCAACAAATTCAGCAACAACCTCAACATTTAAAAACAACAACAACCTCAACATTGAAAAACAACAAATTCAACAACAACCTCGACATTGAAAAACACCCTCAAATTCAAAATCAACCTCAACATTGAACAACACCAACAACCTCAAAATTGAAAAAACACCAACAAATTCAACAACAACCTCAACATTGAAAAACAACAACCTCAACATTGAAAAACACCAACAAATTCAACAACAACCTCAACATTGAAAAACAACAACAAACTCAACATTGATAAACACCAACAAATTCAACAACAACCTCAACATTGAAAAACAACAACAAATTCAACAACAACTTCAACATTGAAAAACACCATCAAATTCAACAACAACCTCAACATTGAAAAACAACAACAACCTCAACATTGAAAAACACCAACAAATTCAACAACTACCCAAACATTGAAAAACAACAACAACCTCAACATTGAAAAACACCAACAAATTCAACAACAACCTCAACATTGAAAAACACCAACAAATTCAACAACAACATCAGCATTGAAAAAGAACAACAACCTCAACATTGAAAAACACCAACAAATTCAACAACAACCTCAACATTGAAAAACAACAACAACCTCAACATTGAAAAACACCAACAAATTCAACAAAAACTTCAACATTGAAAAACACCAACAAATTCAACAACAACCTCGAAATTGAAAAACACCAACAAATTCAACAACAACTTCAACATTGAAAAACACCAACAAATTCAACAACAACCTCGACATTGAAAAACACCATCAAATTCAACAACAACCTCAACATTGAAAAACAACAACAAACTCAACATTGAAAAACACCAAAAAATTCAACAACAACCTCAACATTGAAAAACAACAACAACCTCAACATTGAAAAACACCAACAAATTCAACAATAACCTCAACATTGAAAAACAACAACAACCTCAACATTGAAAAACACCAACAAATTCAACAACAACCTCAACATTGAAAAACAACAACAACCTCAACATTGAAAAACACCAACAAATTCAACAACAACCTCCACATTGAAATTCAACAACAACCTCAACATTGAAAAACAACAACAAACTCAACATTGAAAAACACCAACAAATTCAACAACAACCTCAACATTGAAAAACAACAACAACCTCAACATTGAAAAACAACATCAAATTCAACAACAACCTCAACATTCAAAAACACCAACAAATTCAACAACAACCTCAACATTGAAAAACAACAACAACCTAAAAATTGAAAAACACGAACAAATTCAAAAACCACCTCAACATTGAAAAACAACAACAACCTCAACATTGAAAAACACCAACAAATTCAACAACAACCTCAACATTGAAAAACAACAACAACCTCAACATTGAAAAACACCAACAAATTCAACAAAAACTTCAACATTGAAAAACACCAACAAATTCAACAACAACCTCGAAATTGAAAAACACCAACAAATTCAACAACAACTTCAACATTGAAAAACACCAACAAATTCAACAACAACCTCGACATTGAAAAACACCATCAAATTCAACAACAACCTCAACATTGAAAAACAACAACAAACTCAACATTGAAAAACACCAAAAAATTCAACAACAACCTCAACATTGAAAAACAACAACAACCTCAACATTGAAAAACACCAACAAATTCAACAATAACCTCAACATTGAAAAACAACAACAACCTCAACATTGAAAAACACCAACAAATTCAACAACAACCTCAACATTGAAAAACAACAACAACCTCAACATTGAAAAACACCAACAAATTCAACAACAACCTCCACATTGAAAAACAACAACAACCTCAACATTGAAAAACACTAACAAATTCAACAACAACCTCAACATTGAAAAACAACAACAAACTCAACATTGAAAAACACCAACAAATTCAACAACAACCTCAACATTGAAAAACAACAACAACCTCAACATTGAAAAACAACATCAAATTCAACAACAACCTCAACATTCAAAAACACCAACAAATACAACAACAACCTCAACATTGAAAAACAACAACAACCTAAACATTGGAAAACACCAACAAATTCAAAAACCACCTCAACATTGAAAAACAACAACAACCTCAACATTGAAAAACACCAACAAATTCAACAACAACCTCAACATTGAAAAACACCAACAAATTCAACAACAACCTCAGCATTGAAAAACAACAACAACCTCAACATTGAAAAACACCAACAAATTCAACAACAACCTCAACATTGAAAAACAACAACAACCTCAACATTGTAAAACACCAACAAATTCAACAACAACTTCAACATTGAAAAACACCAACAAATTCAACAACAACCTCGTAATTGAAAAGCACCAACAAATACAACAACAACCTCAACATTGAAAAACAACAACAACCTCAACATTGAAAAACACCAACAAATTCAACAACAACCTCAACATTGAAAAACAACAACAACCTCAACATTGCAAAACACCAGCAAATTCAACAACAACCTCAACATTTAAAAACACCAACAAATTCAACAACAACCTCAACATTGAAAAACAACAACAATCTCAACATTGAAAAACACCAACAAATTCAACAACAACCTCAACATTGAAAAACAACAACAACCTCAACATTGAAAAACACCAACAAATTCAACAACAACCTCGGCATTGAAAAACACCCTCAAATTCAAAATCAACCTCAGCATTGAACAACACCAACAACCTCAAAATTGAAAAAACACCAACAAATTCAACAACAACCTCAACATTTAAAAACAACAACAACCTCAACATTGAAAAACACCAACAAATTCAACAACAACCTCAACATTGAAAAACACCAGCAGATTCAACAACAACCTCAACATTGAAAAAGACCAACAAACTCAACAACAACCTCAACATTGAAAAATAACAACAACCTCAACATTGAAAAACACCAACAAATTCAACAACAACCTCAACATTGAAAAACAACAACAATTGAAAAACACCAAAAAATTCAACAACAAACTCAACATTGAAAAACCCCAACAAATTCAACAACAACCTCAACATTGAAAAACAACAACAACCTCAACATTGAAAAACACCAACAAATTCAACAACAACCTCGACATTGAAAAGCACCAACAAATTCAACAACAACCTCAACATTGAAAAACAACAACAACCTCAACATTGAAAAACAACAACAAATTCAACAACAACCTCAACATTGAAAAACAACAACAACCTCAACATTGAAAAACAACAACAAACTCAACATTGAAAAACACCAACAAATTCAACAACAACCTCAACATTGAAAAACAACAACAACCTCAACATTGAAAAACACCAACAAATTCAACAACAACCTCAACATTGAAAAACACCAACAAATTCAACAACAACCTCAACATTGAAAAACAACAACAACCTAAACATTGAAAAACACCAACAAATTCAACAACAACCTCCACATTGAAAAACAACAACAACCTCAACATTGAAAAACACCATCAAATTCAACAACAACCTCAACATTGAAAAACACCAACAAATTCAACAACAAGCTCAATATTGAAAAACACTAACAAATTCAACAACAACCTCGAAATTGAAAAACACCAACAAATTCAACAACAACCTCAACATTGAAAGACACCAACAAATTCAACAACAACCTCAAATTGAAAAACAACAACAACCTCAACATTGAAAAATAACAACAACCTCAACATTGAAAAACACCAACAAATTCAACAAAAACCTCAACATTGAAAACACCAACAAATTCAACAACAACCTCAACATTTAAAAACGCCAACAAATTCAACAGCAACCTCAACATTGAAAAACAACAACCTCAACATTGAAAAACACCAACAAATTCAACAAAAAATTCAACATAGAAAAACACCAACAAATTCAACAACAACCCCGACATTGAAAAACACCAACAAATTCAACAACAACCTCAACTTTGAAAAACAACAACAACCTCATCATGGAAAAACACCAACAAATTCAACAACAACCTCAACATTGAAAAACAAAAACATCCTCAAAATTGAAAAACAGCAACAAATTCAACAACAACCCCAACATTTAAAAACAACAACAACCTCAGCATTGAAAAACACCAACAAATTCAACAACAACCTCAACATAGAAAAACACCAACAAATTCAACAACAACCCCGACATTGAAAAACACCAACAAATTCAACAACAACCTCAACTTTGAAAAACAACAGCAACCTCATCATGGAAAAACACCAACAAATTCAACAACAACCTCAACATTGAAAAACAAAAACATCCTCAAAATTGAAAAACAGCAACAAATTCAACAACAACCCCAACATTTAAAAACAACAACAACCTCAGCATTGAAAAACACCAACAAATTCAACAACAACCTCAACATTGAAAAACAACAACCTCAACATTGAAAAACACCAACAAATTCAACAACAACCTCGAAATTGAAAAACACCAACAAATTCAACAACAACTTCAACATTGAAAAACACCAACAAATTCAACAACAACCTCGACATTGAAAAACACCATCAAATTCAACAACAACCTCAACATTGAAAAACAACAACAAACTCAACATTGAAAAACACCAAAAAATTCAACAACAACCTCAACATTGAAAAACAACAACAACCTCAACATTGAAAAACACCAACAAATTCAACAATAACCTCAACATTGAAAAACAACAACAACCTCAACATTGAAAAACACCAACAAATTCAACAACAACCTCAACATTGAAAAACAACAACAACCTCAACATTGAAAAACACCAACAAATTCAACAACAACCTCCACATTGAAAAACAACAACAACCTCAACATTGAAAAACACTAACAAATTCAACAACAACCTCAACATTGAAAAACAACAACAAACTCAACATTGAAAAACACCAACAAATTCAACAACAACCTCAACATTGAAAAACAACAACAACCTCAACATTGAAAAACAACATCAAATTCAACAACAACCTCAACATTCAAAAACACCAACAAATACAACAACAACCTCAACATTGAAAAACAACAACAACCTAAACATTGGAAAACACCAACAAATTCAAAAACCACCTCAACATTGAAAAACAACAACAACCTCAACATTGAAAAACACCAACAAATTCAACAACAACCTCAACATTGAAAAACACCAACAAATTCAACAACAACCTCAGCATTGAAAAACAACAACAACCTCAACATTGAAAAACACCAACAAATTCAACAACAACCTCAACATTGAAAAACAACAACAACCTCAACATTGTAAAACACCAACAAATTCAACAACAACTTCAACATTGAAAAACACCAACAAATTCAACAACAACCTCGTAATTGAAAAGCACCAACAAATACAACAACAACCTCAACATTGAAAAACAACAACAACCTCAACATTGAAAAACACCAACAAATTCAACAACAACCTCAACATTGAAAAACAACAACAACCTCAACATTGCAAAACACCAGCAAATTCAACAACAACCTCAACATTTAAAAACACCAACAAATTCAACAACAACCTCAACATTGAAAAACAACAACAATCTCAACATTGAAAAACACCAACAAATTCAACAACAACCTCAACATTGAAAAACAACAACAACCTCAACATTGAAAAACACCAACAAATTCAACAACAACCTCGGCATTGAAAAACACCCTCAAATTCAAAATCAACCTCAGCATTGAACAACACCAACAACCTCAAAATTGAAAAAACACCAACAAATTCAACAACAACCTCAACATTTAAAAACAACAACAACCTCAACATTGAAAAACACCAACAAATTCAACAACAACCTCAACATTGAAAAACACCAGCAGATTCAACAACAACCTCAACATTGAAAAAGACCAACAAACTCAACAACAACCTCAACATTGAAAAATAACAACAACCTCAACATTGAAAAACACCAACAAATTCAACAACAACCTCAACATTGAAAAACAACAACAATTGAAAAACACCAAAAAATTCAACAACAAACTCAACATTGAAAAACCCCAACAAATTCAACAACAACCTCAACATTGAAAAACAACAACAACCTCAACATTGAAAAACACCAACAAATTCAACAACAACCTCGACATTGAAAAGCACCAACAAATTCAACAACAACCTCAACATTGAAAAACAACAACAACCTCAACATTGAAAAACAACAACAAATTCAACAACAACCTCAACATTGAAAAACAACAACAACCTCAACATTGAAAAACAACAACAAACTCAACATTGAAAAACACCAACAAATTCAACAACAACCTCAACATTGAAAAACAACAACAACCTCAACATTGAAAAACACCAACAAATTCAACAACAACCTCAACATTGAAAAACACCAACAAATTCAACAACAACCTCAACATTGAAAAACAACAACAACCTAAACATTGAAAAACACCAACAAATTCAACAACAACCTCCACATTGAAAAACAACAACAACCTCAACATTGAAAAACACCATCAAATTCAACAACAACCTCAACATTGAAAAACACCAACAAATTCAACAACAAGCTCAATATTGAAAAACACTAACAAATTCAACAACAACCTCGAAATTGAAAAACACCAACAAATTCAACAACAACCTCAACATTGAAAGACACCAACAAATTCAACAACAACCTCAAATTGAAAAACAACAACAACCTCAACATTGAAAAATAACAACAACCTCAACATTGAAAAACACCAACAAATTCAACAAAAACCTCAACATTGAAAACACCAACAAATTCAACAACAACCTCAACATTTAAAAACGCCAACAAATTCAACAGCAACCTCAACATTGAAAAACAACAACCTCAACATTGAAAAACACCAACAAATTCAACAAAAAATTCAACATAGAAAAACACCAACAAATTCAACAACAACCCCGACATTGAAAAACACCAACAAATTCAACAACAACCTCAACTTTGAAAAACAACAACAACCTCATCATGGAAAAACACCAACAAATTCAACAACAACCTCAACATTGAAAAACAAAAACATCCTCAAAATTGAAAAACAGCAACAAATTCAACAACAACCCCAACATTTAAAAACAACAACAACCTCAGCATTGAAAAACACCAACAAATTCAACAACAACCTCAACATAGAAAAACACCAACAAATTCAACAACAACCCCGACATTGAAAAACACCAACAAATTCAACAACAACCTCAACTTTGAAAAACAACAGCAACCTCATCATGGAAAAACACCAACAAATTCAACAACAACCTCAACATTGAAAAACAAAAACATCCTCAAAATTGAAAAACAGCAACAAATTCAACAACAACCCCAACATTTAAAAACAACAACAACCTCAGCATTGAAAAACACCAACAAATTCAACAACAACCTCAACATTGAAAAACACCAACAAATTCAACAACAACCTCAACATTGAAAAACACCAACAAACTCAACAACAACCTCAACATTGAAAAACAACAACAACCTCAACATTGAAAAACACCAACAAATTCAACAACAACCTCAACATTGAAAAACACCAACAAATTCAACAACAACCTGAACATTGAAAAACACCAACAACCTCAACATTGAAAAGCACCAACAAATTCAACAACAACCTCAACATTGAAAAACAACAACAACCTCAACATTGAAAAACACCAACAAATTCAACAACAACCTCAACATTGAAAAACAACAACAAACTAAACATCGAAAAACACCAACAAATTCAACAACAACCTCAACATTGAAAAACAACAACAATCTCAACATTGAAAAACACCAACAAATTCAACAACAACCTCAACATTGAAAAACACCAAAAAATTCAACAACAACCTCAACATTGAAAAACACCAACAAATTCAACAACAACCTCGAAATTGAAAAACACCAAAAAATTCAACAACAAACTCAACATTGAAAAACCCCAACAAATTCAACAACAACCTCAACATTGAAAAACAACAACAACCTCAACATTGAAAAACACCAACAAATTCAACAACAACCTCGACATTGAAAAGCACCAACAAATTCAACAACAACCTCAACATTGAAAAACAACAACAACCTCAACATTGAAAAACAACAACAAATTCAACAACAACCTCAACATTGAAAAACAACAACAACCTCAACATTGAAAAACAACAACAAACTCAACATTGAAAAACACCAACAAATTCAACAACAACCTCAACATTGAAAAACAACAACAACCTCAACATTGAAAAACACCAACAAATTCAACAACAACCTCAACATTGAAAAACACCAACAAATTCAACAACAACCTCAACATTGAAAAACAACAACAACCTAAACATTGAAAAACGCCAACAAATTCAACAACAACCTCCACATTGAAAAACAACAACAACCTCAACATTGAAAAACACCAACAAATTCAACAACAACCTCAACATTGAAAAACACCAACAAATTCAACAACAAGCTCAATATTGAAAAACACTAACAAATTCAACAACAACCTCGAAATTGAAAAACACCAACAAATTCAACAACAACCTCAACATTGAAAGACACCAACAAATTCAACAACAACCTCAAATTGAAAAACAACAACAACCTCAACATTGAAAAATAACAACAACCTCAACATTGAAAAACACCAACAAATTCAACAAAAACCTCAACATTGAAAACACCAACAAATTCAACAACAACCTCAACATTTAAAAACGCCAACAAATTCAACAGCAACCTCATCATTGAAAAACAACAACCTCAACATTGAAAAACAACAACAAATTCAACAAAAAATTCAACATAGAAAAACACCAACAAATTCAACAACAACCCCGACATTGAAAAACACCAACAAATTCAACAACAACCTCAATTTTGAAAAACAACAACAACCTCATCATGGAAAAACACCAACAAATTCAACAACAACCTCAACATTGAAAAACAAAAACATCCTCAAAATTGAAAAACAGCAACAAATTCAACAACAACCCCAACATTTAAAAACAACAACAACCTCAGCATTGAAAAACACCAACAAATTCAACAACAACCTCAACATTGAAAAACACCAACAAATTCAGCAAAAACCTCAACATTGAAAAACAGCAACAAACTCAACAACAACCTCAACATTGAAAAACAACAACAACCTCAACATTGAAAAACACCAACAAATTCAACAACAACCTCAACATTGAAAAACACCAACAAATTCAACAACAACCTGAACATTGAAAAACACCAACAACCTCAAAATTGAAAAGCACCAACAAATTCAACAACAACCTCAACATTGAAAAACAACAACAACCTCAACATTGAAAAACACCAACAAATTCAACAACAACCTCAACATTGAAAAACAACAACAAACTAAACATTGAAAAACACCAACAAATTCAACAACAACCTCAACATTGAAAAACAACAACAACCTCAACATTGAAAAACACCAACAAATTCAACAACAACCTCAACATTGAAAAGCACCAACAAATTCAACAACAACCTCAACATTGAAAAACAACAACAACCTCAACATTGAAAAACACCAACAAATTCAACAACAACCTCAACATTGAAAAACAACAACAACCTCAACATTGAAAAACAACAACAAACTCAACATTGAAAAACACCAACAAATTCAACAACAACCTCAACATTGAAAAACAACAACAACCTCAACATTGAAAAACACCAACAAATTCAACAACAACCTCAACATTGAAAAACACCAACAAATTCAACAACAACCTCAACATTGAAAAACAACAACAACCTAAACATTGAAAAACACCAACAAATTCAACAACAACCTCAACATTGAAAAACAACAACAACCTCAACATTGAAAAACACCAACAAGTTCAACAACAACTTCAACATTGAAAAACACCAACAAATTCAACAACAACCTCGAAATTGAAAAACACCAACAAATACAACAACAACCTCAACATTGAAAAACAACAACAACCTCAACATTGAAAAACACTAACAAATTCAACAACAACCTCGAAATTGAAAAACACCAACAAATTCAACAACAAACTCAACATTGAAAAACACCAACAAATTCAACAACAAACTCAACATTGAAAAACAACAACAACCTCAACATTGAAAAACACCAACAAATTCAACAACAATCTCAACATTGAAAAGCACCAACAAATTCAACAACAACCTCAACATTGAAAAACAACAACAACCTCAACATTGAAAAACACCAACAAATTCAACAACAACCTCAACATTGAAAAACAGCAACAACCTCAACATTGAAAAACAACAACAAACTCAACATTGAAAAACACCAACAAATTCAACAACAACCTCAACATTGAAAAACAACAACAACCTCAACATTGAAAAACACCAACAAATTCAACAACAACCTCAACATTGAAAAACAGCAACAAATTCAACAACAACCTCAACATTGAAAAACAACAACAACCTAAACATTGAAAAACACCAACAAATTCAACAACAACCTCAACATTGAAAAAGAACAACCTCAACATTGAAAAACACCAGCAAATTCAGCAACAACCTCATCATTGAAAAACACCAACAAATTCAACAACAACCTCAGCATTGAAAAACAACAACAACCTCAACATTGAAAAACACCAACAAATTCAACAACAACCTCAACATTGAAAAACAACAACAACCTCAACATTGAAAAACACCAACAAATTCAACAACAACCTCAACATTGAAAAACACCAACAAATTCAACAACAACCTCAACATTGAAAAACACTAACAAATTCAACAACAACCTCGAAATTGAAAAACACCAACAAATTCAACAACAAACTCAACATTGAAAAACACCAACAAATTCAACAACAAACTCAACATTGAAAAACAACAACAACCTCAACATTGAAAAACACCAACAAATTCAACAACAATCTCAACATTGAAAAACAACAACAACCTCAACATTGAAAAACACCAACAAATTCAACAACAACCTCAACATTGAAAAACAACAACAACCTCAACATTGAAAAACACCAACAAATTCAACAACAACCTCAACATTGAAAAACAACAACAAACTCAACATTGAAAAACACCAACAAATTCAACAACAACCTCAACATTGAAAAACAACAACAACCTCAACATTGAAAAACACCAACAAATTCAACAACAACCTCAACATTGAAAAACACCAACAAATTCAACAACAACCTCAACATTGAAAAACACCAACAACCTCAACATTGAAAAACACCAACAAATTCAACAACAACTTCAACATTGAAAAACAACAACAAATTCAACAACAACCTCGAAATTGAAAAACACCAACAAATACAACAACAACCTCAACATTGAAAAACAACAACAACCTCAACATTGAAAAACACCAACAAATTCAACAACAACCTCAACATTGCAAAACACCAGCAAATTCAACAACAACCTCAACATTTAAAAACACCAACAAATTGAACAACAACCTCAACATTGAAAAACAACAACAATCTCAACATTGAAAAACACCAACAAATTCAACAACAACCTCAACATTGAAAAACAACAACAACCCCAACATTGAAAAACACCAACAAATTAAACAACAACCTCGACATTGAAAAACACCCTCAAATTCAAAATCAACCTCAACATTGAAAAACACCAACAACCTCAAAATTGAAAAAACACCAACAAATTCAACAACAACCTCAACATTTAAAAACAACAACAACCTCAACATTGAAAAACACCAACAAATTCAACAACAACCTCAACATTGAAAAACACCAACAAATTCAACAACAACCTCAACATTGAAAAACACCAACAAACTCAACAACAACCTCAACATTGAAAAATAACAACAACCTCGAAATTGAAAAACACCAACAAATTCAACAACAACCTCAACATTGAAAGACACCAACAAATTCAACAACAACCTCAAATTGAAAAACAACAACAACCTCAACATTGAAAAATAACAACAACCTCAACATTGAAAAACACCAACAAATTCAACAAAAACCTCAACATTGAAAACACCAACAAATTCAACAACAACCTCAACATTTAAAAACGCCAACAAATTCAACAGCAACCTCAACATTGAAAAACAACAACCTCAACATTGAAAAACACCAACAAATTCAACAAAAAATTCAACATAGAAAAACACCAACAAATTCAACAACAACCCCGACATTGAAAAACACCAACAAATTCAACAACAACCTCAACTTTGAAAAACAACAACAACCTCATCATGGAAAAACACCAACAAATTCAACAACAACCTCAACATTGAAAAACAAAAACATCCTCAAAATTGAAAAACAGCAACAAATTCAACAACAACCCCAACATTTAAAAACAACAACAACCTCAGCATTGAAAAACACCAACAAATTCAACAACAACCTCAACATTGAAAAACACCAACACATTCAGCAACAACCTCAACATTGAAAAACAGCAACAAACTCAACAACAACCTCAACATTGAAAAACAACAACAACCTCAACATTGAAAAACACCAACAAATTCAACAACAACCTCAAAATTTAAAAACACCAACAAATTCAACAACAACCTGAACATTGAAAAACACCAACAACCTCAAAATTGAAAAGCACCAACAAATTCAACAACAACCTCAACATTGAAAAACAACAACAACCTCAACATTGAAAAACACCAACAAATTCAACAACAACCTCAACATTGAAAAACAACAACAAACTAAACATTGAAAAACACCAACAAATTCAACAACAACCTCAACATTGAAAAACAACAACAACCTCAACATTGAAAAACACCAACAAATTCAACAACAACCTCAACATTGAAAAACACCAACAAATTCAACAACAACCTAAACATTGAAAAACACCAACAAATTCAACAACAACCTCGAAATTGAAAAACACCAACAAATTCAACAACAAACTCAACATTGAAAAACACCAACAAATTCAACAACAACCTCAACATTGAAAAACAACAACAACCTCAACATTGAAAAACACCAACAAACTCAACAACAACCTCAACATTGAAAAATAACAACAACCTCGAAATTGAAAAACACCAACAAATTCAACAACAACCTCAACATTGAAAGACACCAACAAATTCAACAACAACCTCAAATTGAAAAACAACAACAACCTCAACATTGAAAAATAACAACAACCTCAACATTGAAAAACACCAACAAATTCAACAAAAACCTCAACATTGAAAACACCAACAAATTCAACAACAACCTCAACATTTAAAAACGCCAACAAATTCAACAGCAACCTCAACATTGAAAAACAACAACCTCAACATTGAAAAACACCAACAAATTCAACAAAAAATTCAACATAGAAAAACACCAACAAATTCAACAACAACCCCGACATTGAAAAGCACCAACAAATTCAACAACAACCTCAACTTTGAAAAACAACAACAACCTCATCATGGAAAAACACCAACAAATTCAACAACAACCTCAAAATTGAAAAACAAAAACATCCTCAAAATTGAAAAACAGCAACAAATTCAACAACAACCCCAACATTTAAAAACAACAACAACCTCAGCATTGAAAAACACCAACAAATTCAACAACAACCTCAACATTGAAAAACACCAACAAATTCAGCAACAACCTCAACATTGAAAAACAGCAACAAACTCAACAACAACCTCAACATTGAAAAACAACAACAACCTCAACATTGAAAAACACCAACAAATTCAACAACAACCTCAACATTGAAAAACAACAACAACCTCAACATTGAAAAACACCAACAAATTCAACAACAACCTCAACATTGAAAAACAACAACAAACTCAACATTGAAAAACACCAACAAATTCAACAACAACCTCAACATTGAAAAACAACAACAACCTCAACATTGAAAAACACCAACAAATTCAACAACAACCTCAACATTGAAAAACACCAACAAATTCAACAACAACCTCAACATTGAAAAACACCAACAACCTCAACATTGAAAAACACCAACAAATTCAACAACAACTTCAACATTGAAAAACAACAACAAATTCAACAACAACCTCGAAATTGAAAAACACCAACAAATACAACAACAACCTCAACATTGAAAAACAACAACAACCTCAACATTGAAAAACACCAACAAATTCAACAACAACCTCAACATTGCAAAACACCAGCAAATTCAACAACAACCTCAACATTTAAAAACACCAACAAATTGAACAACAACCTCAACATTGAAAAACAACAACAATCTCAACATTGAAAAACACCAACAAATTCAACAACAACCTCAACATTGAAAAACAACAACAACCCCAACATTGAAAAACACCAACAAATTAAACAACAACCTCGACATTGAAAAACACCCTCAAATTCAAAATCAACCTCAACATTGAAAAACACCAACAACCTCAAAATTGAAAAAACACCAACAAATTCAACAACAACCTCAACATTTAAAAACAACAACAACCTCAACATTGAAAAACACCAACAAATTCAACAACAACCTCAACATTGAAAAACACCAACAAATTCAACAACAACCTCAACATTGAAAAACACCAACAAACTCAACAACAACCTCAACATTGAAAAATAACAACAACCTCGAAATTGAAAAACACCAACAAATTCAACAACAACCTCAACATTGAAAGACACCAACAAATTCAACAACAACCTCAAATTGAAAAACAACAACAACCTCAACATTGAAAAATAACAACAACCTCAACATTGAAAAACACCAACAAATTCAACAAAAACCTCAACATTGAAAACACCAACAAATTCAACAACAACCTCAACATTTAAAAACGCCAACAAATTCAACAGCAACCTCAACATTGAAAAACAACAACCTCAACATTGAAAAACACCAACAAATTCAACAAAAAATTCAACATAGAAAAACACCAACAAATTCAACAACAACCCCGACATTGAAAAACACCAACAAATTCAACAACAACCTCAACTTTGAAAAACAACAACAACCTCATCATGGAAAAACACCAACAAATTCAACAACAACCTCAACATTGAAAAACAAAAACATCCTCAAAATTGAAAAACAGCAACAAATTCAACAACAACCCCAACATTTAAAAACAACAACAACCTCAGCATTGAAAAACACCAACAAATTCAACAACAACCTCAACATTGAAAAACACCAACACATTCAGCAACAACCTCAACATTGAAAAACAGCAACAAACTCAACAACAACCTCAACATTGAAAAACAACAACAACCTCAACATTGAAAAACACCAACAAATTCAACAACAACCTCAAAATTTAAAAACACCAACAAATTCAACAACAACCTGAACATTGAAAAACACCAACAACCTCAAAATTGAAAAGCACCAACAAATTCAACAACAACCTCAACATTGAAAAACAACAACAACCTCAACATTGAAAAACACCAACAAATTCAACAACAACCTCAACATTGAAAAACAACAACAAACTAAACATTGAAAAACACCAACAAATTCAACAACAACCTCAACATTGAAAAACAACAACAACCTCAACATTGAAAAACACCAACAAATTCAACAACAACCTCAACATTGAAAAACACCAACAAATTCAACAACAACCTAAACATTGAAAAACACCAACAAATTCAACAACAACCTCGAAATTGAAAAACACCAACAAATTCAACAACAAACTCAACATTGAAAAACACCAACAAATTCAACAACAACCTCAACATTGAAAAACAACAACAACCTCAACATTGAAAAACACCAACAAACTCAACAACAACCTCAACATTGAAAAATAACAACAACCTCGAAATTGAAAAACACCAACAAATTCAACAACAACCTCAACATTGAAAGACACCAACAAATTCAACAACAACCTCAAATTGAAAAACAACAACAACCTCAACATTGAAAAATAACAACAACCTCAACATTGAAAAACACCAACAAATTCAACAAAAACCTCAACATTGAAAACACCAACAAATTCAACAACAACCTCAACATTTAAAAACGCCAACAAATTCAACAGCAACCTCAACATTGAAAAACAACAACCTCAACATTGAAAAACACCAACAAATTCAACAAAAAATTCAACATAGAAAAACACCAACAAATTCAACAACAACCCCGACATTGAAAAGCACCAACAAATTCAACAACAACCTCAACTTTGAAAAACAACAACAACCTCATCATGGAAAAACACCAACAAATTCAACAACAACCTCAAAATTGAAAAACAAAAACATCCTCAAAATTGAAAAACAGCAACAAATTCAACAACAACCCCAACATTTAAAAACAACAACAACCTCAGCATTGAAAAACACCAACAAATTCAACAACAACCTCAACATTGAAAAACACCAACAAATTCAGCAACAACCTCAACATTGAAAAACAGCAACAAACTCAACAACAACCTCAACATTGAAAAACAACAACAACCTCAACATTGAAAAACACCAACAAATTCAACAACAACCTCAACATTGAAAAACAACAACAAACTAAACATTGAAAAACACCAACAAGTTCAACAACAACCTCAACATTGAAAAACAACAACAACCTCAACATTGAAAAACACCAACAAATTCAACAACAACCTCAACATTGAAAAACAACAACAAACTAAACATTGAAAAACACCAACAAGTTCAACAACAACCTCAACATTGAAAAACAACAACAACCTCAACATTGAAAAACACCAACAAATTCAACAACAACCTCAACATTGAAAAACACCAACAAATTCAACAACAACCTAAACATTGAAAAACACCAACAAATTCAACAACAACCTCGAAATTGAAAAACACCAACAAATTCAACAACAAACTCAACATTGAAAAACACCAACAAATTCAACAACAACCTCAACATTGAAAAACAACAACAACCTCAACATTGAAAAACACCAACAAATTCAACAACAACCTCAACATTGAAAAGCACCAACAAATTCAACAACAACCTCAACATTGAAAAACAACAACAACCTCAACATTGAAAAACACCAACAAATTCAACAACAACCTCAACATTGAAAAACAACAACAACCTCAACATTGAAAAACAACAACAAACTCAACATTGAAAAACACCAACAAATTCAACAACAACCTCAACATTGAAAAACAACAACAACCTCAACATTGAAAAACACCAACAAATTCAACAACAACCTCAACATTGAAAAACACCAACAAATTCAACAACAACCTCAACATTGAAAAACAACAACAACCTAAACATTGAAAAACACCAACAAATTCAACAACAACCTCAACATTGAAAAACAACAACAACCTCAACATTGAAAAACACCAACAAATTCAACAACAACTTCAACATTGAAAAACACCAACAAATTCAACAACAACCTCGAAATTGAAAAACACCAACAAATACAACAACAACCTCAACATTGAAAAACAACAACAACCTCAACATTGAAAAACACTAACAAATTCAACAACAACCTCGAAATTGAAAAACACCAACAAATTCAACAACAAACTCAACATTGAAAAACAACAACAACCTCAACATTGAAAAACACCAACAAATTCAACAACAATCTCAACATTGAAAAGCACCAACAAATTCAACAACAACCTCAACATTGAAAAACAACAACAACCTCAACATTGAAAAACACCAACAAATTCAACAACAACCTCAACATTGAAAAACAGCAACAACCTCAACATTGAAAAACAACAACAAACTCAACATTGAAAAACACCAACAAATTCAACAACAACCTCAACATTGAAAAACAACAACAACCTCAACATTGAAAAACACCAACAAATTCAACAACAACCTCAACATTGAAAAACAGCAACAAATTCAACAACAACCTGAACATTGAAAAACAACAACAACCTAAACATTGAAAAACACCAACAAATTCAACAACAACCTCAACATTGAAAAAGAACAACCTCAACATTGAAAAACACCAGCAAATTCAACAACAACCTCAACATTGAAAAACACCAACAAGTTCAACAACAACCTCAGCATTGAAAAACAACAACAACCTCAACATTGAAAAACACCAACAAATTCAACAACAACCTCAACATTGAAAAACAACAACAACCTCAACATTGAAAAACACCAACAAATTCAACAACAACCTCAACATTGAAAAACACCAACAAATTCAACAACAACCTCAACATTGAAAAACACTAACAAATTCAACAACAACCTCGAAATTGAAAAACACCAACAAATTCAACAACAAACTCAACATTGAAAAACACCAACAAATTCAACAACAAACTCAACATTGAAAAACAACAACAACCTCAACATTGAAAAACACCAACAAATTCAACAACAATCTCAACATTGAAAAGCACCAACAAATTCAACAACAACCTCAACATTGAAAAACAACAACAACCTCAACATTGAAAAACACCAACAAATTCAACAACAACCTTAACATTGAAAAACAACAACAACCTCAACATTGAAAAACACCAACAAATTCAACAACAACCTCAACATTGAAAAACAACAACAAACTCAACATTGAAAAACACCAACAAATTCAACAACAACCTCAACATTGAAAAACAACAACAACCTCAACATTGAAAAACACCAACAAATTCAACAACAACCTCAAAATTTAAAAACACCAACAAATTCAACAACAACCTGAACATTGAAAAACACCAACAACCTCAAAATTGAAAAGCACCAACAAATTCAACAACAACCTCAACATTGAAAAACAACAACAACCTCAACATTGAAAAACACCAACAAATTCAACAACAACCTCAACATTGAAAAACAACAACAAACTAAACATTGAAAAACACCAACAAATTCAACAACAACCTCAACTTTGAAAAACAACAACAACCTCAACATTGAAAAACACCAACAAATTCAACAACAACCTCAACATTGAAAAACAACAACAACCTCAACATTGAAAAACACCAACAAATTCAACAACAACCTCAACATTGAAAAACAACAACAACCTCAACATTGAAAAACACCAACAAATTCAACAACAACTTCAACATTGAAAAACAACAACAAATTCAACAACAACCTCGAAATTGAAAAACACCAACAAATACAACAACAACCTCAACATTGAAAAACAACAACAACCTCAACATTGAAAAACACCAACAAATTCAACAACAACCTCAACATTGAAAAACAACAACAACCTCAACATTGCAAAACACCAGCAAATTCAACAACAACCTCAACTTTTAAAAACACCAACAAATTGAACAACAACCTCAACATTGAAAAACAACAACAATCTCAACATTGAAAAACACCAACAAATTCAACAACAACCTCAACATTGAAAAACAACAACAACCTCAACATTGAAAAACACCAACAAATTAAACAACAACCTCGACATTGAAAAACACGCTCAAATTCAAAATCAACCTCAACATTGAAAAACACCAACAACCTCAAAATTGAAAAAACACCAACAAATTCAACAACAACCTCAACATTGAAAAACACCAACAAATTCAACAACAACCTCAACATTGAAAAACACCAACAAATTCAACAACAACCTCAACATTGAAAAACACCAACAAACTCAACAACAACCTCAACATTGAAAAATAACAACAACCTCAACATTGAAAAACACCAACAAATTCAACAAAAACCTCAACATTGAAAACACCAACAAATTCAACAACAACCTCAACATTTAAAAACGCCAACAAATTCAACAACAACCTCAACATTGAAAAACAACAACCTCAACATTGAAAAACACCAACAAATTCAGCAAAAAATTCAACATAGAAAAACACCAACAAATTCAACAACAACCCCGACATTGAAAAACACCAACAAATTCAACAACAACCTGAACTTTGAAAAACAACAACAACCTCATCATGGAAAAACACCAACAAATTCAACAACAACCTCAACATTGAAAAACAAAAACATCCTCAAAATTGAAAAACACCAACAAATTCAGCAACAACCCCAACATTTAAAAACAACAACAACCTCACTATTGGAAAACACCAACAAATTCAACAACAACCTCAACATTGAAAAAAACCAGCAAATTCAACAACAACCTCAACATTGAAAAACACCAACAAACTCAACAACAACCTCAACATTGAAAAACAACAACAACCTCAACATTGAAAAACACCAACAAATTCAACAACAACCTCAACATTGAAAAACACCAACAAATTCAACAACAACCTGAACATTGAAAAACACCACTAACCTGAACATTGAAAAGCATCAACAAATTCAACAACAACCTCAACATTGAAAAACAACAACAACCTCAACATTGAAAAACACCAACAAATTCAACAACAACCTCAACATTGAAAAACAACAACAAACTAAACATTGAAAAACACCAACAAATTCAACAACAACCTCAACATTGAAAAACAACAACAACCTCAACATTGAAAAACACCAACAAATTCAACAACAACCTCAACATTGACAAACACCAACAAATTCAACAACAACCTCGAAATTGAAAAACACCAAAAAATTCAACAACAAACTCAACATTGAAAAACACCAACAAATTCAACAACAACCTCAACATTGAAAAACAACAACATCCTCAACATTGAAAAACACCAACAAATTCAACAACAACCTCAACATTGAAAAGCACCAACAAATTCAACAACAACCTCAACATTGAAAAACAACAACAACCTCAACATTGAAAAACACCATCAAATTCAACAACAACCTCAACATTGAAAAACAACAACAACCTCAACATTGAAAAACAACAACAAACTCAACATTGAAAAACACCAACAAATTCAACAACAACCTCAACATTGAAAAACAACAACAACCTCAACATTGAAAAACACCAACAAATTCAACAACAACCTCAACATTGAAAAACACCAACAAATTCAACAACAACCTCAACATTGAAAAACAACAACAACCTAAACATTGAAAAACACCAACAAATTCAACAACAACCTCAACATTGAAAAACAACAACAACCTCAACATTGAAAAACACCAACAAATTCAACAACAACTTCAACATTGAAAAACAACAACAAATTCAACAACAACCTTGAAATTGAAAAACACCAACAAATACAACAACAACCTCAACATTGAAAAACAACAACAACCTCAGCATTGAAAAACACCAACAAATTCAACAACGACCTCAACATTGAAAAACACCAACAAATTCAACAACAACCTCAACATTGAAAAACACTAACAAATTCAACAACAACCTCGAAATTGAAAAACACCAACAAATTCAACAACAAACTCAACATTGAAAAACACCAACAAATTCAACAACAAACTCAACATTGAAAAACAACAACAACCTCAACATTGAAAAACACCAACAAATTCAACAACAATCTCAACATTGAAAAGCACCAAGAAATTCAACAACAACCTCAACATTGAAAAACAACAACAACCTCAACATTGAAAAACACCAACAAATTCAACAACAACCTCAACATTGAAAAACAACAACAACCTCAACATTGAAAAACACCAACAAATTCAACAACAACCTCAACATTGGAAAACAACAACAAACTCAACATTGAAAAACACCAACAAATTCAACAACAACCTCAACATTGAAAAACAACAACAACCTCAACATTGAAAAACACCAACAAATTCAACAACAACCTCAACATTGAAAAACACCAACAAATTCAACAACAACCTCAACATTGAAAAACACCAACAAATTCAACAACAACCTCATCATTGAAAAACAACAACAACCTCAACATTGAAAAACACCAACAAATTCAACAACAACTTCAACATTGACAAACAACAACAAATTCAACAACAACCTCGAAATTGAAAAACACCAACAAATACAACAACAACCTCAACATTGAAAAACAACAACAACCTCAACATTGAAAAACACCAACAAATTCAACAACAACCTCAACATTGAAAAACAACAACAACCTCAACATTGCAAAACACCAGCAAATTCAACAACAACCTCAACATTTAAAAACACCAACAAATTGAACAACAACCTCAACATTGAAAAACAACAACAATCTCAACATTGAAAAACACCAACAAATTCAACAACAACCTCAACATTGAAAAACAACAACAACCTCAACATTGAAAAACACCAACAAATTAAACAACAACCTCGACATTGAAAAACACCCTCAAATTCAAAATCAACCTCAACATTGAAAAACACCAACAACCTCAAAATTGAAAAAACACCAACAAATTCAACAACAACCTCAACATTTAAAAACAACAACAACCTCAACATTGAAAAACACCAACAAATTCAACAACAACCTCAACATTGAAAAACACCAACAAATTCAACAACAACCTCAACATTGAAAAACACCAACAAACTCAACAACAACCTCAACATTGAAAAATAACAACAACCTCAACATTGAAAAACACCAACAAATTCAACAAAAACCTCAACATTGAAAACACCAACAAATTCAACAACAACCTCAACATTTAAAAACGCCAACAAATTCAACAACAACCTCAACATTGAAAAACAACAACCTCAACATTGAAAAACACCAACAAATTCAACAAATAATTCAACATAGAAAAACACCAACAAATTCAACAACAACCCCGACATTGAAAAACACCAACAAATTCAACAACAACCTGAACTTTGAAAAACAACAACAACCTCATCATGGAAAAACACCAACAAATTCAACAACAACCTCAACATTGAAAAACAAAAACATCCTCAAAATTGAAAAACACCAACAAATTCAACAACAACCTCAACATTGAAAAACACCAACAAATTCAACAACAACCTCAACATTGAAAAACACCAACAAACTCAACAACAACCTCAACATTGAAAAACAACAACAACCTCAACATTGAAAAACACCAACAAATTCAACAACAACCTCAACATTGAAAATCACCAACAAATTCAACAACAACCTGAACATTGAAAAACACCAACAACCTCAACATTGAAAAGCACCAACAAATTCAACAACAACCTCAACATTGAAAAACAACAACAACCTCAACATTGAAAAACACCAACAAATTCAACAACAACCTCAACATTGAAAAACAACAACAAACTAAACATTGAAAAACACCAACAAATTCAACAACAACCTCAACATTGAAAAACAACAACAACCTCAACATTGAAAAACACCAACAATTCAACAACAACCTCAACATTGAAAAACACCAACAAATTCAACAACAACCTCAACATTGAAAAACACCAACAAATTCAACAACAACCTCGAAATTGAAAAACACCAAAAAATTCAACAACAAACTCAACATTGAAAAACACCAACAAATTCAACAACAACCTCAACATTGAAAAACAACAACAACCTCAACATTGAAAAACACCAACAAATTCAACAACAACCTCAACATTGAAAAGCACCAACAAATTCAACAACAACCTCAACATTGAAAAACAACAACAACCTCAACATTGAAAAACACCAACAAATTCAACAACAAACTCAACATTGAAAAACAACAAGAACCTCAACATTGAAAAACAACAACAAACTCATCATTGAAAAACACCAACAAATTCAACAACAACCTCAACATTGAAAAACAACAACAACCTCAACATTGAAAAACACCAACAAATTCAACAACAACCTCAACATTGAAAAACACCAACAAATTCAACAACAACCTCAACATTGAAAAACAACAACAACCTAAACATTGAAAAACACCAACAAATTCAACAACAACCTCAACATTGAAAAACAACAACAACCTCAACATTGAAAAACACCAACAAATTCAACAACAACTTCAACATTGAAAAACACCAACAAATTCAACAACAACCTCGAAATTGAAAAACACCAACAAAT
The DNA here is from genome assembly GCA_026770705.1 of Isurus oxyrinchus. Lineage (NCBI taxonomy): Eukaryota > Metazoa > Chordata > Chondrichthyes > Lamniformes > Lamnidae > Isurus > Isurus oxyrinchus. Next base: position 510,315 of record JANJGN010000160.1, read on the forward strand.
ACAACAACAACCTCAACATTGAAAAACAACAACAACCTCAACATTGAAAAACACCAACAAATTCAACAACAACCTCAACATTGAAAAACACCAACAAATTCAACAACAACCTCTACATTGAAAAACACTGACAAATTCAACAACAACCTCGAAATTGAAAAACACCAACAAATTCAACAACAAACTCAACATTGAAAAACACCAACAAATTCAACAACAAACTCAACATTGAAAAACAACAACAACCTCAACATTGAAAAACACCAACAAATTCAACAACAATCTCAACATTGAAAAGCACCAACAAATTCAACAACAACCTCAACATTGAAAAACAACAACAACCTCAACATTGAAAAACACCAACAAATTCAACAACAACCTCAACATTAAAAACAACAACAACCTCAACATTGAAAAACACCAACAAATTCAACAACATCCTCAACATTGAAAAACAACAACAAACTCAACATTGAAAAACACCAACAAATTCAACAACAACCTCAACATTGAAAAACAACAACAACCTCAACATTGAAAACCACCAACAAATTCAACAACAACCTCAACATTGAAAAACACCAACAAATTCAACAACAGCCTCAACATTGAAAAACAACAACAACCTCAACATTGAAAAACACCAACAAATTCAACAACAACTTCAACATTGAAAAACAACAACAAATTCAACAACAACCTCGAAATTGAAAAACACCAACAAATACAACAACAACCTCAACATTGAAAAACAACAACAACCTCAACATTGAAAAACACCAACAAATTCAACAACAACCTCAACATTGAAAAACAACAACAACCTCAACATTGCAAAACACCAGCAAATTCAACAACCTCAACATTTAAAAACACCAACAAATTGAACAACAACCTCAACATTGAAAAACAACAACAATCTCAACATTGAAAAACACCAACAAATTCAACAACAACCTCAACATTGAAAAACAACAACAACCTCAACATTGAAAAACACCAACAAATTAAACAACAACCTCGACATTGAAAAACACCCTCAAATTCAAAATCAACCACAACATTGAAAAACACCAACTACCTCAAAATTGAAAAAACACCAACAAATTCAACAACAACCTCAACATTTAAAAACAACAACAACCTCAACATTGAAAAACACCAAAAAATTCAACAACAACCTCAACATTGAAAAACACCAACAAATTCAACAACAACCTCAACATTGAAAGACACCAACAAACTCAACAACAACCTCAACATTGAAAAATAACAACAACCTCAACATTGAAAAACACCAACAAATTCAACAAAAACCTCAACATTGAAAACACCAACAAATTCAACAACAACCTCAACATTTAAAAACGCCAACAAATTCAACAACAACCTCAACATTGAAAAACAACAACCTCAACATTGAAAAACACCAACAAATTCAGCGAAAAATTCAACATAGAAAAACACCAACAAATTCAACAACAACTTCAACATTGAAAAACACCAACAAATTCAACAACAACCTCGAAATTGAAAAACACCAACAAATACAACAACAACCTCAACATTGAAAAACAACAACAACCTCAACATTGAAAAACACCAACAAATTCAACAACAACCTCAACATTGAAAAACACCAACAAATTCAACAACAACCTCTACATTGAAAAACACTAACAAATTCAACAACAACCTCGAAATTGAAAAACACCAACAAATTCAACAACAAACTCAACATTGAAAAACACCAACAAATTCAACAACAAACTCAACATTGAAAAACAACAACAACCTCAACATTGAAAAACACCAACAAATTCAACAACAATCTCAACATTGAAAAGCACCAACAAATTCAACAACAACCTCAACATTGAAAAACAACAACAACCTCAACATTGAAAAACACCAACAAATTCAACAACAACCTCAACATTAAAAACAACAACAACCTCAACATTGAAAAACACCAACAAATTCAACAATATCCTCAACATTGAAAAACAACAACAAACTCAACATTGAAAAACACCAACAAATTCAACAACAACCTCAACATTGAAAAACAACAACAACCTCAACATTGAAAACCACCACAAATTCAACAACAACCTCAACATTGAAAAACACCAACAAATTCAACAACAACCTCAACATTGAAAAACAACAACAACCTCAGCATTGAAAAACACCAACAAATTCAACAACAACTTCAACATTGAAAAACAACAACAAATTCAACAACAACCTCGAAATTGAAAAACACCAACAAATACAACAACAACCTCAACATTGAAAAACAACAACAACCTCAACATTGAAAAACACCAACAAATTCAACAACAACCTCAACATTGAAAAACAACAACAACCTCAACATTGCAAAACACCAGCAAATTCAACAACAACCTCAACATTTAAAAACACCAACAAATTGAACAACAACCTCAACATTGAAAAACAACAACAATCTCAACATTGAAAAACACCAACAAATTCAACAACAACCTCAACATTGAAAAACAACAACAACCTCAACATTGAAAAACACCAACAAATTAAACAACAACCTCGACATTGAAAAACACCCTCAAATTCAAAATCAACCACAACATTGAAAAACACCAACAACCTCAAAATTGAAAAAACACCAACAAATTCAACAACAACCTCAACATTTAAAAACAACAACAACCTCAACATTTAAAAACACCAACAAATTCAACAACAACCTCAACATTGAAAAACACCAACAAATTCAACAACAACCTCAACATTGAAAGACACCAACAAACTCAACAACAACCTCAACATTGAAAAATAACAACAACCTCAACATTGAAAAACACCAACAAATTCAACAAAAACCTCAACATTGAAAACACCAACAAATTCAACAACAACCTCAACATTTAAAAACGCCAACAAATTCAACAACAACCTCAACATTGAAAAACAATAACCTCAACATTGAAAAACACCAACAAATTCAGCAAAAAATTCAACATAGAAAAACACCAACAAATTCAACAACAACCCCGACATTGAAAAACACCAACAAATTCAACAACAACCTGAACTTTGAAAAACAACAACAACCTCATCATGGAAAAACACCAACAAATTCAACAACAACCTCAACATTGAAAAACAAAAACATCCTCAAAATTGAAAAACACCAACAAATTCAACAACAACCCCAACATTTAAAAACAACAACAACCTCAGCATTGAAAAACACCAACAAATTCAACAACAACCTCAACATTGAAAAACACCAACAAATTCAACAACAACCTCAACATTGAAAAACACCAACAAACTCAACAACAACCTCAACATTGAAAAACAACAACAACCTCAACATTGAAAAACAACAACAAATTCAACAACAACCTCAACATTGAAAAACACCAACAAATTCAACAACAACCTGAACATTGAAAAACACCAACAACCTCAACATTGAAAAGCACCAACAAATTCAACAACAACCTCAACATTGAAAAACAACAACAACCTCAACATTGAAAAACACCAACAAATTCAACCAGAACCTCAACATTGAAAAACAACAACAAACTAAACATTGAAAAACACCAACAAATTCAACAACAACCTCAACATTGAAAAACAACAACAACCTCAACATTGAAAAACACCAACAAATTCAACAACAACCTCAACATTGAAAAACACCAACAAATTCAACAACAACCTCAACATTGAAAAACACCAACAAATTCAACAACAACCTCGAAATTGAAAAACACCAAAAAATTCAACAACAAACTCAACATTGAAAAACACCAACAAATTCAACAACAACCTCAACATTGAAAAACAACAACAACCTCAACATTGAAAAACACCAACAAATTCAACAACAACCTCAACATTGAAAAGCACCAACAAATTCAACAACAACCTCAACATTGAAAAACAACAACAACCTCAACATTGAAAAACACCAACAAATTCAACAACAACCTCAACATTGAAAAACAACAACAACCTCAACATTGAAAAACAACAACAAACTCAACATTGAAAAACACCAACAAATTCAACAACAACCTCAACATTGAAAAACAACAACAACCTCAACATTGAAAAACACCAACAAATTCAACAACAACCTCAACATTGAAAAACACCAACAAATTCAACAACCACCTCAACATTGAAAAACAACAACAACCTAAACATTGAAAAACACCAACAAATTCAACAACAACCTCAACATTGAAAAACAACAACAACCTCAACATTGAAAAACACCAACAAATTCAACAACAACTTCAACATTGAAAAACACCAACAAATTCAACAACAACCTTGAAATTGAAAAACACCAACAAATACAACAACAACCTCAACATTGAAAAACAACAACAACCTCAGCATTGAAAAACACCAACAAATTCAACAACAACCTCAACATTGAAAAACACCAACAAATTCAACAACAACCTCAACATTGAAAAACACTAACAAATTCAACAACAAACTCAACATTGAAAAACAACAACAACCTCAACATTGAAAAACACCAACAAATTCAACAACAATCTCAACATTGAAAAGCACCAACAAATTCAACAACAACCTCATCATTGAAAAACAACAACAACCTCAACATTGAAAAACACCAACAAATTCAACAACAACCTCAACATTGAAAAACAACAACAACCTCAACATTGAAAAACACCAACAAATTCAACAACAACCTCAACATTGAAAAACAACAACAAACTCAACATTGAAAAACACCAACAAATTCAACAATAACCTCAACATTGAAAAACAACAACAACCTCAACATTGAAAAACACCAACAAATTCAACAACAACCTCAACATTGAAAAACACCAACAAATTCAACACAACCTCAACATTGAAAAACACCAACAAATTCAACAACAACCTCAACATTGAAAAACAACAACAACCTCAACATTGAAAAACACCAACAAATTCAACAACAACGTCAACATTGACAAACAACAACAAATTCAACAACAACCTCGAAATTGAAAAACACCAACAAATACAACAACAACCTCAACATTGAAGAACAACAACAACCTCAACATTGAAAAACACCAACAAATTCAACAACAACCTCAACATTGAAAAACAACAACAACCTCAACATTGCAAAACACCAGCAAATTCAATAACAACCTCAACATTTAAAAACACCAACAAATTGAACAACAACCTCAACATTGAAAAACAACAACAATCTCAACATTGAAAAACACCAACAAATTCAACAACAACCTCAACATTGAAAAACAACAACAACCTCAACATTGAAAAACACCAACAAATTAAACAACAACCTCGACATTGAAAAACACCCTCAAATTCAAAATCAACCTCAACATTGAAAAACACCAACAACCTCAAAATTGAAAAAACACCAACAAATTCAACAACAACCTCAACATTTAAAAACAACAACAACCTCAACATTGAAAAACACCAACAAATTCAACAACAACCTCAACATTGAAAAACACCAACAAATTCAACAACAACCTCAACATTGAAAAACACCAACAAACTCAACAACAACCTCAACATTGAAAAATAACAACAACCTCAACAATGAAAAACACCAACAAATTCAACAAAAACCTCAACATTGAATACACCAACAAATTCAACAACAACCTCAACAGTTAAAAACGCCAACAAATTCAACAACAACCTCAACATTGAAAAACAACAACCTCAACATTGAAAAACACCAACAAATTCAACAAAAAATTCAACATAGAAAAACACCAACAAATTCAACAACAACCCCGACATTGAAAAACACCAACAAATTCAACAACAACCTGAACTTTGAAAAACAACAACAACCTCATCATGGAAAAACACCAACAAATTCAACAACAACCTCAACATTGAAAAACAAAAACATCCTCAAAATTGAAAAACACCAACAAATTCAACAACAACCTCAACATTGAAAAACACCAACAAATTCAACAACAACCTCAACATTGAAAAACACCAACAAACTCAACAACAACCTCAACATTGAAAAACAACAACAACCTCAACATTGAAAAACACCAACAAATTCAACAACAACCTTATCATTGAAAAACACCAACAAATTCAACAACAACCTGAACATTGAAAAACACCAACAACCTCAACATTGAAAAGCACCAACAAATTCAACAACAACCTCAACATTGAAAAACAACAACAACCTCAACATTGAAAAACACCAACAAATTCAACAACAACCTCAACATTGAAAAACAACAACAAACTAAACATTGAAAAACACCAACAAATTCAACAACAACCTCAACATTGTAAAACAACAACAACCTCAACATTGAAAAACACCAACAATTCAACAACAACCTCAACATTGAAAAGCACCAACAAATTCAACAACAACCTCAACATTGAAAAACACCAACAAATTCAACAACAACCTCGAAATTGAAAAACACCAAAAAATTCAACAACAAACTCAACATTGAAAAACACCAGCAAATTCAACAACAACCTCAACATTGAAAAACAACAACAACCTCAACATTGAAAAACACCAACAAATTCAACAACAACCTCAACATTGAAAAGCACCAACAAATTCAACAACAACCTCAACATTGAAAAACAACAACAACCTCAACATTGAAAAACACCAACAAATTGAACAACAACCTCAACATTGAAAAACAACAAGAACCTCAACATTGAAAAACAACAACAAACTCAACATTGAAAAACACCAACAAATTCAACAACAACCTCAACATTGAAAAACAACAACAACCTCAACATTGAAAAACACCAACAAATTCAACAACAACCTCAACATTGAAAAACACCAACAAATTCAACAACAACCTCAACATTGAAAAACAACAACAACCTAAACATTGAAAAACACCAACAAATTCAACAACAACCTCAACATTGAAAAACAACAACAACCTCAACATTGAAGAACACCAACAAATTCAACAACAACTTCAACATTGAAAAACGCCAACAAATGCAACAACAACCTCGAAATTGAAAAACACCAACAAATACAACAACAACCTCAACATTGAAAAACAACAACAACCTCAACATTGAAAAACACCAACAAATTCAACAACAACCTCAACATTGAAAAACACCAACAAATTCAACAACAACTTCAACATTGAAAAACAACAACAAATTCAACAACAACCTCGAAATTGAAAAACACCAACAAATACAACAACAACCTCAACATTGAAAAACAACAACAACCTCAACATTGAAAAACACCAACAAATTCAACAACAACCTCAACATTGAAAAACAACAACAACCTCAACATTGCCAAACACCAGCAAATTCAACAACAACCTCAACATTTAAAAACACCAACAAATTGAACAAAAAATTCAACATAGAAAAACACCAACAAATTAAACAACAACCTCGACATTGAAAAACACCCTCAAATTCAAAATCAACCACAACATTGAAAAACACCAACAACCTCAAAATTGAAAAAACACCAACAAATTCAACAACAACATCAACATTTAAAAACAACAACAACCTCAACATTGAAAAACACCAACAAATTCAACAACAACCTCAACATTGAAAAACACCAACAAATTCAACAACAACCTCAACATTGAAAGACACCAACAAACTCAACAACAACCTCAACATTGAAAAATAACAACAACCTCAACATTGAAAAACACCAACAAATTCAACAAAAACTTCAACATTGAAAAACACCAACAAATTCAACAACAACCTCAACATTTAAAAACGCCAACAAATTCAACAACAACCTCAGCATTGAAAAACAACAACCTCAACATTGAAAAGCACCAACAAATTCAACAAAAAATTCAACATAGAAAAACACCAACAAATTCAACAACAACCCCGACATTGAAAAACACCAACAAGTTCACCAACAACCTCAACTTTGAAAAACAACAACAACCTCATCATGGAAAAACACCAACAAATTCAACAACAACCTCAACATTGAAAAACAAAAACATCCTCAAAATTGAAAAACACCAACAAATTCAACAACAACCCCAACATTTAAAAACAACAACAACCTCAGCATTGAAAAACACCAACAAATTCAACAACAACCTCAACATTGAAAAACACCAACAAATTCAACAACAACCTCAACATTGAAAAACACCAACAAACTCAACAACAACCTCAACATTGAAAAACAACAACAACCTCAACATTGAAAAACACCAACAAATTCAACAACAACCTCAACATTGAAAAACAACAACAACCTCAACATTGAAAAACACCAACAAATTCAACAACAACCTCAACATTGAAAAGCACCAACAAATTCAACAACAACCTCAACATTGAAAAACAACAACAACCTCAACATTGAAAAACACCAACAAATTGAACAACAACCTCAACATTGAAAAACAACAAGAACCTCAACATTGAAAAACAACAACAAACTCAACATTGAAAAACACCAACAAATTCAACAACAACCTCAACATTGAAAAACAACAACAACCTCAACATTGAAAAACACCAACAAATTCAACAACAACCTCAACATTGAAAAACACCAACAAATTCAACAACAACCTCAACATTGAAAAACAACAACAACCTAAACATTGAAAAACACCAACAAATTCAACAACAACCTCAACATTGAAAAACAACAACAACCTCAACATTGAAGAACACCAACAAATTCAACAACAACTTCAACATTGAAAAACGCCAACAAATGCAACAACAACCTCGAAATTGAAAAACACCAACAAATACAACAACAACCTCAACATTGAAAAACAACAACAACCTCAACATTGAAAAACACCAACAAATTCAACAACAACCTCAACATTGAAAAACACCAACAAATTCAACAACAACTTCAACATTGAAAAACAACAACAAATTCAACAACAACCTCGAAATTGAAAAACACCAACAAATACAACAACAACCTCAACATTGAAAAACAACAACAACCTCAACATTGAAAAACACCAACAAATTCAACAACAACCTCAACATTGAAAAACAACAACAACCTCAACATTGCCAAACACCAGCAAATTCAACAACAACCTCAACATTTAAAAACACCAACAAATTGAACAAAAAATTCAACATAGAAAAACACCAACAAATTAAACAACAACCTCGACATTGAAAAACACCCTCAAATTCAAAATCAACCACAACATTGAAAAACACCAACAACCTCAAAATTGAAAAAACACCAACAAATTCAACAACAACATCAACATTTAAAAACAACAACAACCTCAACATTGAAAAACACCAACAAATTCAACAACAACCTCAACATTGAAAAACACCAACAAATTCAACAACAACCTCAACATTGAAAGACACCAACAAACTCAACAACAACCTCAACATTGAAAAATAACAACAACCTCAACATTGAAAAACACCAACAAATTCAACAAAAACCTCAACATTGAAAACACCAACAAATTCAACAACAACCTCAACATTTAAAAACGCCAACAAATTCAACAACAACCTCAGCATTGAAAAACAACAACCTCAACATTGAAAAGCACCAACAAATTCAACAAAAAATTCAACATAGAAAAACACCAACAAATTCAACAACAACCCCGACATTGAAAAACACCAACAAGTTCACCAACAACCTCAACTTTGAAAAACAACAACAACCTCATCATGGAAAAACACCAACAAATTCAACAACAACCTCAACATTGAAAAACAAAAACATCCTCAAAATTGAAAAACACCAACAAATTCAACAACAACCCCAACATTTAAAAACAACAACAACCTCAGCATTGAAAAACACCAACAAATTCAACAACAACCTCAACATTGAAAAACACCAACAAATTCAACAACAACCTCAACATTGAAAAACACCAACAAACTCAACAACAACCTCAACATTGAAAAACAACAACAACCTCAACATTGAAAAACACCAACAAATTCAACAACAACCTCAACATTGAAAAACACCAACAAATTCAACAACAACCTGAACATTGAAAAACACCAACAACCTCAACATTGAAAAGCACCAACAAATTCAACAACAACCTCAACATTGAAAAACAACAACAACCTCAACATTGAAAAACACCAACAAATTCAACAACAACCTCAACATTGAAAAACAACAACAAACTAAACATTGAAAAACACCAACAAATTCAACAACAACCTCAACATTGAAAAACAACAACAACCTCAACATTGAAAAACACCAACAAATTCAACAACAACCTCAACATTGAAAAACACCAACAAATTCAACAACAACCTCAACATTGAAAAACACCAACAAATTCAACAACAACCTCGAAATTGAAAAACACCAAAAAATTCAACAACAAACTCAACATTGAAAAACAACAACAACCTCAACATTGAAAAACACCAACCAATTCAACAACAACCTCAACATTGAAAAGCACCAACAAATTCAACAACAACCTCAACATTGAAAAACAACAACAACCTCAACATTGAAAAACACCAACAAATTCAACAACAACCTCAACTTTGAAAAACAACAACAACCTCAACATTGAAAAACAACAACAAACTCAACATTGAAAAACACCAACAAATTCAACAACAACCTCAACATTGAAAAACAACAACAACCTCAACATTGAAAAACACCAACAAATTCAACAACAACCTCAACATTGAAAAACACCAACAAATTCAACAACAACCTCAACATTGAAAAACAACAACAACCTAAACATTGAAAAACACCAACAAATTCAACAACAACCTCAACATTGAAAAACAACAATAACCTCAACATTGAAAAACACCAACAAATTCAACAACAACCTCAACATTGAAAAACACCAACAAATTCAACAACAAGCTCAACATTGAAAAACACTAACAAATTCAACAACAACCTCGAAATTGAAAAACACCAACAAATTCAACAACAACCTCAACATTGAAAGGCACCAACAAATTCAACAACAACCTCAAATTGAAAAACAACAACAACCTCAACATTGAAAAACACCAACAAATTCAACAGCAACCTCAACATTTAAAAACACCAACAATTTCAACAACAACCCCAACATTGAAAAACATCAACAATCTCAACATTGAAAAACACCAACAAATTCAACAACAACCTCAACATTGAAAAACAGCAACAACCTCAACATTGAAAAACACCAACAAATTCAACAACAACTTCAACATTGAAAAACACCAACAAATTCAACAACAACGTCGACATTGAAAAACACCATCAAATTCAACAACAACCTCAACATTGAAAAACAACAACAACTTCAACATTGAAAAACACCAACAAATTCAACAAAAACCTCAACATTGAAAACACCAACAAATTCAACAACAACCTCAACATTTAAAAACGCCAACAAATTCAACAACAACCTCCACATTGAAAAACAACAACCTCAACATTGAAAAACACCAACAAATTCAACAAAAAATTCAACATAGAAAAACACCAACAAATTCAACAACAACCCCGACATTGAAAAACACCAACAAATTCAACAACAACCTCATCTTTGAAAAACAACAGCAACCTCATCATGGAAAAACACCAACAAATTCAAAAACAACCTCAACATTGAAAAACAAAAACATCCTCAAAATTGAAAAACACCAACAAATTCAACAACAACCCCAACATTTAAAAACAACAACAACCTCAGCATTGAAAAACACCAACAAATTCAACAACAACCTCAACATTGAAAAACACCAACAATTTAAACAACAACCTCAACATTAACAAACACCAACAAACTCAACAACAACCTCAACATTGAAAAACAACAACAACCTCAACATTGAAAAACACCAACAAATTCAACAACAACCTCAACATTGAAAAACACCAACAAATTCAACAACAACCTGAACATTGAAAAACACCAACAACCTCAACATTGAAAAGCACCAACAAATTCAACAACAACCTCAACATTGAAAAACAACAACAACCTCAACATTGAAAAACACCAACAAATTCAACAACAACTTCAACATTGAAAAACAACAACAAACTAAACATTGAAAAACACCAACAAATTCAACAACAACCTCAACATAGAAAAACAACAACAACCTCAACATTGAAAAACACCAACAAATTCAACAACAACCTCAACATTGAAAAACACCAACAAATTCAACAGCAACCTCAACATTGAAAAACACCAACAAATTCAACAACAACCTCGAAATTGAAAAACACCAAAAAATTCAACAACAAACTCAACATTGAAAAACACCAACAAATTCAACAACAACCTCAACATTGAAAAACAACAACAACCTCAACATTGAAAAACACCAACAAATTCAACAACAACCTCAACATTGAAAAGCACCAACAAATTCAACAACAACCTCATCATTGAAAAACAACAACCTCAACATTGAAAAACACCAACAAATTCAACAACAACCTCAACATTGAAAAACAACAACAACCTCAACATTGAAAAACAACAACAAACTCAACATTGAAAAACACCAACAAATTCAACAACAACCTCAACATTGAAAAACAACAACAACCTCAACATTGAAAAACACCAACAAATTCAACAACAACCTCAACATTGAAAAACACCAACAAATTCAACAACAACCTCAACATTGAAAAACAACAACAACCTAAACATTGAAAAACACCAACAAATTCAACAACAACCTCAACATTGAAAAACAACAACAACCTCAACATTGAAAAACACCAACAAATTCAACAACAACTTCAACATTGAAAAACACCAACAAATTCAACAACAACCTCGAAATTGAAAAATACCAACAAATACAACAACAACCTCAACATTGAAAAACAACAACAACCTCAACATTGAAAAACACCAACAAATTCAACAACAACCTCAACATTGAAAAACACCAACAAATTCAACAACAACCTCAACATTGAAAAACACTAACAAATTCAACAACAACCTCGAAATTGAAAAACACCAACAAATTCAACAACAAACTCAACATTGAAAAACACCAACAAATTCAACAACAAACTCAACATTGAAAAACAACAACAACCTCAACATTGAAAAACACCAACAAATTCAACAACAATCTCAACATTGAAAAGCACCAACAAATTCAACAACAACCTCAACATTGAAAAACAACAACAACCTCAACATTGAAAAACACCAACAAATTCAACAACAACCTCAACATTGAAAAACAACAACAACCTCAACATTGAAAAACACCAACAAATTCAACAACAACCTCAACATTGAAAAACACCAACAAATTCAACAACAACCTCAACATTGAAAAACACCAACAAATTCAACAACAACCTCGAAATTGAAAAACACCAAAAAATTCAACAACAAACTCAACATTGAAAAACACCAACAAATTCAACAACAACCTCAACATTGAAAAACAACAACAACCTCAACATTGAAAAACACCAACAAATTCAACAACAACCTCAACATTGAAAAGCACCAACAAATTCAACAACAACCTCAACATTGAAAAACAACAACAACCTCAACATTGAAAAACACCAACAAATTCAACAACAACCTCAACATTGAAAAACAACAACAACCTCAACATTGAAAAGGAACAACAAACTCAACATTGAAAAACACCAACAAATTCAACAACAACCTCAACATTGAAAAACAACAACAACCTCAACATTGAAAAACACCAACAAATTCAACAACAACCTCAACATTGAAAAACACCAACAAATTCAACAACAACCTCAACATTGAAAAACAACAACAACCTAAACATTGAAAAACACCAACAAATTCAACAACAACCTCAACATTGAAAAACAACAATAACCTCAACACTGAAAAACACCAACAAATTCAACAACAACCTCAACATTGAAAAACACCAACAAATTCAACAACAAGATCAACATTGAAAAACACTAACAAATTCAACAACAACCTCGAAATTGAAAAACACCAACAAATTCAACAACAACCTCAACATTGAAAGACACCAACAAATTCAACAACAACCTCAAATTGAAAAACAACAACAACCTCAACATTGAAAAACACCAACAAATTCAACAGCAACCTCAACATTTAAAAACACCAACAATTTCAACAACAACCTCAACATTGAAAAACAACAACAATCTCAACATTGAAAAACACCAACAAATTCAACAACAACCTCAACATTGAAAAACAGCAACAACCTCAACATTGAAAAACACCAACAAATTCAACAACAACTTCAACATTGAAAAACACCAACAAATTCAACAACAACGTCGACATTGAAAAACACCATCAAATTCAACAACAACCTCAACATTGAAAAACAACAACAACTTCAACATTGAAAAACACCAACAAATTCAACAAAAACCTCAACATTGAAAACACCAACAAATTCAACAACAACCTCAACATTTAAAAACGCCAACAAATTCAACAACAACCTCCACATTGAAAAACAACAACCTCAACATTGAAAAACACCAACAAATTCAACAAAAAATTCAACATAGAAAAACACCAACAAATTCAACAACAACCCCGACATTGAAAAACACCAACAAATTCAACAACAACCTCAGCTTTGAAAAACAACAGCAACCTCATCATGGAAAAACACCAACAAATTCAACAACAACCTCAACATTGAAAAACAAAAACATCCTCAAAATTGAAAAACACCAACAAATTCAACAACAACCCCAACATTTAAAAACAACAACAACCTCAGCATTGAAAAACACCAACAAATTCAACAACAACTTCAACATTGAAAAACACCAACAATTTCAACAACAACCTCAACATTGAAAAACACCAACAAACTCAACAACAACCTCAACATTGAAAAACAAGAACAACCTCAACATTGAAAAACACCAACAAATTGAACAACAACCTCAACATTGAAAAACACCAACAAATTCAACAACACCTGAACATTGAAAAACACCAACAACCTCAACATTGAAAAGCACCAACAAATTCAACAACAACCTCAACATTGAAAAACAACAACAACCTCAACATTGAAAAACACCAACAAATTCAACAACGAACTCAACATTGAAAAACAACAACAAACTAAACATTGAAAAACACCAACAAATTCAACAACAACCTCAACATTGAAAAACAACAACAACCTCAACATTGAAAAACACCAACAAATTCAACAACAACCTCAACATTGAAAAACACCAACAAATTCAACAGCAACCTCAACATTGAAAAACACCAACAAATTCAACAACAACCTCGAAATTGAAAAACACCAACAAATTCAACAACAAACTCAACATTGAAAAACACCAACAAATTCAACAACAACCTCAACATTGAAAAACAACAACAACCTCAACATTGAAAAACACCAACAAATTCAACAACAACCTCAACATTGAAAAGCACCAACAAATTCAACAACAACCTCAACATTGAAAAACAACAACAACCTCAACATTGAAAAACACCAACAAATTCAACAACAACCTCAACATTGAAAAACAACAACAACCTCAACATTGAAAAACAACAACAAACTCAACATTGAAAAACACCAACAAATTCAACAACAACCTCAACATTGAAAAACAACAACAACCTCAACATTGAAAAACACCAACAAATTCAACAACAACCTCAACATTGAAAAACACCAACAAATTCAACAACAACCTCAACATTGAAAAACAACAACAACCTAAACATTGAAAAACACCAACAAATTCAACAACAACCTCAACATTGAAAAACAACAACAACCTCAACATTGAAAAACACCAACAAATTCAACAACAACTTCAACATTGAAAAACACCAACAAATTCAAAAACAACCTCGAAATTGAAAAATACCAAAAAATACAACAACAACCTCAACATTGAAAAACAACAACAACCTCAACATTGAAAAACACCAACAAATTCAACAACAACCTCAACATTGAAAAACACCAACAAATTCAACAACAACCTCAACATTGAAAAACACTAACAAATTCAACAACAACCTCGAAATTGAAAAACAACAACAAATTCAACAACAAACTCAACATTGAAAAACACCAACAAATTCAACAACAAACTCAACATTGAAAACAACAACAACCTCAACATTGAAAAACACCAACAAATTCAACAACAATCTCAACATTGAAAAGCACCAACAAATTCAACAACAACCTCAACATTGAAAAACAACAACAACCTCAACATTGAAAAACACCAACAAATTCAACAACAACCTCAACATTGAAAAACAACAACAACCTCAACATTGAAAAACACCAACAAATTCAACAACAACCTCAACATTGAAAAACAACAACAAACTCAACATTGAAAAACACCAATAAATTCAACAACAACCTCAACATTGAAAAACAACAACAACCTCAACATTGAAAAACACCAACAAATTCAGCAACAACCTCAACATTGAAAAACACCAACAAATTCAACAACAACCTCAACATTGAAAAACAACAACAACCTCAACATTGAAAAACACCAACAAATTCAACAACAACTTCAACATTGAAAAACAACAACAAATTCAACAACAACCTCGAAATTGAAAAACACCAACAAATACAACAACAACCTCAACATTGAAAAACAACAACAACCTCAACATTGAAAAACACCAACAAATTCAACAACAACCTCAACATTGAAAAACAACAACAACCTCAACATTGCAAAACACCAGCAAATTCAACAACAACCTCAACATTTAAAAACACCAACAAATTGAACAACAACCTCAACATTGAAAAACAACAACAATCTCAACATTGAAAAACACCAACAAATTCAACAACAACCTCAACATTGAAAAACAACAACAACCTCAACATTGAAAAACACCAACAAATTCAACAACAACCTTAACATTGAAAAACAACAACAAACTCAACTTTGAAAAACACCAACAAATTCAACAACAACCTCAACATTGAAAAACAACAACAACCTCAACATTGAAAAACACCAACAAATTCAACAACAACCTCAACGTTGAAAAACACCAACAAATTCAACAACAACCTCAACATTGAAAAACAACAACAACCTAAACATTGAAAAACACCAACAAATTCAACAACAACCTCAACATTGAAAAACAACAACAACCTCAACATTGAAAAACACCAACAAATTCAACAACAACCTCAACATTGAAAAACACCAACAAATTCAACAACAACCTCAGCATTGAAAAACAACAACAACCTCAACATTGCAAAACACCAGCAAATTCAACAACAACCTCAACATTGAAAAACACCAACAAATTCAACAACAACCTCAACATTGAAAAACAACA
Source organism: Isurus oxyrinchus (assembly GCA_026770705.1). Classification (NCBI taxonomy): domain Eukaryota; kingdom Metazoa; phylum Chordata; class Chondrichthyes; order Lamniformes; family Lamnidae; genus Isurus; species Isurus oxyrinchus. The sequence continues at coordinate 527,747 of JANJGN010000160.1, forward strand.
ATCTCAACATTGAAAAACACCAACAAATTCAACAACAACCTCAACATTGAAAAACAACAACAACCTCCATATTGAAAAACACCAACAAATTCAACAACAACCTCGACATTGAAAAACACCCTCAAATTCAAAATCAACCTCAACATTGAACAACACGAACAACCTCAAAATTGAAAAAACACCAAGAAATTCAACAACAACCTCAACATTTAAAAACAACAACAACCTCAACATTGAAAAACACCAACAAATTCAACAACAACCTCAACATTGAAAAACACCAACAAATTCAACAACAACCTCAACATTGAAAAACACCAACAAACTCAACCACAACCTCAACATTGAAAAATAACAACAACCTCAACATTGAAAAACACCAACAAATTCAACAACAACCTCAACATTGAAAAACACCAACAAATTCAACAACAACCTCAACATTGAAAAACACCAACAAATTCAACAACAACCTCAACATTGAAAAATAGCAACAACCTCAACATTGAATAACACCAACAAATTCAACAACAACCTCAACATTGAAAAACACCAACAAATTCAACAACAACCTCCACATTGAAAAACACCAACAAATTCAACAACAACCTCAACATTGAAAAACACCAACAAATTCAACAACAACTTCAACATTGAAAAACACCAACAAATTCAACAACAACCTCAACATTTAAAAACGCCAACAAATTCAACAACAACCTCAACATTGAAAAACAACAACCTCAACATTGAAAAACACCAACAAATTCAAAAAAAAATTCAACATAGAAAAACACCAACAAATTCAACAACAACCCCGACATTGAAAAACACCAACAAATTCAACAACAACCTCAACTTTGAAAAACAACAACAACCTCATCATGGAAAAACACCAACAAATTCAACAACAACCTCAACATTGAAAAACAACAACATCCTCAAAATTGAAAAACACCAACAAATTCAACAACAACCCCAACATTTAAAAACAACAACAACCTCAGCATTGAAAAACAACAACAAATTCAACAACAACCTCAACATTGAAAAACACCAACAAATTCAACAACAACCTCAACATTGAAAAACACCAACAAACTCAACAACAACCTCAACATTGAAAAACAACAACAACCTCAACATTAAAAAACACCAACAAATTCAACAACAACCTCAACATTGAAAAACACCAACAAATTCAACATCAACCTCAACATTGAAAAACACCAACAACCTCAACATTGAAAAACACCAACAAATTCAACAACAACCTCAACATTGAAAAACAACAACAACCTCAACATTGAAAAACACCAACAAATTCAACAACAACCTCAACATTGAAAAACAACAACAAACTAAACATTGAAAAACACCAACAAATTCAACAACAACCTCAACATTGAAAAACAACAACAACCTCAACATTGAAAAACACCAACAAATTCAACAACAACCTCAACATTGAAAAACACCAACAAATTCAACAACAACCTCAACATTGAAAAACACCAACAAATTCAACAACAACCTCGAAATTGAAAAACACCAACAAATTCAACAACAAACTCAACATTGAAAAACGCCAACAAATTCAACAACAACCTCTACATTGAAAAACAACAACAACCTCAACAATTAAAAACACGAACAAATACAACAACAACCTCAACATTGAAAAGCACCAACAAATTCAACAACAACCTCAACATTGAAAAACAACAAGAACCTCAACATTGAAAAACACCAACAAATTCAACAATAACCTCAACATTGAAAAACAACAACAACCTCAACATTGAAAAACACCAACAAATTCAACAACAACCTCAACATTGAAAAAGAACAACAAACTCAACATTGAAAAACACCAACAAATTCAACAACAACCTCAACATTGAAAAACAACAACAACCTCAACATTGAAAAACACCAACAAATTCAACAACAACCTCAACATTGAAAAACACCAACAAATTCAACAACAACCTCAACATTGAAAAACAACAACAACCAAAACATTGAAAAACACCAACAAATTCAACAACAACCTCAACATTGAAAAACAACAACAACCTCAACATTGAAAAACACCAACAAATTCAACAACAACCTCAACATTGAAAAACACCAACAAATTCAACAACAACCTCAACATTGAAAAAGAACAACCTCAACATTGAAAAACACCAACAAATTCAACAACAACCTCAACATTGAAAAACACCAACAAATTCAACAACAAACTCAGCATTGAAAAACAACAACAACCTCAACATTGAAAAACACCAACAAATTCAACAACAACCTCAACATTGAAAAACAACAACAACCTCATCATTGAAAAACACCAACAAATTCAACAACAACTTCAACATTGAAAAACGCCAACAAATTCAACAACAACCTCGAAATTGAAAAACACCAACAAATACAACAACAACCTCAACATTGAAAAACAACAACAACCTCAACATTGAAAAACACCAACAAATTCAACAATAACCTCAACATTGAAAAACACCAACAAATTCAACAACAACCTCAACATTGAAAAACACTAACAAATTCAACAACAACCTCGAATTTGAAAAACACCAAAAAATTGAACAACAACCTCAACATTGAAAAACAACAACAATCTCAACATTGAAAAACACCAACAAATTCAACAACAACCTCAACATTGAAAAACAACAACAACCTCAACATTGAAAAACACCAACAAATTCAACAACAACCTTAACATTGAAAAACAACAACAAACTCAACATTGAAAAACACCAACAAATTCAACAACAACCTCAACATTGAAAAACAACAACAACCTCAACATTGAAAAACACCAACAAATTCAACAACAACCTCAACGTTGAAAAACACCAACAAATTCAACAACAACCTCAACAGTGAAAAACAACAACAACCTAAACATTGAAAAACACCAACAAATTCAACAACAACCTCAACATTGAAAAACAACAACAACCTCAACATTGAAAAAAACCAGCAAATTCAACAACAACCTCAACATTGAAAAACACCAACAAATTCAACATTGAAAAACACCAACAAATTCAACAACCTCAACATTGAAAAACACCAACAAATTCAACAACAACCTCAACGTTGAAAAACACCAACAAATTCAACAACAACCTCAACATTGAAAAACAACAACAACCTAAACATTGAAAAACACCAACAAATTCAACAACAACCTCAACATTGAAAAACAACAACAACCTCAACATTGAAAAACACCAACAAATTGAACAACAACCTCAACATTGAAAAACACCAACAAATTGAACAACAACCTCAGCATTGAAAAACAACAACAACCTCAACTTTGAAAAACACCAACAAATTCAACAACAACCTCAACGTTGAAAAACAACAACAACCTCAACATTGAAAAACACCAACAAATTCAACAACAACTTCAACATTGAAAAACACCAACAAATTCAACAACAACCTCGAAATTGAAAAACACCAACAAATACAACAACAACCTCAACATTGAAAAACAACAACAACCTCAACATTGAAAAACACCAACAAATTCAACAACAACCTCAACATTGAAAAACAACAACAACCTCAACATTGCAAAACACCAGCAAATTCAACAACAACCTCAACATTTAAAAACACCAACAAATTCAACAACAACCTCAACATTGAAAAACAACAACAATCTCAACATTGAAAAACACCAACAAATTCAACAACAACCTCAACATTGAAAAACAACAACAACCTCCATATTGAAAAACACCAACAAATTCAACAACAACCTCGACATTGAAAAACACCCTCAAATTCAAAATCAACCTCAACATTGTAAAACACGAACAACCTCAAAATTGAAAAAACACCAAGAAATTCAACAACAACCTCAACATTTAAAAACAACAACAACCTCAACATTGAAAAACACCAACAAATTCAACAACAACCTCAACATTGAAAAACACCAACAAATTCAACAACAACCTCAACATTGAAAAACACCAACAAACTCAACCACAACCTCAACATTGAAAAATAACAACAACCTCAACATTGAAAAACACCAACAAATTCAACAACAACCTCAACATTGAAAAACACCAACAAATTCAACAACAACCTCAACATTGAAAAACACCAACAAATTCAACAACAACCTCAACATTGAAAAATAACAACAACCTCAACATTGAAAAACACCAACAAATTCAACAACAACCTCAACATTGAAAAACACCAACAAATTCAACAACAACCTCAACATTGAAAAACACCAACAAATTCAACAACAACCTCAACATTGAAAAACACCAACAAATTCAACAACAACTTCAACATTGAAAAACACCAACAAATTCAACAACAACCTCAACATTTAAAAACGCCAACAAATACAACAACAACCTCAACATTGAAAAACAACAACCTCAACATTGAAAAACACCAACAAATTCAAAAAAAAATTCAACATAGAAAAACACCAACAAATTCAACAACAACCCCGACATTGAAAAACACCAACAAATTCAACAACAACCTCAACTTTGAAAAACAACAACAACCTCATCATGGAAAAACACCAACAAATTCAACAACAACCTCAACATTGAAAAACAACAACATCCTCAAAATTGAAAAACACCAACAAATTCAACAACAACCCCAACATTTAAAAACAACAACAACCTCAGCATTGAAAAACAACAACAAATTCAACAACAACCTCAACATTGAAAAACACCAACAAATTCAACAACAACCTCAACGTTGAAAAACACCAACAAATTCAACAACAACCTCAACATTGAAAAACAACAACAACCTAAACATTGAAAAACACCAACAAATTCAACAACAACCTCAACATTGAAAAACAACAACAACCTCAACATTGAAAAACACCAACAAATTCAACAACAACCTCAACATTGAAAAACACCAACAAAATCAACAACAACCTCAACGTTGAAAAACAAGAACAACCTCAACTTTGAAAAACACCAACAAATTCAACAACAACCTCAACGTTGAAAAACAACAACAACCTCAATATTGAAAAACACCAACAAATTCAACAACAACTTCAACATTGAAAAACACCAACAAATTCAACAACAACCTCGAAATTGAAAAACACCAACAAATACAACAACAACCTCAACATTGAAAAACAACAACAACCTCAACATTGAAAAACACCAACAAATTCAACAACAACCTCAACATTGAAAAACACCAACAAATTCAACAACAACCTCAACATTGAAAAACAACAACAACCTCCATATTGAAAAACACCAACAAATTCAACAACAACCTCGACATTGAAAAACACCCTCAAATTCAAAATCAACCTCAACATTGTAAAACACGAACAACCTCAAAATTGAAAAAACACCAAGAAATTCAACAACAACCTCAACATTTAAAAACAACAACAACCTCAACATTGAAAAACACCAACAAATTCAACAACAACCTCAACATTGAAAAACACCAACAAATTCAACAACAACCTCAACATTGAAAAACACCAACAAACTCAACCACAACCTCAACATTGAAAAATAACAACAACCTCAACATTGAAAAACACCAACAAATTCATCAACAACCTCAACCTTGAAAAACACCAACAAATTCAACAACAACCTCAACATTGAAAAACACCAACAAATTCAACAACAACCTCAACATTGAAAAATAACAACAACCTCGACATTGAAAAACACCAACAAATTCAACAACAACCTCAACATTGAAAAACACCAACAAATTCAACAACAACCTCAACATTGAAAAACACCAACAAATTCAACAACAACCTCGAAATTGAAAAACACCAACAAATTCAACAACAAACTCAACATTGAAAAACGCCAACAAATTCAACAACAACCTCTACATTGAAAAACAACAACAACCTCAACAATTAAAAACACGAACAAATACAACAACAACCTCAACATTGAAAAGCACCAACAAATTCAACAACAACCTCAACATTGAAAAACAACAAGAACCTCAACATTGAAAAACACCAACAAATTCAACAATAACCTCAACATTGAAAAACAACAACAACCTCAACATTGAAAAACACCAACAAATTCAACAACAACCTCAACATTGAAAAAGAACAACAAACTCAACATTGAAAAACACCAACAAATTCAACAACAACCTCAACATTGAAAAACAACAACAACCTCAACATTGAAAAACACCAACAAATTCAACAACAACCTCAACATTGAAAAACACCAACAAATTCAACAACAACCTCAACATTGAAAAACAACAACAACCAAAACATTGAAAAACACCAACAAATTCAACAACAACCTCAACATTGAAAAACAACAACAACCTCAACATTGAAAAACACCAACAAATTCAAAAAAAAATTCAACATAGAAAAACACCAACAAATTCAACAACAACCCCGACATTGAAAAACACCAACAAATTCAACAACAACCTCAACTTTGAAAAACAACAACAACCTCATCATGGAAAAACACCAACAAATTCAACAACAACCTCAACATTGAAAAACAACAACATCCTCAAAATTGAAAAACAACAACAAATTCAACAACAACCCCAACATTTAAAAACAACAACAACCTCAGCATTGAAAAACAACAACAAATTCAACAACAACCTCAACATTGAAAAACACCAACAAATTCAACAACAACCTCAACATTGAAAAACACCAACAAACTCAACAACAACCTCAACATTGAAAAACAACAACAACCTCAACATTAAAAAACACCAACAAATTCAACAACAACCTCAACATTGAAAAACACCAACAAATTCAACATCAACCTCAACATTGAAAAACACCAACAACCTCAACATTGAAAAACACCAACAAATTCAACAACAACCTCAACATTGAAAAACAACAACAACCTCAACATTGAAAAACACCAACAAATTCAACAACAACCTCAACATTGAAAAACAACAACAAACTCAACATTGAAAAACACCAACAAATTCAACAACAACCTCAACATTGAAAAACAACAACAACCTCAACATTGAAAAACACCAACAAATTCAACAACAACCTCAACATTGAAAAACACCAACAAATTCAACAACAACCTCAACATTGAAAAACACCAACAAATTCAACAACAACCTCGAAATTGAAAAACACCAACAAATTCAACAACAAACTCAACATTGAAAAACGCCAACAAATTCAACAACAACCTCTACATTGAAAAACAACAACAACCTCAACAATTAAAAACACGAACAAATACAACAACAACCTCAACATTGAAAAGCACCAACAAATTCAACAACAACCTCAACATTGAAAAACAACAAGAACCTCAACATTGAAAAACACCAACAAATTCAACAATAACCTCAACATTGAAAAACAACAACAACCTCAACATTGAAAAACACCAACAAATTCAACAACAACCTCAACATTGAAAAAGAACAACAAACTCAACATTGAAAAACACCAACAAATTCAACAACAACCTCAACATTGAAAAACAACAACAACCTCAACATTGAAAAACACCAACAAATTCAACAACAACCTCAACATTGAAAAACACCAACAAATTCAACAACAACCTCAACATTGAAAAACAACAACAACCAAAACATTGAAAAACACCAACAAATTCAACAACAACCTCAACATTGAAAAACAACAACAACCTCAACATTGAAAAACACCAACAAATTCAACAACAACCTCAACATTGAAAAACACCAACAAATTCAACAACAACCTCAACATTGAAAAAGTACAACCTCAACATTGAAAAACACCAACAAATTCAACAACAACCTCAACATTGAAAAACACCAACAAATTCAACAACAAACTCAGCATTGAAAAACAACAACAACCTCAACATTGAAAAACACCAACAAATTCAACAACAACCTCAACATTGAAAAACAACAACAACCTCATCATTGAAAAACACCAACAAATTCAACAACAACTTCAACATTGAAAAACACCAACAAATTCAACAACAACCTCGAAATTGAAAAACACCAACAAATACAACAACAACCTCAACATTGAAAAACAACAACAACCTCAACATTGAAAAACACCAACAAATTCAACAATAACCTCAACATTGAAAAACACCAACAAATTCAACAACAACCTCAACATTGAAAAACACTAACAAATTCAACAACAACCTCGAAGTTGAAAAACACCAAAAAATTGAACAACAACCTCAACATTGAAAAACAACAACAATCTCAACATTGAAAAACACCAACAAATTCAACAACAACCTCAACATTGAAAAACAACAACAACCTCAACATTGAAAAACACCAACAAATTCAACAACAACCTTAACATTGAAAAACAACAACAAACTCAACATTGAAAAACACCAACAAATTCAACAACAACCTCAACATTGAAAACAACAACAACCTCAACATTGAAAAACACCAACAAATTCAACAACAACCTCAACGTTGAAAAACACCAACAAATTCAACAACAACCTCAACAGTGAAAAACAACAACAACCTAAACATTGAAAAACACCAACAAATTCAACAACAACCTCAACATTGAAAAACAACAACAACCTCAACATTGAAAAAAACCAGCAAATTCAACAACAACCTCAACATTGAAAAACACCAACAAATTCAACATTGAAAAACACCAACAAATTCAACAACCTCAACATTGAAAAACACCAACAAATTCAACAACAACCTCAACGTTGAAAAACACCAACAAATTCAACAACAACCTCAACATTGAAAAACAACAACAACCTAAACATTGAAAAACACCAACAAATTCAACAACAACCTCAACATTGAAAAACAACAACAACCTCAACATTGAAAAACACCAACAAATTGAACAACAACCTCAACATTGAAAAACACCAACAAATTGAACAACAACCTCAGCATTGAAAAACAACAACAACCTCAACTTTGAAAAACACCAACAAATTCAACAACAACCTCAACGTTGAAAAACAACAACAACCTCAACATTGAAAAACACCAACAAATTCAACAACAACTTCAACATTGAAAAACACCAACAAATTCAACAACAACCTCGAAATTGAAAAACACCAACAAATACAACAACAACCTCAACATTGAAAAACAACAACAACCTCAACATTGAAAAACACCAACAAATTCAACAACAACCTCAACATTGAAAAACAACAACAACCTCAACATTGCAAAACACCAGCAAATTCAACAACAACCTCAACATTTAAAAACACCAACAAATTCAACAACAACCTCAACATTGAAAAACAACAACAATCTCAACATTGAAAAACACCAACAAATTCAACAACAACCTCAACATTGAAAAACAACAACAACCTCCATATTGAAAAACACCAACAAATTCAACAACAACCTCGACATTGAAAAACACCCTCAAATTCAAAATCAACCTCAACATTGTAAAACACGAACAACCTCAAAATTGAAAAAACACCAAGAAATTCAACAACAACCTCAACATTTAAAAACAACAACAACCTCAACATTGAAAAACACCAACAAATTCAACAACAACCTCAACATTGAAAAACACCAACAAATTCAACAACAACCTCAACATTGAAAAACACCAACAAACTCAACCACAACCTCAACATTGAAAAATAACAACAACCTCAACATTGAAAAACACCAACAAATTCAACAACAACCTCAACATTGAAAAACACCAACAAATTCAACAACAACCTCAACATTGAAAAACACCAACAAATTCAACAACAACCTCAACATTGAAAAATAACAACAACCTCAACATTGAAAAACACCAACAAATTCAACAACAACCTCAACATTGAAAAACACCAACAAATTCAACAACAACCTCAACATTGAAAAACACCAACAAATTCAACAACAACCTCAACATTGAAAAACACCAACAAATTCAACAACAACTTCAACATTGAAAAACACCAACAAATTCAACAACAACCTCAACATTTAAAAACGCCAACAAATACAACAACAACCTCAACATTGAAAAACAACAACCTCAACATTGAAAAACACCAACAAATTCAAAAAAAAATTCAACATAGAAAAACACCAACAAATTCAACAACAACCCCGACATTGAAAAACACCAACAAATTCAACAACAACCTCAACTTTGAAAAACAACAACAACCTCATCATGGAAAAACACCAACAAATTCAACAACAACCTCAACATTGAAAAACAACAACATCCTCAAAATTGAAAAACACCAACAAATTCAACAACAACCTCAACATTGAAAAACAACAACAACCTCAACATTGAAAAACACCAACAAAATCAACAACAACCTCAACGTTGAAAAACAAGAACAACCTCAACTTTGAAAAACACCAACAAATTCAACAACAACCTCAACGTTGAAAAACAACAACAACCTCAATATTGAAAAACACCAACAAATTCAACAACAACTTCAACATTGAAAAACACCAACAAATTCAACAACAACCTCGAAATTGAAAAACACCAACAAATACAACAACAACCTCAACATTGAAAAACAACAACAACCTCAACATTGAAAAACACCAACAAATTCAACAACAACCTCAACATTGAAAAACACCAACAAATTCAACAACAACCTCAACATTGAAAAACAACAACAACCTCCATATTGAAAAACACCAACAAATTCAACAACAACCTCGACATTGAAAAACACCCTCAAATTCAAAATCAACCTCAACATTGTAAAACACGAACAACCTCAAAATTGAAAAAACACCAAGAAATTCAACAACAACCTCAACATTTAAAAACAACAACAACCTCAACATTGAAAAACACCAACAAATTCAACAACAACCTCAGCATTGAAAAACACCAACAAATTCAACAACAACCTCAACATTGAAAAACACCAACAAACTCAACCACAACCTCAACATTGAAAAATAACAACAACCTCAACATTGAAAAACACCAACAAATTCAACAACAACCTCAACCTTGAAAAACACCAACAAATTCAACAACAACCTCAACATTGAAAAACACCAACAAATTCAACAACAACCTCAACATTGAAAAATAACAACAACCTCAACATTGAAAAACACCAACAAATTCAACAACAACCTCAACATTGAAAAACACCAACAAATTCAACAACAACCTCAACATTGAAAAACACCAACAAATTCAACAACAACCTCGAAATTGAAAAACACCAACAAATTCAACAACAAACTCAACATTGAAAAACGCCAACAAATTCAACAACAACCTCTACATTGAAAAACAACAACAACCTCAACAATTAAAAACACGAACAAATACAACAACAACCTCAACATTGAAAAGCACCAACAAATTCAACAACAACCTCAACATTGAAAAACAACAAGAACCTCAACATTGAAAAACACCAACAAATTCAACAATAACCTCAACATTGAAAAACAACAACAACCTCAACATTGAAAAACACCAACAAATTCAACAACAACCTCAACATTGAAAAAGAACAACAAACTCAACATTGAAAAACACCAACAAATTCAACAACAACCTCAACATTGAAAAACAACAACAACCTCAACATTGAAAAACACCAACAAATTCAACAACAACCTCAACATTGAAAAACACCAACAAATTCAACAACAACCTCAACATTGAAAAACAACAACAACCAAAACATTGAAAAACACCAACAAATTCAACAACAACCTCAACATTGAAAAACAACAACAACCTCAACATTGAAAAACACCAACAAATTCAACAACAACCTCAACATTGAAAAACACCAACAAATTCAACAACAACCTCAACATTGAAAAAGAACAACCTCAACATTGAAAAACACCAACAAATTCAACAACAACCTCAACATTGAAAAACACCAACAAATTCAACAACAAACTCAGCATTGAAAAACAACAACAACCTCAACATTGAAAAACACCAACAAATTCAACAACAACCTCAACATTGAAAAACAACAACAACCTCATCATTGAAAAACACCAACAAATTCAACAACAACTTCAACATTGAAAAACACCAACAAATTCAACAACAACCTCGAAATTGAAAAACACCAACAAATACAACAACAACCTCAACATTGAAAAACAACAACAACCTCAACATTGAAAAACACCAACAAATTCAACAACAACCTCAACATTGAAAAACACCAACAAATTCAACAACAACCTCAACATTGAAAAACACCAACAAATTCAACAACAACCTCAACATTGAAAAATAACAACAACCTCAACATTGAAAAACACCAACAAATTCAACAACAACCTCAACATTGAAAAACACTAACAAATTCAACAACAACCTCGAAGTTGAAAAACACCAAAAAATTGAACAACAACCTCAACATTGAAAAACAACAACAATCTCAACATTGAAAAACACCAACAAATTCAACAACAACCTCAACATTGAAAAACAACAACAACCTCAACATTGAAAAACACCAACAAATTCAACAACAACCTTAACATTGAAAAACAACAACAAACTCAACATTGAAAAACACCAACAAATTCAACAACAACCTCAACATTGAAAAACAACAACAACCTCAACATTGAAAAACACCAACAAATTCAACAACAACCTCAACGTTGAAAAACACCAACAAATTCAACAACAACCTCAACAGTGAAAAACAACAACAACCTAAACATTGAAAAACACCAACAAATTCAACAACAACCTCAACATTGAAAAACAACAACAACCTCAACATTGAAAAAAACCAGCAAATTCAACAACAACCTCAACATTGAAAAACACCAACAAATTCAACATTGAAAAACACCAACAAATTCAACAACCTCAACATTGAAAAACACCAACAAATTCAACAACAACCTCAACGTTGAAAAACACCAACAAATTCAACAACAACCTCAACATTGAAAAACAACAACAACCTAAACATTGAAAAACACCAACAAATTCAACAACAACCTCAACATTGAAAAACAACAACAACCTCAACATTGAAAAACACCAACAAATTGAACAACAACCTCAACATTGAAAAACACCAACAAATTGAACAACAACCTCAGCATTGAAAAACAACAACAACCTCAACTTTGAAAAACACCAACAAATTCAACAACAACCTCAACGTTGAAAAACAACAACAACCTCAACATTGAAAAACACCAACAAATTCAACAACAACTTCAACATTGAAAAACACCAACAAATTCAACAACAACCTCGAAATTGAAAAACACCAACAAATACAACAACAACCTCAACATTGAAAAACAACAACAACCTCAACAATGAAAAACACCAACAAATTCAACAACAACCTCAACATTGAAAAACAACAACAACCTCAACATTGCAAAACACCAGCAAATTCAACAACAACCTCAACATTTAAAAACACCAACAAATTCAACAACAACCTCAACATTGAAAAACAACAACAATCTCAACATTGAAAAACACCAACAAATTCAACAACAACCTCAACATTGAAAAACAACAACAACCTCCATATTGAAAAACACCAACAAATTCAACAACAACCTCGACATTGAAAAACACCCTCAAATTCAAAATCAACCTCAACATTGTAAAACACGAACAACCTCAAAATTGAAAAAACACCAAGAAATTCAACAACAACCTCAACATTTAAAAACAACAACAACCTCAACATTGAAAAACACCAACAAATTCAACAACAACCTCAACATTGAAAAACACCAACAAATTCAACAACAACCTCAACATTGAAAAACACCAACAAACTCAACCACAACCTCAACATTGAAAAATAACAACAACCTCAACATTGAAAAACACCAACAAATTCAACAACAACCTCAACATTGAAAAACACCAACAAATTCAACAACAACCTCAACATTGAAAAACACCAACAAATTCAACAACAACCTCAACATTGAAAAATAACAACAACCTCAACATTGAAAAACACCAACAAATTCAACAACAACCTCAACATTGAAAAACACCAACAAATTCAACAACAACCTCAACATTGAAAAACACCAACAAATTCAACAACAACCTCAACATTGAAAAACACCAACAAATTCAACAACAACTTCAACATTGAAAAACACCAACAAATTCAACAACAACCTCAACATTTAAAAACGCCAACAAATACAACAACAACCTCAACATTGAAAAACAACAACCTCAACATTGAAAAACACCAACAAATTCAAAAAAAAATTCAACATAGAAAAACACCAACAAATTCAACAACAACCCCGACATTGAAAAACACCAACAAATTCAACAACAACCTCAACTTTGAAAAACAACAACAACCTCATCATGGAAAAACACCAACAAATTCAACAACAACCTCAACATTGAAAAACAACAACATCCTCAAAATTGAAAAACACCAACAAATTCAACAACAACCCCAACATTTAAAAACAACAACAACCTCAGCATTGAAAAACAACAACAAATTCAACAACAACCTCAACATTGAAAAACACCAACAAATTCAACAACAACCTCAACGTTGAAAAACACCAACAAATTCAACAACAACCTCAACATTGAAAAACAACAACAACCTAAACATTGAAAAACACCAACAAATTCAACAACAACCTCAACATTGAAAAACAACAACAACCTCAACATTGAAAAACACCAACAAATTCAACAACAACCTCAACATTGAAAAACACCAACAAAATCAACAACAACCTCAACGTTGAAAAACAAGAACAACCTCAACTTTGAAAAACACCAACAAATTCAACAACAACCTCAACGTTGAAAAACAACAACAACCTCAATATTGAAAAACACCAACAAATTCAACAACAACTTCAACATTGAAAAACACCAACAAATTCAACAACAACCTCGAAATTGAAAAACACCAACAAATTCAACAACAACCTCAACATTGAAAAACACCAACAAATTCAACAACAACCTCAACATTGAAAAACAACAACAACCTCCATATTGAAAAACACCAACAAATTCAACAACAACCTCGACATTGAAAAACACCCTCAAATTCAAAATCAACCTCAACATTGTAAAACACGAACAACCTCAAAATTGAAAAAACACCAAGAAATTCAACAACAACCTCAACATTTAAAAACAACAACAACCTCAACATTGAAAAACACCAACAAATTCAACAACAACCTCAACATTGAAAAACACCAACAAATTCAACAACAACCTCAACATTGAAAAACACCAACAAACTCAACCACAACCTCAACATTGAAAAATAACAACAACCTCAACATTGAAAAACACCAACAAATTCAACCACAACCTCAACCTTGAAAAACACCAACAAATTCAACAACAACCTCAACATTGAAAAACACCAACAAATTCAACAACAACCTCAACATTGAAAAATAACAACAACCTCAACATTGAAAAACACCAACAAATTCAACAACAACCTCAACATTGAAAAACACCAACAAATTCAACAACAACCTCAACATTGAAAAACACCAACAAATTCAACAACAACCTCAACATTGAAAAACATCAACAAATTCAACAACAACTTCAACATTGAAAAACACCAACAAATTCAACAACAACCTCAACATTTAAAAACGCCAACATATTCAACAACAACCTCAACATTGAAAAACAACAACCTCAACATTGAAAAACACCAACAAATTCAAAAAAAAATTCAACATAGAAAAACACCAACAAATTCAACAACAACCCCGACATTGAAAAACACCAACAAATTCAACAACAACCTCAACTTTGAAAAACAACAACAACCTCATCATGGAAAAACACCAACAAATTCAACAACAACCTCAACATTGAAAAACAACAACATCCTCAAAATTGAAAAACACCAACAAATTCAACAACAACCCCAACATTTAAAAACAACAACAACCTCAGCATTGAAAAACAACAACAAATTCAACAACAACCTCAACATTGAAAAACACCAACAAATTCAACAACAACCTCAACATTGAAAAACACCAACAAACTCAACAACAACCTCAACATTGAAAAACAACAACAACCTCAACATTGAAAAACACCAACAAATTCAACAACAACCTCAACATTGAAAAACACCAACAAATTCAACAACAACCTCAACATTGAAAAACACCATCAACCGCAACATTGAAAAACACCAACAAATTCAACAACAACCTCAACATTGAAAAACAACAACAACCTCAACATTGAAAAACACCAAAAAATTCAACAACAACCTCAACATTGAAAAACAACAACAAACTCAACATTGAAAAACACCAACAAATTCAACAACAACCTCAACATTGAAAAACAACAACAACCTCAACATTGAAAAACACCAACAAATTCAACAACAACCTCAACATTGAAAAACAACAACAAATTCAACAACAACCTCAACATTGAAAAACACCATCAAATTCAACAACAACCTCGAAATTGAAAGACACCAACAAATTCAACAACAAACTCAACATTGTAAAACGCCAACAAATTCAACAACAACCTCTACATTGAAAAACAACAACAACCTCAACATTGAAAAACACCAACAAATTCAACAACAACCTCGACATTGAAAAGCACCAACAAATTCAACAACAACCTCAACATTGAAAAACAACAAGAACCTAAACATTGAAAAACACCAACAAATTCAACAATAACCTCAACGTTGAAAAACAACAACAACCTCAACATTGAAAAACACCAACAAATTCAACAACAACCTCAACATTGAAAAAGAACAACAAACTCAACATTGAAAAACACCAACAAATTCAACAACAACCTCAACATTGAAAAACAACAACAACCTCAACATTGAAAAACACCAACAAATTCAACAACAACCTCAACATTGAAAAACACCAACAAATTCAACAACAACCTCAACATTGAAAAACAACAACAACCTAAACATTGAAAAACACCAACAAATTCAACAACAACCTCAACATTGAAAAACAACAACAACCTCAACATTGAAAAACACCAACAAATTCAACAACAACCTCAACATTGAAAAACACCAACAAATTCAACAACAACCTCAACATTGAAAAAGAACAACCTCAACATTGAAAAACACCAACAAATTCAACAACAACCTCAACATTGAAAAACACCAACAAATTCAACAACAACCTCAGCATGGAAAAACAACAACAACCTCAACATTGAAAAACACCAACAAATTCAACAACAACCTCAACATTGAAAAACAACAACAACCTCAACATTGAAAAACACCAACAAATTCAACAACAACTTCAACATTGAAAAACACCAACAAATTCAACAACAACCTCGAAATTGAAAAACACCAACAAATACAACAACAACCTCAACATTGAAAAACAACAACAACCTCAACATTGAAAAACACCAACAAATTCAACAACAACCTCAACATTGAAAAACACCAACAAATTCAACAACAACCTCAACATTGAAAAGCACTAACAAATTCAACAACAACCTCGAAATTGAAAAACACCAACAAATTGAACAACAACCTCAACATTGAAAAACAACAACAATCTCAACATTGAAAAACACTAACAAATTCAACAACAACCTCAACATTGAAAAACAACAACAACCTCAACATTGAAAAACACCAACAAATTCAACAACAACCTCAACGTTGAAAAACAACAACAACCTCAACATTGAAAAACACCAACAAATTCAACAACAACATCAACATTGAAAAACACCAACAAATTCAACAACAACCTCGAAATTGAAAAACACCAACAAATACAACAACAACCTGAACATTGAAAAACAACAACAACCTCAACATTGAAAAACACCAACAAATTCAACAACAACCTCAACATTGAAAAACAACAACAACCTCAACATTGCAAAACACCAGCAAATTCAACAACAACCTCAACATTTAAAAACACCAACAAATTCAACAACAACCTCAACATTGAAAAACAACAACAATCTCAACATTGAAAAACACCAACAAATTCAACAACAACCTCAACATTGAAAAACAACAACAACCTCCATATTGAAAAACACCAACAAATTCAACAACAACCTCGACATTGAAAAACACCCTCAAATTCAAAATCAACCTCAACATTGAAAAACACAAACAACCTCAAAATTGAAAAAACACCAACAAATTCAACAACAACCTCAACATTTAAAAACAACAACAACCTCAACATTGAAAAACACCAACAAATTCAACAACAACCTCAACATTGAAAAACACCAACAAATTCAACAACAACCTCAACATTGAAAAACACCAACAAACTCAACCACAACCTCAACATTGAAAAATAACAACAACCTCAACATTGAAAAACACCAACAAATTCAACAACAACCTCAACATTGAAAAACACCAACAAATTCAACAACAACCTCAACATTGAAAAACACCAACAAATTCAACAACAACCTCAACATTGAAAAATAACAACAACCTCAACATTGAAAAACACCAACAAATTCAACAACAACCTCAACATTGAAAAACACCAACAAATTCAACAACAACCTCAACATTGAAAAACACCAACAAATTCAACAACATCCTCAACATTGAAAAACACCAACAAATTCAACAACAACTTCAACATTGAAAAACACCAACAAATTCAACAACAACCTCAACATTTAAAAACGCCGACAAATTCAACAACAACCTCAACATTGAAAAACAACAACCTCAACATTGAAAAACACCAACAAATTCTTCAAAAAATTCAACATAGAAAAACACCAACAAATTCAACAACAACCCCGACATTGAAAAACACGAACAATTTCAACAACAACCTCAACTTTGAAAAACAACAACAAATTCAACAACAACCTCAACATTTAAAAACGCCAACAAATTCAACAACAACCTCAACATTGAAAAACAACAACCTCAACATTGAAAAACACCAACAAATTCTTCAAAAAATTCAACATAGAAAAACACCAACAAATTCAACAACAACCCCGACATTGAAAAACACGAACAATTTCAACAACAACCTCAACTTTGAAAAACAACAACAACCTCATCATGGAAAAACACCAACAAATTCAACAACAACCTCAACATTGAAAAACAACAACATCCTCAAAATTGAAAAACACCAACAAATTCAACAACAACCCCAACATTTAAAAACAACAACAACCTCAGCATTGAAAAAAAACAACAAATTCAACAACAACCTCAACATTGAAAAACACCAACAAATTCAACAACAACCTCAACATTGAAAAACACCAACAAACTCAACAACAACCTCAACATTGAAAAACACCAACAACCGCATCATTGAAAAACACCAACAAATTCAACAACAACCTCAACATTGAAAAACAACAACAACCTCAACATTGAAAAACACCAAAAAATTCAACAACAACCTCAACATTGAAAAACAACAACAAACTCAACATTGAAAAACACCAACAAATTCAACAACAACCTCAACATTGAAAAACAACAACAACCTCAACATTGAAAAACACCAACAAATTCAACAACAACCTCAACATTGAAAAACAACAACAAATTCAACAACAACCTCAACATTGAAAAACACCATCAAATTCAACAACAACCTCGAAATTGAAAGACACCAACAAATTCAACAACAAACTCAACATTGTAAAACGCCAACAAATTCAACAACAACCTCTACATTGAAAAACAACAACAACCTCAACATTGAAAAACACCAACAAATTCAACAACAACCTCAACATTGAAAAGCACCAACAAATTCAACAACAACCTCAACATTGAAAAACAACAAGAACCTAAACATTGAAAAACACCAACAAATTCAACAATAACCTCAACGTTGAAAAACAACAACAACCTCAACATTGAAAAACACCAACAAATTCAACAACAACCTCAACATTGAAAAAGAACAACAAACTCAACATTGAAAAACACCAACAAATTCAACAACAACCTCAACATTGAAAAACAACAACAACCTCAACATTGAAAAACACCAACAAATTCAACAACAACCTCAACATTGAAAAACACCAACAAATTCAACAACAACCTCAACATTGAAAAACAACAACAACCTAAACATTGAAAAACACCAACAAATTCAACAACAACCTCAACATTGAAAAACAACAGCAACCTCAACATTGAAAAACACCAACAAATTCAACAACAACCTCAACATTGAAAAACACCAACAAATTCAACAACAACCTCAACATTGAAAAAGAACAACCTCAACATTGAAAAACACCAACAAATTCAACAACAACCTCAACATTGAAAAACACCAACAAATTCAACAACAACCTCAGCATGGAAAAACAACAACAACCTCAACATTGAAAAACACCAGCAAATTCAACAACAACTTCAACATTGAAAAACACCAACAAATTCAACAACAACCTCGAAATTGAAAAACACCAACAAATACAACAACAACCTCAACATTGAAAAACAACAACAACCTCAACATTGAAAAACACCAACAAATTCAACAACAACCTCAACATTGAAAAACACCAACAAATTCAACAACAACCTCAACATTGAAAAGCACTAACAAATTCAACAACAACCTCGAAATTGAAAAACACCAACAAATTGAACAACAACCTCAACATTGAAAAACAACAACAATCTCAACATTGAAAAACACTAACAAATTCAACAACAACCTCAACATTGAAAAACAACAACAACCTCAACATTGAAAAACACCAACAAATTCAACAACAACCTTAACATTGAAAAACAACAACAAACTCAACATTGAAAAACACCAACAAATTCAACAACAACCTCAACATTGAAAAACAACAACAACCTCAACATTGAAAAACACCAACAAATTCAACAACAACCTCAACGTTGAAAAACAACAACAACCTCAACATTGAAAAACACCAACAAATTCAACAACAACATCAACATTGAAAAACACCAACAAATTCAACAACAACCTCGAAATTGAAAAACACCAACAAATACAACAACAACCTGAACATTGAAAAACAACAACAACCTCAACATTGAAAACCACCAACAAATTCAACAACAACCTCAACATTGAAAAACAACAACAACCTCAACATTGCAAAACACCAACAAATTCAACAACAACCTCAACATTTAAAAACACCAACAAATTCAACAACAACCTCAACATTGAAAAACAACAACAATCTCAACATTGAAAAACACCAACAAATTCAACAACAACCTCAACATTGAAAAACAACAACAACCTCCATATTGAAAAACACCAACAAATTCAACAACAACCTCGACATTGAAAAACACCCTCAAATTCAAAATCAACCTCAACATTGAAAAACACAAACAACCTCAAAATTGAAAAAACACCAACAAATTCAACAACAACCTCAACATTTAAAAACAACAACAACCTCAACATTGAAAAACACCAACAAATTCAACAACAACCTCAACATTGAAAAACACCAACAAATTCAACAACAACCTCAACATTGAAAAACACCAACAAACTCAACCACAACCTCAACATTGAAAAATAACAACAACCTCAACATTGAAAAACACCAACAAATTCAACAACAACCTCAACATTGAAAAACACCAACAAATTCAACAACAACCTCAACATTGAAAAACACCAACAAATTCAACAACAACCTCAACATTGAAAAATAACAACAACCTCAACATTGAAAAACACCAACAAATTCAACAACAACCTCAACATTGAAAAACACCAACAAATTCAACAACAACCTCAACATTGAAAAACACCAACAAATTCAACAACATCCTCAACATTGAAAAACACCAACAAATTCAACAACAACTTCAACATTGAAAAACACCAACAAATTCAACAACAACCTCAACATTTAAAAACGCCGACAAATTCAACAACAACCTCAACATTGAAAAACAACAACCTCAACATTGAAAAACGCCAACAAATTCTTCAAAAAATTCAACATAGAAAAACACCAACAAATTCAACAACAACCCCGACATTGAAAAACACGAACAATTTCAACAACAACCTCAACTTTGAAAAACAACAACAAATTCAACAACAACCTCAACATTTAAAAACGCCAACAAATTCAACAACAACCTCAACATTGAAAAACAACAACCTCAACATTGAAAAACACCAACAAATTCTTCAAAAAATTCAACATAGAAAAACACCAACAAATTCAACAACAACCCCGACATTGAAAAACACGAACAATTTCAACAACAACCTCAACTTTGAAAAACAACAACAACCTCATCATGGAAAAACACCAACAAATTCAACAACAACCTCAACATTGAAAAACAACAACATCCTCAAAATTGAAAAACACCAACAAATTCAACAACAACCCCAACATTTAAAAACAACAACAACCTCAGCATTGAAAAACAACAACAAATTCAACAACAACCTCAACATTGAAAAACACCAACAAATTCAACAACAACCTCAACATTGAAAAACACCAACAAACTCAACAACAACCTCAACATTGAAAAACAACAACAACCGCAACATTGAAAAACACCAAAAAATTCAACAACAACCTCAACATTGAAAAACACCAACAAATTCAACAGCAACCTCAACATTGAAAAACACCAACAACCTCAACATTGAAAAACACCAACAAATTCAACAACAACCTCAACATTGAAAAACAACAACAACCTCAACATTGAAAAACACCAACAAATTCAACAACAACCTAAACATTGAAAAACAACAACAAACTAAACATTGAAAAACACCAACAAATTCAACAACAACCTCAACATTGAAAAACACCAACAAATTCAACAACAACTTCAACATTGAAAAACGCCAACAAATTCAACAACAACCTCTACATTGAAAAACAACAACAACCTCAACATTGAAAAACACCAACAAATTCAACAACAACCTCAACATTGAAAAGCACCAACAAATTCAACAACAACCTCAACATTGAAAAACAACAACAACCTCAACATTGAAAAACACCAACAAATTCAACAATAACCTCAACATTGAAAAACAACAACAACCTCAACATTGAAAAACACCAACAAATTCAACAACAACCTCAACATTGAAAAGGAACAACAAACTCAACATTGAAAAACACCAACAAATTCAACAACAACCTCAACATTGAAAAACAACAACAACCTCAACAATGAAAAACACCAACAAATTCAACAACAACCTCAACATTGAAAAACACCAACAAATTCAACAACAACCTCAACATTGAAAAACAACAACAACCTAAACATTGAAAAACACCAACAAATTCAACAACAACCTCAACATTGAAAAACAACAACAACCTCAACATTGAAAAACACCAACAAATTCAACAACAACCTCAACATTGAAAAACACCAACAAATTCAACAACAACCTCAGCATTGAAAATCAACAACAACCTCAACATTGAAAAACACCAACAAATTCAACAACAACCTCAACATTGAAAAACAACAACAACCTCAACATTGAAAAACACCAACAAATTCAACAACAACTTCAACATTGAAAAACTCCCTCAAATTCAAAATCAACCTCAACATTGAAAAACACCAACAACCTCAACATTGAAAAATAACAGCAACCTCAACATTGAAAAACAACAACAAATTCAACAACAACCTCAACATGAAAAACACCAACAAATTCAACAACAACCTCAACATTGAAAAACACCAACAAATTCAACAACAACCTCAACATTGAAAAACAACAACAACCTAAACATTGAAAAACACCAACAAATTCAACAACAACCTCAACATTGAAAAACAACAACAACCTCAACATTGAAAAACACCAACAAATTCAACAACAACCTCAACATTGAAAAACACCAACAAATTCAACAACAACCTCAGCATTGAAAAAAAACAACAACCTCAACATTGAAAAACACCAACAAATTCAACAACTTCAACATTGAAAAACAACAACCTCAACATTGAAAAACACCAGCAAATTCAACAAAAACTTCAACATTGAAAAACACCAACAAATTCAACAACAACCTCGAAATTGAATAACACCAACAAATACAACAACCACCTCAACATTGAAAAACAACAAAAACCTCAACATTGAAAAACACCAACAAATTCAACAACAACCTCAACATTGAAAAACAACAGCAACCTCAACATTGCAAAACACCAACAAATTCAACAACAACCTCAACATTTAAAAACAACAACAAATTCAACAACAACCTCAACATTGAAAAACAACAACAATCTCAACATTGAAAAACACCAACAAATTCAACAACAACCTCAACATTGAAAAACAACAACAACCTCAACATTGAAAAACACCAACAAATTCAACAACAACCTCAACATTGAAAAACACCAACAAATTCAACAACAACCTCAACATTGAAAAACACCAACAAACTCAACAACAACCTCAACATTGAAAAATAACAACAACCTCAACATTGAAAAACAACAACAAATTCAACAACAACCTCAACATGAAAAACACCAACAAATTCAACAACAACCTCAACATTGAAAAACACCAACAAATTCAACAACAACCTCAACATTGAAAAACAACGACAACCTAAACATTGAAAAACACCAACAAATTCAACAACAACCTCAACATTGAAAAACAACAACAACCTCAACATTGAAAAACACCAACAAATTCAACAACAACCTCAACATTGAAAAACACCAACAAATTCAACAACAACCTCAGCATTGAAAAAAAACAACAACCTCAACATTGAAAAACACCAACAAATTCAACAACAACCTCAACATTGAAAAACAACAACCTCAACATTGAAAAACACCAGCAAATTCAACAAAAACTTCAACATTGAAAAACACCAACAAATTCAACAACAACCTCGAAATTGAATAACACCAACAAATACAACAACCACCTCAACATTTAAAAACAACAAAAACCTCAACATTGAAAAACACCAACAAATTCAACAACAACCTCAACATTGAAAAACAAGAACAACCTCAACATTGCAAAACACCAACAAATTCAACAACAACCTCAACATTTAAAAACAACAACAAATTCAACAACAACCTCAACATTGAAAAACAACAACAATCTCAACATTGAAAAACACCAACAAATTCAACAACAACCTCAACATTGAAAAACAACAACAACCTCAACATTGAAAAACACCAACAAATTCAACAACAACCTCAACATTGAAAAGCACCAACAAATTCAACAACAACCTCAACATTGAAAAACACCAACAAACTCAACAACAACCTCAACATTGAAAAATACCAAAAACCTCAACATTGAAAAACACCAACAAATTCAACAACAAACTCAACATTGAAAAACACCAACAAATTCAACGACAAACTCAAGATTGAAAAACACCCACAAATTCAACAACCTCAACATTGAAAAACAACAACAACCTGATCATTGAAAAACACCAACAATTTCAACAACAACCTCAACATTGAAAAACACCAACAAATTCAACAACAACCTTAACATTGAAAAACAACAACAACCTCAACATTGAAAAACACCAACAAATTCAACAACAACTTCAACATTGAAAAACACCAACAAATTCAACAACAACCTCGAAATTGAAAAACAACAACAAATACAACAACAACCTCAGCATTGAAAAACAACAACAACCTCAACATTGAAAAACACCAACAAATTCAACAACAACCTCAACATTGAAAAACACCAACAAATTCAACAACAACCTCAACATTGAAAAACACTAACAAATTCAACAACAACCTCGAAATTGAAAAACACCAACAAATTGAACAACAACCTCAACATTGAAAAACAACAACAATCTCAACATTGAAAAACACCAACAAATTCAACAACAACCTCAACATTGAAAAACAACAACAACCTCAACATTGAAAAACACCAACAAATTCAACAACAACCTTAACATTGAAAAACAACAACAAACTCAACATTGAAAAACACCAACAAATTCAACAACAACCTCAACATTGAAAAACAACAACAACCTCAACATTGAAAAACACCAACAAATTCAACAACAACCTCAACGTTGAAAAACAACAACAACCTCAACAGTGAAAAACCCCACCATTTCAACAACAACATCAACATTGAAAAACAGCATCAAATTCAACAACAACCTCGAAATTGAAAAACACCAACAAATACAACAACAACCTCAACATTGAAAAACAACAACAACCTCAACATTGAAAAACACCAACAAATTCAACAACAACCTCAACATTGAAAAACAACAACAACCTCAACATTGAAAAACACCAGCAAATTCAACAAAAACCTCAACATTTAAAAACACCAACAAATTCAACAACAACCTCAACATTGAAAAACAACAACAATCTCAACATTGAAAAACACCAACAAATTCAACAACAACCTCAACATTGAAAAACAGCAACAACCTCCATATTGAAAAACACCAACAAATTCAACAACAACCTCGACATTGAAAAACACCCTCAAATTCAAAATCAACCTCAACATTGAAAAACACAAACAACCTCAAAATTGAAAAAACACCAACAAATTCAACAACAACCTCAACATTTAAAAACAACAACAACCTCAACATTGAAAAACACCAACAAATTCAACAACAACCTCAACATTGAAAAACACCAACAAATTCAACAACAACCTCAATATTGAAAAAAACCAACAAACTCAACCACAACCTCAACATTGAAAAATAACAACAACCTCAACATTGAAAAACACCAACAAATTCAACAACAACCTCAACTTTGAAAAACACCAACAAATTCAACAACAACCTCAACATTGAAAAACACCAACAAATTCAACAACAACCTCAACATTGAAAAACAACAACAACCTCAACATTGAAAAACACCAACAAATTCAACAACAACTTCAACATTGAAAAACACCAACAAATTCAACAACAACCTCAACATTGTAAAACACCAACAAATTCAACAACAACCTCGAAATTGAAAAACACCAACAAATTCAACAACAAACTCAACATTGAAAAACGCCAACAAATTCAACAACAACCTCTACATTGAAAAACAACAACAACCTCAACATTGAAAAACACCAACAAATTCAACAACAACCTCAACATTGAAAAGCACCAACAAATTCAACAACAACCTCAACATTGAAAAACAACAACAACCTCAACATTGAAAAACACCAACAAATTCAACAATAACCTCAACATTGAAAAACAACAACAACCTCAACTTTGAAAAACACCAACAAATTCAACAACAACCTCAACATTGAAAAAGAACAACAAACTCAACATTGAAAAACACCAACAAATTCAACAACAACCTCAACATTGAAAAACAACAACAACCTCAACATTGAAAAACACCAACAAATTCAACAACAACCTCAACATTGAAAAACACCAACAAATGCAACAACAACCTCAACATTGAAAAACAACATCAACCTAAACATTGAAAAACACCAACAAATTCAACAACAACCTCAACATTGAAAAACAACAACAACCTCAACATTGAAAAACACCAACAATTTCAACAACAACCTCAACATTGAAAAACACCAACAAATTCAACAACAACCTCAGCATTGAAAATCAACAACAACCTCAACATTGAAAAACACCAACAAATTCAACAACAACCTCAACATTGAAAAACAACAACAACCTCAACATTGAAAAACACCAACAAATTCAACAACAACTTCAACATTGAAAAACACCCTCAAATTCAAAATCAACCTCAACATTGAAAAACACCAACAACCTCAAAATTGAAAAAACACCAACAAATTCAACAACAACCTCAACATTTAAAAACAACAACAACCTCAACATTGAAAAACACCAACAAATTCAACAACAACCTCAACATTGAAAAACACCAACAAATTCAACAACAACCTCAACATTGAAAAACACCAACAAACTCAACAACAACCTCAACATTGAAAAATAACAACAACCTCAACATTGAAAAACAACAACAAATTCAACAACAACCTCAACATGAAAAACACCAACAAATTCAACAACAACCTCAACATTGAAAAACACCAACAAATTCAACAACAACCTCAACATTGAAAAACAACGACAACCTAAACATTGAAAAACACCAACAAATTCAACAACAACCTCAACATTGAAAAACAACAACAACCTCAACATTGAAAAACACCAACAAATTCAACAACAACCTCAACATTGAAAAACACCAACAAATTCAACAACAACCTCAGCATTGAAAAAAAACAACAACCTCAACATTGAAAAACACCAACAAATTCAACAACAACCTCAACATTGAAAAACAACAACCTCAACATTGAAAAACACCAGCAAATTCAACAAAAACTTCAACATTGAAAAACACCAACAAATTCAACAACAACCTCGAAATTGAATAACACCAACAAATACAACAACCACCTCAACATTGAAAAACAACAAAAACCTCAACATTGAAAAACACCAACAAATTCAACAACAACCTCAACATTGAAAAACAAGAACAACCTCAACATTGCAAAACACCAACAAATTCAACAACAACCTCAACATTTAAAAACAACAACAAATTCAACAACAACCTCAACATTGAAAAACAACAACAATCTCAACATTGAAAAACACCAACAAATTCAACAACAACCTCAACATTGAAAAACAACAACAACCTCAACATTGAAAAACACCAACAAATTCAACAACAACCTCAACATTGAAAAGCACCAACAAATTCAACAACAACCTCAACATTGAAAAACACCAACAAACTCAACAACAACCTCAACATTGAAAAATACCAAAAACCTCAACATTGAAAAACACCAACAAATTCAACAACAAACTCAACATTGAAAAACACCAACAAATTCAACAACAAACTCAAGATTGAAAAACACTCACAAATTCACCAACCTCAACATTGAAAAACAACAACAACCTGATCATTGAAAAACACCAACAATTTCAACAACAACCTCAACATTGAAAAACACCAACAAATTCAACAACAACCTTAACATTGAAAAACAACAACAACCTCAACATTGAAAAACACCAACAAATTCAACAACAACTTCAACATTGAAAAACACCAACAAATTCAACAACAACCTCGAAATTGAAAAACACCAACAAATACAACAACAACCTCAACATTGAAAAACAACAACAACCTCAACATTGAAAAACACCAACAAATTCAACAACAACCTCAACATTGAAAAACACCAACAAATTCAACAACAACCTCAACATTGAAAAACACTAACAAATTCAACAACAACCTCGAAATTGAAAAACACCAACAAATTGAACAACAACCTCAACATTGAAAAACAACAACAATCTCAACATTGAAAAACACCAACAAATTCAACAACAACCTCAACATTGAAAAACAACAACAAGCTCAACATTGAAAAACACCAACAAATTCAACAACAACCTTAACATTGAAAAACAACAACAAACTCAACATTGAAAAACACCAACAAATTCAACAACAACCTCAACATTGAAAAACAACAACAACCTCAACATTGAAAAACACCAACAAATTCAACAACAACCTCAACGTTGAAAAACAACAACAACCTCAACATTGAAAAACCCCACCATTTCAACAACAACATCAACATTGAAAAACACCAACAAATTCAACAACAACCTCGAAATTGAAAAACACCAACAAATACAACAACAACCTCAACATTGAAAAAAAACAACAACCTCAACATTGAAAAACACCAACAAATTCAACAACAACCTCAACATTGAAAAACAACAACAACCTCAACATTGAAAAACACCAGCAAATTCAACAAAAACCTCAACATTTAAAAACACCAACAAATTCAACAACAACCTCAACATTGAAAAACAACAACAATCTCAACATTGAAAAACACCAACAAATTCAACAACAACCTCAACATTGAAAAACAGCAACAACCTCCATATTGAAAAACACCAACAACTTCAACAACAACCTCGACATTGAAAAACACCCACAAATTCAAAATCAACCTCAACATTGAAAAACACAAACAACCTCAAAATTGAAAAAACACCAACAAATTCAACAACAACCTCAACATTTAAAAACAACAACAACCTCAACATTGAAAAACACCAACAAATTCAACAACAACCTCAACATTGAAAAACACCAACAAATTCAACAACAACCTCAACATTGAAAAAAACCAACAAACTCAACCACAACCTCAACATTGAAAAATAACAACAACCTCAACATTGAAAAACACCAACAAATTCAACAACAACCTCAACATTGAAAAACACCAACAAATTCAACAACAACCTCAACATTGAAAAACACCAACAAATTCAACAACAACCTCAACATTGAAAAATAACAACAACCTCAACATTGAAAAACACCAACAAATTCAACAACAACCTCAACATTGAAAAACACCAACAAATTCAACAACAACCTCAACATTGAAAAACACCAACAAATTCAACAACAACCTTAACATTGAAAAACACCAACAAATTCAACAACAACTTCAACATTGAAAAACACCAACAAATTCAACAACAACCTCAACATTTAAAAACGCCAACAAATTCAACAACAACCTCAACATTGAAAAACAACAACCTCAACATTGAAAAACACCAACAAATTCTTCAAAAAATTCAACATAGAAAAACACCAACAAATTCAACAACAACCCCGACATTGAAAAACACCAACAAATTCAACAACAACCTCAACTTTGAAAAACAACAACAACCTCATCATGGAAAAACACCAACAAATTCAACAACAACCTCAACATTGAAAAACGACAACATCCTCAAAATTGAAAAACACCAACAAATTCAACAACAACCCCAACATTTAAAAACAACAACAACCTCAGCATTGAAAAACAACAACAAATTCAACAACGACCTCAACATTGAAAAACACCAACAAATTCAACAACAACCTCAACATTGAAAAACACCAACAAACTCAACAACAACCTCAACATTGAAAAACAACAACAACCGCAACATTGAAAAACACCAACAAATTCAACAACAACCTCAACATTGAAAAACACCAACAAATTCTACAGCAACCTCAACATTGAAAAACACCAACAACCTCAACATTGAAAAACACCAACAAATTCAACAACAACCTCAACATTGAAAAACAACAACAACCTCAACATTGAAAAACACCAACAAATTCAACAACAACCTCAACATTGAAAAACAACAACAAACTAAACATTGAAAAACACCAACAAATTCAACAACAACCGCAACATTGAAAAACAAACAACAACTTCAACATTGAAAAACACCAACAAATTCAACAACAACCTCGAAATTGAAAAACACCAACAAGTTCAACAACAACCTAAACATTGAAAAACACCAACAAATTCAACAACAACCTCAACATTGAAAAACAACAACAACCTCAACATTGAAAAACACCAACAAATTCAACAACAACCTCAACGTTGAAAAACACCAACAAATTCAACAACAACCTCAACATTGAAAAACAACAACAACCTCAACATTGAAAAAAACCAACAAATTCAACAACAACCTCAACATTGAAAAACACCAACAAATTCAACAACAACCTCAACATTGAAAAACACCAACAAACTCAACAACAACCTCAACATTGAAAAATAATAACAACCTCAACATTGAAAAACACCAACAAATTCAAAAACAACCTCAACATTGAAAAACACCAACAAATTCAACAACAACCTCAACATTGGAAAACATCAACAACCTCAACATTGAAAAACACCAACAAATTCAACAACAACCTCAACATTGAAAAACACCAACAAATTCAACAACAACCTCAACATTGAAAAACAACAACAACCTCAACATTGCAAAACACCAGCAAATTCAACAACAACCTCAACATTTAAAAACAACAACAAATTCAACAACAACCTCTACATTGAAAAACAACAACAACCTCAACATTGAAAAACACCAACAAATTCAACAACAACCTCAACATTGAAAAACACCAACAAATTCAACAACAACCTCAACATTGAAAAACAACAACAACCTCAACATTGAAAAACACCAACAAATTCAACAATAACCTCAACATTGAAAAACAACAACAACCTCAACATTGAAAAACACCAACAAATTCAACAACAACCTCAACTTTGAAAAAGAACAACAAACTCAACATTGAAAAACACCAACAAATTCAACAACAACCTCAACATTGAAAAACAACAACAACCTCAACATTGAAAAACACCAACAAATTCAACAACAACCTCAACATTGAAAAACACCAACAAATTCAACAACAACCTCAACATTGAAAAACAACAACAACCTAAACATTGAAAAACACCAACAAATTCAGCAACAAACTCAACATTGAAAAACAACAACAACCTCAACATTGAAAAACACCAACAAATTCAACAACAACCTCAACATTGAAAAACACCAACAAATTCAACAACAACCTCAGCATTGAAATTCAACAACAACCTCAACATTGAAAAACACCAACAAATTCAACAACAACCTCAACATTGAAAAACAACAACAACCACAACATTGAAAAACACCAACAAATTCAACAACAACTTCAACATTGAAAAACACCCTCAAATTCAAAATCAACCTCAACATTGAAAAACACGAACAACCTCAAAATTGAAAAAACACCAACAAATTCAACAACAACCCCAACATTTAAAAACAACAACAACCTCAGCATTGAAAAACAACAACAAATTCAACAACAACCTCAACATTGAAAAACACCAACAAATTCAACAACAACCTCAACATTGAAAAACACCAACAAACTCAACAACAACCTCAACATTGAAAAACAACAACAACCTCAACATTGAAAAACACCAACAAATTCAACAACAACCTCAACATTGAAAAACACCAACAAATTCAACAACAACCTCAACATTGAAAAACACCAACAACCTCAACATTGAAAAACACCAACAAATTCAACAACAACCTCAACATTGAAAAACAACAACAACCTCAACATTGAAAAACACCAACAAATTCAACAACAACCTCAACATTGAAAAACAACAACAAACTAAACATTGAAAAACACCAACAAATTCAACAACAACCTCAACATTGAAAAACAACAACAACCTCAACATTGAAAAACACCAACAAATTCAACAACAACCTCAACATTGAAAAACACCAACAAATTCAACAACAACCTCAACATTGTAAAACACCAACAAATTCAACAACAACCTCGAAATTGAAAAACACCAACAAATTCAACAACAAACTCAACATTGAAAAACGCAAACAAATTCAACAACAACCTCTACATTGAAAAACAACAACAACCTCAACATTGAAAAACACCAACAAATTCAACAACAACCTCAACATTGAAAAGCACCAACAAATTCAACAACAACCTCAACATTGAAAAACAACAACAACCTCAACATTGAAAAAACACCAACAAATTCAACAATTACCTCAACATTGAAAAACAACAACCTCAACATTGAAAAACACCAACAAATTCAACAACAACCTCAACATTGAAAAAGAACAACAAACTCAACATTGAAAAACACCAACAAATTCAACAACAACCTCAACATTGAAAAACAACAACAAATTCAACAAAAAATTCAACATAGAAAAACACCAACAAATTCAACAACAACCCCGACATTGAAAAACACCAACAAATTCAACAACAACCTCAACATTGAAAAACACCAACAAACTCAACAACAACCTGAACATTGAAAAATAAGAACAACCTCAACATTGAAAAACACCAACAAATTCAACAACAACCTCAACATTGAAAAACAACAACAACCTCAACATTGAAAAACACCAACAAATTCAACAACAACCTCAACATTGAAAAACAACAACAACCTCAACATTGAAAAACACCAACAAATTCAACAACAACCTCAACATTGAAAAACACCAACAAATTCAACAACAACCTCAGCATTGAAAAACAACAACAACCTCAACATTGAAAAACACCAACAAATTCAACAACAACTTCAACATTGAAAAACACCAACAAATTCAACAACAACCTCGAAATTGAAAAACACCAACAAATTCAACAACAACCTAAACATTGAAAAACACCAACAAATTCAACAACAACCTCAACATTGAAAAACAACAACAACCTCAACATTGAAAAACACCAACAAATTCAACAACAACCTCAACGTTGAAAAACACCAACAAATTCAACAACAACCTCAACATTGAAAAACAACAACAACCTCAACATTGAAAAAAACCAACAAATTCAACAACAACCTCAACATTGAAAAACACCAACAAATTCAACAACAACCTCAACATTGAAAAACACCAACAAACTCAACAACAACCTCAACATTGAAAAATAATAACAACCTCAACATTGAAAAACACCAACAAATTCAAAAACAACCTCAACATTGAAAAACACCAACAAATTCAACAACAACCTCAACATTGGAAAACATCAACAACCTCAACATTGAAAAACACCAACAAATTCAACAACAACCTCAACATTGAAAAAACACCAACAAATTCAACAACAACCTCAACATTGAAAAACAACAACAACCTCAACATTGCAAAACACCAGCAAATTCAACAACAACCTCAACATTTAAAAACAACAACAAATTCAACAACAACCTCAACATTGAAAAACAACAACAATCTCAAATTTGAAAAACACCAACAAATTCAACAACAACCTCAACATTGAAAAACAACAACAACCTCAACATTGAAAAACACCAACAAATTCAACAACAACCTCAACATTGAAAAGCACCAACAAATTCAACAACAACCTCAACATTGAAAAACACCAACAAACTCAACAACAACCTCAACATTGAAAAATACCAAAAACCTCAACATTGAAAAAAACCAACAAATTCAACAACAACCTCAACATTGAAAAACACCAACAAATTCAACAACAAACTCAAGATTGAAAAACACCCACAAATTCAACTACCTCAACATTGAAAAACAACAACAACCTGATCATTGAAAAACACCAACAAATTCAACAACAACCTCAACATTGAAAAACACCAACAAATTCAACAACAACCTTAACATTGAAAAACAACAACAACCTCAACATGGAAAAACACCAACAAATTCAACAACAACCTCAACATTGAAAAACAACAACAACCTCAACATTGAAAAACACCAATAAACTCAACAACAACCTCAACATTGAAAAATACCAACAACCTCAACATTGAAAAACACCAACAAATTCAACAACAACCTCAACATTGAAAAACACCAACAAATTCAACAACAACCTCAACATTGAAAAACACCAACAAATTCAACAACAACCTCAACATTGAAAAACAACAACAAACTCAACATTGAAAAACACCAACAAATTCAACAACAACCTCAACATTGAAAAACAACAACAACCTCAACATTGAAAAACACCAACAAATTCAACAATAACCTCAACATTGAAAAACAACAACAACCTCAACATTGAAAAACACAAACAAATTCAACAACAACATCGAAATTGAAAAACACCAACAAATTCAACAACAACCTCAACATTGAAAAACAACAACAACCTCAACATTGAAAAACACCAACAAATTCAACAACAACCTCAACATTGAAAAACAACAACCTCAACATTGAAAAACACCAACAAATTCAACAACAACCTCAACATTGAAAAACACCAACAAATTCAACAACAACCTCAGCATTGAAAAACAACAACAACCTCAACATTGAAAAACACCAACAAATTCAACAACAACCTCAACATTGAAAAACAACAACAACCTCAACATTGAAAAACACCAACAAATTCAACAACAACCTCAACATTGAAAAACACCAACAAATTCAACAACAACCTCAACATTGAAAAACAACAACAACCTAAACATTGAAAAACACCAACAAATTCAACAACAACCTCAACATTGAAAAACAATAACAACATCAACATTGAAAAACACCAACAAATTCAACAACAACCTCAACATTGAAAAACACCAACAAATTCAACAACAACCTCAGCATTGAAAATCAACAACAACCTCAACATTGAAAAACACCAACAAATTCAACAACAACCTCAACATTGAAAAACAACAACAACCTCAACATTGAAAAACACCAACAAATTCAACAACAACTTCAACATTGAAAAACACCCTCAAATTCAAAATCAACCTCAACATTGAAAAACACCAACAACCTCAAAATTGAAAAAACACCAACAAATTCAACAACAACCCCAACATTTAAAAACAACAACAACCTCAGCATTGAAAAACAACAACAAATTCAACAACAACCTCAACATTGAAAAACACCAACAAATTCAACAACAACCTCACATTGAAAAACACCAACAAACTCAACAACAACCTCAACATTGAAAAACAACAACAACCTCAACATTGAAAAACACCAACAAATTCAACAACAACCTCAACATTGAAAAACACCAACAAATTCAACAACAACCTCAACATTGAAAAACACCAACAACCTCAACATTGAAAAACACCAACAAATTCAACAACAACCTCAACATTGAAAAACAATAACAACCTCAACATTGAAAAACACCAACAAATTCAACAACAACCTCAACATTGAAAAACAACAACAAACTAAACATTGAAAAACACCAACAAATTCAACAACAACCTCAACATTGAAAAACAACAACAACCACAACATTGAAAAACACCAACAAATTCAACAACAACCTCAACATTGAAAAACACCAACAAATTCAACAACAACCTCAACATTGTAAAACACCAACAAATTCAACAACAACCTCGAAATTGAAAAACACCAACAAATTCAACAACAAACTCAACATTGAAAAACGCCAACAAATTCAACAACAACCTTTACATTGAAAAACAACAACAACCTCAACATTGAAAAACACCAACAAATTCAACAACAACCTCAACATTGAAAAGCACCAACAAATTCAACAACAACCTCAACATTGAAAAACAACAACAACCTCAACATTGAAAAACACCAACAAATTCAACAATTACCTCAACATTGAAAAACAACAACAACCTCAACATTGAAAAACACCAACAAATTCAACAACAACCTCAACATTGAAAAAGAACAACAAACTCAACATTGAAAAACACCAACAAATTCAACAACAACCTCAACATTGAAAAACAACAACAAATTCAACAAAAAATTCAACATAGAAAAACACCAACAAATTCAACAACAACCCCGACATTGAAAAACACCAACAAATTCAACAACAACCTCAACATTGAAAAACACCAACAAACTCAACAACAACCTGAACATTGAAAAATAACAACAACCTCAACATTGAAAAAAACCAACAAATTCAACAACAACCTCAACATTGAAAAACACCAACAAATTCAACAACAAACTCAAGATTGTAAAACACCCACAAATTCAACTACCTCAACATTGAAAAACAACAACAACCTGATCATTGAAAAACACCAACAAATTCAACAACAACCTCAACATTGAAAAACACCAACAAATTCAACAACAACCTTAACATTGAAAAACAACAACAACCTCAACATGGAAAAACACCAACAAATTCAACAACAACCTCAACATTGAAAAACAACAACAACCTCAACATTGAAAAACACCAATAAACTCAACAACAACCTCAACATTGAAAAATACCAACAACCTCAACATTGAAAAACACCAACAAATTCAACAACAACCTCAACATTGAAAAACACCAACAAATTCAACAACAACCTCAACATTGAAAAACACCAACAAATTCAACAACAACCTCAACATTGAAAAACAACAACAAACTCAACATTGAAAAACACCAACAAATTCAACAACAACCTCAACATTGAAAAACAACAACAACCTCAACATTGAAAAACACCAACAAATTCAACAATAACCTCAACATTGAAAAACAACAACAACCTCAACATTGAAAAACACAAACAAATTCAACAACAACATCGAAATTGAGAAACACCAACAAATTCAACAACAACCTCAACATTGAAAAACAACAACAACCTCAACATTGAAAAACACCAACAAATTCAACAACAACCTCAACATTGAAAAACAACAACCTCAACATTGAAAAACACCAACAAATTCAACAACAACCTCAACATTGAAAAACACCAACAAATTCAACAACAACCTCAGCATTGAAAAACAACAACAACCTCAACATTGAAAAACACCAACAAATTCAACAACAACCTCAACATTGAAAAACAACAACAACCTCAACATTGAAAAACACCAACAAATTCAACAACAACCTCAACATTGAAAAACACCAACAAATTCAACAACAACCTCAACATTGAAAAACAACAACAACCTAAACATTGAAAAACACCAACAAATTCAACAACAACCTCAACATTGAAAAACAATAACAACATCAACATTGAAAAACACCAACAAATTCAACAACAACCTCAACATTGAAAAACACCAACAAATTCAACAACAACCTCAGCATTGAAAATCAACAACAACCTCAACATTGAAAAACACCAACAAATTCAACAACAACCTCAACATTGAAAAACAACAACAACCTCAACATTGAAAAACACCAACAAATTCAACAACAACTTCAACATTGAAAAACACCCTCAAATTCAAAATCAACCTCAACATTGAAAAACACCAACAACCTCAAAATTGAAAAAACACCAACAAATTCAACAACAACCCCAACATTTAAAAACAACAACAACCTCAGCATTGAAAAACAACAACAAATTCAACAACAACCTCAACATTGAAAAACACCAACAAATTCAACAACAACCTCACATTGAAAAACACCAACAAACTCAAAAACAACCTCAACATTGAAAAACAACAACAACCTCAACATTGAAAAACACCAACAAATTCAACAACAACCTCAACATTGAAAAACACCAACAAATTCAACAACAACCTCAACATTGAAAAACACCAACAACCTCAACATTGAAAAACACCAACAAATTCAACAACAACCTCAACATTGAAAAACAATAACAACCTCAACATTGAAAAACACCAACAAATTCAACAACAACCTCAACATTGAAAAACAACAACAAACTAAACATTGAAAAACACCAACAAATTCAACAACAACCTCAACATTGAAAAACAACAACAACCACAACATTGAAAAACACCAACAAATTCAACAACAACCTCAACATTGAAAAACACCAACAAATTCAACAACAACCTCAACATTGTAAAACACCAACAAATTCAACAACAACCTCGAAATTGAAAAACACCAACAAATTCAACAACAAACTCAACATTGAAAAACGCCAACAAATTCAACAACAACCTTTACATTGAAAAACAACAACAACCTCAACATTGAAAAACACCAACAAATTCAACAACAACCTCAACATTGAAAAGCACCAACAAATTCAACAACAACCTCAACATTGAAAAACAACAACAACCTCAACATTGAAAAACACCAACAAATTCAACAATTACCTCAACATTGAAAAACAACAACAACCTCAACATTGAAAAACACCAACAAATTCAACAACAACCTCAACATTGAAAAAGAACAACAAACTCAACATTGAAAAACACCAACAAATTCAACAACAACCTCAACATTGAAAAACAACAACAAATTCAACAAAAAATTCAACATAGAAAAACACCAACAAATTCAACAACAACCCCGACATTGAAAAACACCAACAAATTCAACAACAACCTCAACATTGAAAAACACCAACAAACTCAACAACAACCTGAACATTGAAAAATAACAACAACCTCAACATTGAAAAACACCAACAAATTCAACAACAACCTCAACATTGAAAAACACCAACAAATTCAAAATCAACCTCAACATTGAAAAACAACAACAACCTCAACATTGAAAAACACCAACAAATTCAACAACAACCTCAACATTGAAAAACACCAACAAATTCAACAACAACCTCAGCATTGAAAAACAACAACAACCTCAACATTGAAAAACACCAACAAATTCAACAACAACTTCAACATTGAAAAACACCAACAAATTCAACAACAACCTCGAAATTGAAAAACACCAACAAATTCAACAACAACCTAAACATTGAAAAACACCAACAAATTCAACAACAACCTCAACATTGAAAAACAACAACAACCTCAACATTGAAAAAAACCAACAAATTCAACAACAACCTCAACATTGAAAAACACCAACAAATTCAACAACAACCTCAACATTGAAAAACACCAACAAACTCAACAACAACCTCAACATTGAAAAATAATAACAACCTCAACATTGAAAAACACCAACAAATTCAAAAACAACCTCAACATTGAAAAACACCAACAAATTCAACAACAACCTCAACATTGGAAAACATCGACAACCTCAACATTGAAAAACACCAACAAATTCAACAACAACCTCAACATTGAAAAACACCAACAAATTCAACAACAACCTCAACATTGAAAAACAACAACAACCTCAACATTGCAAAACACCAGCAAATTCAACAACAACCTCAACATTTAAAAACAACAACAAATTCAACAACAACCTCAACATTGAAAAACAACAACAATCTCAAATTTGAAAAACACCAACAAATTCAACAACAACCTCAACATTGAAAAACAACAACAACCTCAACATTGAAAAACACCAACAAATTCAACAACAACCTCAACATTGAAAAGCACCAACAAATTCAACAACAACCTCAACATTGAAAAACACCAACAAACTCAACAACAACCTCAACATTGAAAAATACCAAAAACCTCAACATTGAAAAACACCAACAAATTCAACAACAACCTCAACATTGAAAAACACCAACAAATTCAACAACAAACTCAAGATTGAAAAACACCCACAAATTCAACAACCTCAACATTGAAAAACAACAACAACCTGATCATTGAAAAACACCAACAAATTCAACAACAACCTCAACATTGAAAAACACCAACAAATTCAACAACAACCTTAACATTGAAAAACAACAACAACCTCAACATTGAAAAACACCAACAAATTCAACAACAACCTCAACATTGAAAAACAACAACAACCTCAACATTGAAAAACACCAACAAATTCAACAACAACCTCAACATTGAAAAACACCAACAAATTCAACAACAACCTCAACATTGAAAAACACCAACAAATTCAACAACAACCTCAACATTGAAAAACAACAACAAACTCAACATTGAAAAACACCAACAAATTCAACAACAACCTCAACATTGAAAAACAACAACAACCTCAACACTGAAAAACACCAACAAATTCAACAATAACCTCAACATTGAAAAACAACAACAACCTCAACATTGAAAAACACAAACAAATTCAACAACAACATCGAAATTGAAAAACACCAACAAATTCAACAACAACCTCAACATTGAAAAACAACAACAACCTCAACATTGAAAAACACCAACAAATTCAACAACAACCTCAACATTGAAAAACAACAACCTCAACATTGAAAAACACCAACAAATTCAACAACAACCTCAACATTGAAAAACACCAACAAATTCAACAACAACCTCAGCATTGAAAAACAACAACAACCTCAACATTGAAAAACACCAACAAATTCAACAACAACTTCAACATTGAAAAACACCAACAAATTCAACAACAACCTCGAAATTGAAAAACACCAACAAATTCAACAACAACCTAAACATTGAAAAACACCAACAAATTCAACAACAACCTCAACATTGAAAAACAACAACAACCTCAACATTGAATAACACCAACAAATTCAACAACAACCTCAACGTTGAAAAACACCAACAAATTCAACAACAACCTCAACATTGAAAAACAACAACAACCTCAACATTGAAAAACACCAACAAATTCAACAACAACCTCAACATTGAAAAACACCAACAAATTCAACAACAACCTCAACATTGAAAAACACCAACAATCTCAACAACAACATCAACATTGAAAAATAACAACTACCTCAACATTGAAAAACACCAACAAATTCAACAACAACCTCAACATTGAAAAACACTAACAAATTCAACAACAACCTCAACATTGGAAAACATCAACAACCTCAACATTGAAAAACACCAACAAATTCAACAACAACCTCAACATTGAAAAACAACAACAACCTCAACATTGAAAAACACCAACAAATTCAACAACAACCTCAACATTGAAAAACAACAACAAACTAAACATTGAAAAACACCAACAAATTCAACAACAACCTCAACATTGAAAAACAACAACAACCTCAACATTGAAAAACACCAACAAATTCAACAACAACCTCAACATTGAAAAACACCAACAAATTCAACAACAACCTCAACATCGTAAAACACCAACAAATTCAACAACAACCTCGAAATTGAAAAACACCAACAAATTCAACAACAAACTCAACATTGAAAAACGCCAACAAATTCAACAACAACCTCTACATTGAAAAACAACAACAACCTCAACATTGAAAAACACCAACAAATTCAACAACAAGCTCAACATTGAAAAGCACCAACAAATTCAACAACAACCTCAACATTGAAAAACAACAACAACCTCAACATTGAAAAACACCAACAAATTCAACAATTACCTCAACATTGAAAAACAACAACAACCTCAACATTGAAAAACACCAACAAATTCAACAACAACATCAACATTGAAAAAGAACAACAAACTCAACATTGAAAAACACCAACAAATTCAACAACAACCTCAACATTGAAAAACAACAACAAATTCAACAAAAAATTCAACATAGAAAAACACCAACAAATTCAACAACAACCCCGACATTGAAAAACACCAACAAATTCAACAACAACCTCAACATTGAAAAACACCAACAAACTCAACAACAACCTGAACATTGAAAAATAACAACAACCTCAACATTGAAAAACACCAACAAATTCAACAACAACCTCAACATTGAAAAACAACAACAACCTCAACATTGAAAAACACCAACAAATTCAACAACAACCTCAACATTGAAAAACAACAACAACCTCAGCATTGAAAAACACCAACAAATTCAACAACAACCTCAACATTGAAAAACACCAACAAATTCAACAACAACCTCAGCATTGAAAAACAACAACAACCTCAACATTGAAAAACACCAACAAATTCAACAACAACTTCAACATTGAAAAACACCAACAAATTCAACAACAACCTCGAAATTGAAAAACACCAACAAATTCAACAACAACCTAAACATTGAAAAACACCAACAAATTCAACAACAACCTCAACATTGAAAAACAACAACAACCTCAACATTGAAAAACACCAACAAATTCAACAACAACCTCAACGTTGAAAAACACCAACAAATTCAACAACAACCTCAACATTGAAAAACAACAACAACCTCAACATTGAAAAAAACCAACAAATTCAACAACAACCTCAACATTGAAAAACACCAACTAATTCAACAACAACCTCAACATTGAAAAACACCAACAAACTCAACAACAACCTCAACATTGAAAAATAATAACAACCTCAACATTGAAAAACACCAACAAATTCAAAAACAACCTCAACATTGAAAAACACCAACAAATTCAACAACAACCTCAACATTGGAAAACATCAACAACCTCA
The DNA here is from genome assembly GCA_026770705.1 of Isurus oxyrinchus. Lineage (NCBI taxonomy): Eukaryota > Metazoa > Chordata > Chondrichthyes > Lamniformes > Lamnidae > Isurus > Isurus oxyrinchus. The sequence continues at coordinate 571,702 of JANJGN010000160.1, forward strand.
ACATTGAAAAACACCAACAAATTCAACAACAACCTCAACATTGAAAAACACCAACAAATTCAACAACAACCTCAACATTGAAAAACAACAACAACCTCAACATTGCAAAACACCAGCAAATTCAACAACAACCTCAACATTTAAAAACAACAACAAATTCAACAACAACCTCAACATTGAAAAACAACAACAATCTCAAATTTGAAAAACACCAACAAATTCAACAACAACCTCAACATTGAAAAACAACAACAACCTCAACATTGAAAAACACCAACAAATTCAACAACAACCTCAACATTGAAAAGCACCAACTAATTCAACAACAACCTCAACATTGAAAAACACCGACAAACTCAACAACAACCTCAACATTGAAAAATACCAAAAACCTCAACATTGAAAAACACCAACAAATTCAACAACAACCTCAACATTGAAAAACACCAACAAATTCAACAACAAACTCAAGATTGAAAAACACCCACAAATTCCACAACCTCAACATTGAAAAACAACAACAACCTGATCATTGAAAAACACCAACAAATTCAACAACAACCTCAACATTGAAAAACACCAACAAATTCAACAACAACCTTAACATTGAAAAACAACAACAACCTCAACATTGAAAAACACCAACAAATTCAACAACAACCTCAACATTGAAAAACAACAACAACCTCAACATTGAAAAACACCAATAAACTCAACAACAACCTCAACATTGAAAAATACCAACAACCTCAACATTGAAAAACACCAACAAATTCAACAACAACCTCAACATTGAAAAACACCAACAAATTCAACAACAACCTCAACATTGAAAAACACCAACAAATTCAACAACAACCTCAACATTGAAAAACAACAACAAACTCAACATTGAAAAACACCAACAAATTCAACAACAACCTCAACATTGAAAAACAACAACAACCTCAACATTGAAAAACACCAACAAATTCAACAATAACCTCAACATTGAAAAACAACAACAACCTCAACATTGAAAAACACAAACAAATTCAACAACAACATCGAAATTGAAAAACACCAACAAATTCAACAACAACCTCAACATTGAAAAACAACAACAACCTCAACATTGAAAAACACCAACAAATTCAACAACAACCTCAACATTGAAAAACAACAACCTCAACATTGAAAAACACCAACAAATTCAACAACAACCTCAACATTGAAAAACACCAACAAATTCAACAACAACCTCAGCATTGAAAAACAACAACAACCTCAACATTGAAAAACACCAACAAATTCAACAACAACTTCAACATTGAAAAACACCAACAAATTCAACAACAACCTCGAAATTGAAAAACACCAACAAATTCAACAACAACCTAAACATTGAAAAACACCAACAAATTCAACAACAACCTCAACATTGAAAAACAACAACAACCTCAACATTGAAAAACACCAACAAATTCAACAACAACCTCAACGTTGAAAAACACCAACAAATTCAACAACAACCTCAACATTGAAAAACAACAACAACCTCAACATTGAAAAACACCAACAAATTCAACAACAACCTCAACATTGAAAAACACCAACAAATTCAACAACAACCTCAACATTGAAAAACACCAACAATCTCAACAACAACATCAACATTGAAAAATAACAACTACCTCAACATTGAAAAACACCAACAAATTCAACAACAACCTCAACATTGAAAAACACTAACAAATTCAACAACAACCTCAACATTGGAAAACATCAACAACCTCAACATTGAAAAACACCAACAAATTCAACAAAAACCTCAACATTGAAAAACAACAACAACCTCAACATTGAAAAACACCAACAAATTCAACAACAACCTCAACATTGAAAAACACCAACAAATTCAACAACAACCTCAGCATTGAAAAACAACAACAACCTCAACATTGAAAAACACCAACAAATTCAACAACAACCTCGACATTGAAAGACACCCTCAAATTAAAAATCAACCTCAACATTGAACAACACCAACAAACTCAAAATTGAAAATACACCAGCAAATTCAACGACAACCTCAACATTTAAAAACAACAACAACCTCAACATTGAAAAACACCAACAAATTCAACAACTACCTCAACATTGAAAAACACCAACAAATTCAACAACAACCTCAACATTGAAAAACACCAACAAACTCAACAACAACCTCAACATTGAAAAAAAACAACAACCTCAACATTGAAAAACACCAACAAATTCAACAACAACCTCAACATTGAAAAACACCAACAAATTCAACAACAACCTTAACATTGAAAAACAACAACAACCTCAACATTGAAAAACACCAACAAATTCAACAACAACCTCAACATTGAAAAACAACAACAACCTCAACATTGAAAAACACCAATAAACTCAACAACAACCTCAACATTGAAAAATACCAACAACCTCAACATTGAAAAACACCAACAAATTCAACAACAACCTCAACATTGAAAAACACCAACAAATTCAACAACAACCTCAACATTGAAAAACACCAACAAATTCAACAACAACCTCAACATTGAAAAACAACAACAAACTCAACATTGAAAAACACCAACAAATTCAACAACAACCTCAACATTGAAAAACAACAACAACCTCAACATTGAAAAACACCAACAAATTCAACAATAACCTCAACATTGAAAAACAACAACAACCTCAACATTGAAAAACACAAACAAATTCAACAACAACATCGAAATTGAAAAACACCAACAAATTCAACAACAACCTCAACATTGAAAAACAACAACAACCTCAACATTGAAAAACACCAACAAATTCAACAACAACCTCAACATTGAAAAACAACAACCTCAACATTGAAAAACACCAACAAATTCAACAACAACCTCAACATTGAAAAACACCAACAAATTCAACAACAACCTCAGCATTGAAAAACAACAACAACCTCAACATTGAAAAACACCAACAAATTCAACAACAACTTCAACATTGAAAAACACCAACAAATTCAACAACAACCTCGAAATTGAAAAACACCAACAAATTCAACAACAACCTAAACATTGAAAAACACCAACAAATTCAACAACAACCTCAACATTGAAAAACAACAACAACCTCAACATTGAAAAACACCAACAAATTCAACAACAACCTCAACGTTGAAAAACACCAACAAATTCAACAACAACCTCAACATTGAAAAACAACAACAACCTCAACATTGAAAAACACCAACAAATTCAACAACAACCTCAACATTGAAAAACACCAACAAATTCAACAACAACCTCAACATTGAAAAACACCAACAATCTCAACAACAACATCAACATTGAAAAATAACAACTACCTCAACATTGAAAAACACCAACAAATTCAACAACAACCTCAACATTGAAAAACACTAACAAATTCAACAACAACCTCAACATTGGAAAACATCAACAACCTCAACATTGAAAAACACCAACAAATTCAACAAAAACCTCAACATTGAAAAACAACAACAACCTCAACATTGAAAAACACCAACAAATTCAACAACAACCTCAACATTGAAAAACACCAACAAATTCAACAACAACCTCAGCATTGAAAAACAACAACAACCTCAACATTGAAAAACACCAACAAATTCAACAACAACCTCGACATTGAAAGACACCCTCAAATTAAAAATCAACCTCAACATTGAACAACACCAACAAACTCAAAATTGAAAATACACCAGCAAATTCAACGACAACCTCAACATTTAAAAACAACAACAACCTCAACATTGAAAAACACCAACAAATTCAACAACTACCTCAACATTGAAAAACACCAACAAATTCAACAACAACCTCAACATTGAAAAACACCAACAAACTCAACAACAACCTCAACATTGAAAAAAAACAACAACCTCAACATTGAAAAACACCAACAAATTCAACAACAACCTCAACATTGAAAAACACCAACAAATTCAACAACAAACTCAAGATTGAAAAAAACCCTCAAATTCAACAACCTCAACATTGAAAAACAACAACAACCTCATCATTGAAAAACACCAACAAATTCAACAACAAACTCAACTATGAAAAACACCAACAAATTCAACAACAACCTCAACATTGAAAAACAACAACAACCTCAACATTGAAAAACACCAACAAATTCAACAACAACCTCAACATTGAAAAACAACAACAACCTCAACATTGAAAAACACCAACAAATTCAACAACAACCTCAACATTGAAAAACACCAACAAATTCAACAACAACCTCAGCATTGAAAAACAACAACAACCTCAACATTGAAAAACACCAACAAATTCAACAACAACTTCAACATTGAAAAACACCAACAAATTCAACAACAACCTCGAAATTGAAAAACACCAACAAATTCAACAACAACCTAAACATTGAAAAACACCAACAAATTCTACAACAACCTCAACATTGATAAACAACAACAACCTCAACATTGAAAAAAACCAACAAATTCAACAACAACCTCAACATTGAAAAACAACAACAAATTCAACAACAACCTCAACATTGAAAAACACCAACAAACTCAACAACAACCTCAACATTGAAAAATAACAACAACCTCAACATTGAAAAACACCAACAAATTCAACAACAACCTCAACATTGAAAAACACCAACAAATTCAACAACAACCTCAACATTGGAAAACATCAACAACCTCAACATTGAAAAACACCAACAAATTCAACAACAACCTCAACATTGAAAAACAACAACAACCTCAACATTGAAGAACACCAACAAATTCAACAACAACCTCAACATTGAATAACACCAACAAATTCAACAACAACCTCAGCATTGAAAAACAACAACAACCTCAACATTGAAAAACACCAACAAATTCAACAACAACCTCAACATTGAAAAACAACAACAACCTCAACATTGAAAAACACCGACAAATTCAACAACAACTTCAACATTGAAAAACACCAACAAATTCAACAACAACCTCGAAATTGAAAAGCACCAACAAATACAACCACAACCTCAACATTGAAAAACAACAAAAACCTCAACATTGAAAAACACCAACAAATTCAACAACAACCACAACATTGAAAAACAACAACAACCTCAACATTGCAAAACAGCAACAAATTCAACAACAACCTCAACATTTAAAAACACCAACAAATTCAACAACAACCTCAACATTGAAAAACAACAACAATCTCAACATTGAAAAACACCAACAAATTCAACAACAACCTCAACATTGAAAAACAACAACAACCTCAAAATTGAAAAACACCAACACATTCAACAACAACCTCAACATTGAAAAACACCAACAAATTCAACAACAACCTCAACATTGAAAAACACCAACAAACTCAACAACAACCTCAACATTGAAAAATAACAACAACCTCAACATTGAAAAACACCAACAAATTCAACAACAACCTCAACATTGAAAAACACCAACAAATTCAACAACAAACTCAAGATTGAAAAACACCCACAAATTCAACAACCTCAACATTGAAAAACAACAACAACCTCATCATTGAAAAACACCAACAAATTCAACAACAACCTCAACATTGAAAAACACCAACAAATTCAACAACAACCTCAAGATTGAAAAACAACAACAACCTCAACATTGAAAAACACCAACAAATTCAACAACAACCTCAACATTGAAAAACAATAACAACCTCAACATTGAAAAACCCCAACAAATTCAACAACAACCTCAACATTGAAAAACACCAACAAATTCAACAACAACTTCAACATTGAAAAACACCAACAAATTCAACAACAACCTCAACATTAAAAAACGCCAACAAATTCAACAACAACCTCAACATTGAAAAACAACAACCTCAACATTGAAAAACACCAACAAATTCAACAAAAAATTCAACATAGAAAAACACCAACAAATTCAACAACAACCCCGACATTGAAAAACACCAACAAATTCAACAACAACCTCAACTTTGAAAAACAACAACAACCTCATCATGGAAAAACACCAACAAATTCAACAACAACCTCAACATTGAAAAACAACAACATCCTCAGAATTGAAAAACACCAACAAATTCAACAACAACGCCAACATTTAAAAACAACAACAACCTCAGCATTGAAAAACAACAACAAATTCAACAACAACCTCAACATTGAAAAACACCAACAAATTCAACAACAACCTCAACATTGGAAAACACCAACAAACTCAACAACAACCTCAACATTGAAAAACAACAACAACCTCAACATTGAAAAACACCAACAAATTCAACAACAACCTCAACATTGAAAAACACCAACAAATTCAACAACAACCTCAACATTGAAAAACACCAACAACCTCAACATTGAAAAACACCAACAAATTCAACAACAACCTCAACATTGAAAAACAACAACAACCTCAACATTTAAAAACACCAACAAATTCAACAACAACCTCAACATTGAAAAACAACAACAATCTCAACATTGAAAAACACCAACAAATTCAACAACAACCTCAACATTGAAAAACAACAACAACCTCAACATTGAAAAAGACCAACAAATTCAACAACAACCTCAACATTGAAAAACACCAAGAAATTCAACAACAACCTCAACATTGTAAAACACCAACAAATTCAACAACAACCTCGAAATTGAAAAACACCAACAAATTCAACAACAAACTCAACATTGAAAAACGCCAACAAATTCAACAACATCCTCTACATTGAAAAACAACAACAACCTCAACATTGAAAAACACCAACAAATTCAACAACAACCTCAACATTGAAAAGCACCAACAAATTCAACAACAACCTCAACATTGAAAAACAACAACAACCTCAACATTGAAATACACCAACAAATTCAACAATTACCTCAACATTGAAAAACAACAACAACCTCAACATTGAAAAACACCAACAAATTCAACAACAACCTCAACATTGAAAAAGAACAACAAACTCAACATTGAAAAACACCAACAAATTCAACAACAACCTCAACATTGAAAAACAACAACAACCTCAACATTGAAAAACACCAACAAATTCAACAACAACCTCAACATTGAAAAACAACAACAACCTCAACATTGAAAAACACCAACAAATTCAACAACAACCTCAACATTGAAAAACACCAACAAATTCAACAACAACCTCAGCATTGAAAAACAACAACAACCTCAACATTGAAAAACACCAACAAATTCAACAACAACCTCAACATTGAAAAACACCAACAAATTCAACAACAACCTCAACATTGAAAAACAACAACAACTTAAACATTGATAAACACCAACAAATTCAACAACAACCTCAGCATTGAAAAACAACAACAACCTCAACATTGAAAAACACCAACAAATGCAACAACAACCTCAACATTGAAAAACACCAACAAATTCAACAACAACCTCAGCATTGAAAAACAACAACAACCTCAACATTGAAAAACACCAACAAATTCAACAACAACCTGAGCATTGAAAAACAACAACAACCTCAACATTGAAAAACACCAACAAATTCAACAACAACTTCAACATTGAAAAACACCCTCAAATTCAAAATCAACCTCAACATTGAAAAACACCAACAACCTCAAAATTGAAAAAACACCAACAAATTCAACAACAACCTCAACATTTAAAAACAACAACAACCTCAACATTGAAAAACACCAACAAATTCAACAACAACCTCAACATTGAAAAACACCAACAAATTCAACAACAACCTCAACATTGCAAAAGACCAGCAAATTCAACAACAACCTAACATTTAAAAACACCAACAACCTCAACATTGAAAAACACCAACAAATTCAACAACAACCTCAACATTGAAAAACACCAACAAATTCAACAACAACCTCAACATTGAAAAACACCAACAAACTCAACAACAACCTCAACATTGAAAAATAACAACAACCTCAACATTGAAAAACACCAACAAATTCAACAACAACCTCAACATTGAAAAACACCAACAAATTCAACAACAACCTCAACATTGGAAAACATCAACAACCTCAACATTGAAAAACACCAACAAATTCAACAACAACCTCAACATTGAAAAACAACAACAACCTCAACATTGAAGAACACCAACAAATTCAACAACAACCTCAACATTGAATAACACCAACAAATTCAACAACAACCTCAGCATTGAAAAACAACAACAACCTCAACATTGAAAAACACCAACAAATTCAACAACAACCTCAACATTGAAAAACAACAACAACCTCAACATTGAAAAACACCGACAAATTCAACAACAACTTCAACATTGAAAAACACCAACAAATTCAACAACAACCTCGAAATTGAAAAGCACCAACAAATACAACCACAACCTCAACACTGAAAAACAACAAAAACCTCAACATTGAAAAACACCAACAAATTCAACAACAACCACAACATTGAAAAACAACAACAACCTCAACATTGCAAAACAGCAACAAATTCAACAACAACCTCAACATTTAAAAACACCAACAAATTCAACAACAACCTCAACATTGAAAAACAACAACAATCTCAACATTGAAAAACACCAACAAATTCAACAACAACCTCAACATTGAAAAACAACAACAACCTCAAAATTGAAAAACACCAACAAATTCAACAACAACCTCAACATTGAAAAACACCAACAAACTCAACAACAACCTCAACATTGAAAAATAACAACAACCTCAACATTGAAAAACACCAACAAATTCAACAACAACCTCAACATTGAAAAACACCAACAAATTCAACAACAAACTCAAGATTGAAAAACACCCACAAATTCAACAACCTCAACATTGAAAAACAACAACAACCTCATCATTGAAAAACAATAACAACCTCAACATTGAAAAACCCCAACAAATTCAACAACAACCTCAACATTGAAAAACACCAACAAATTCAACAACAACTTCAACATTGAAAAACACCAACAAATTCAACAACAACCTCAACATTAAAAAACGCCAACAAATTCAACAACAACCTCAACATTGAAAAACAACAACCTCAACATTGAAAAACACCAACAAATTCAACAAAAAATTCAACATAGAAAAACACCAACAAATTCAACAACAACCCCGACATTGAAAAACACCAACAAATTCAACAACAACCTCAACATTGAAAAACAACAACATCCTCAGAATTGAAAAACGCCAACAAATTCAACAACAACGCCAACATTTAAAAACAACAACAACCTCAGCATTGAAAAACAACAACAAATTCAACAACAACCTCAACATTGAAAAACACCAACAAATTCAACAACAACCTCAACATTGGAAAACACCAACAAACTCAACAACAACCTCAACATTGAAAAACAACAACAACCTCAACATTGAAAAACACCAACAAATTCAACAACAACCTCAACATTGAAAAACACCAACAAATTCAACAACAACCTCAACATTGAAAAACACCAACAACCTCAACATTGAAAAACACCAACAAATTCAACAACAACCTCAACATTGAAAAACAACAACAACCTCAACATTTAAAAACACCAACAAATTCAACAACAACCTCAACATTGAAAAACAACAACAATCTCAACATTGAAAAACACCAACAAATTCAACAACAACCTCAACATTGAAAAACAACAACAACCTCAACATTGAAAAAGACCAACAAATTCAACAACAACCTCAACATTGAAAAACACCAACAAATTCAACAACAACCTCAACATTGTAAAACACCAACAAATTCAACAACAACCTCGAAATTGAAAAACACCAACAAATTCAACAACAAACTCAACATTGAAAAACGCCAACAAATTCAACAACAACCTCTACATTGAAAAACAACAACAACCTCAACATTGAAAAACACCAACAAATTCAACAACAACCTCAACATTGAAAAGCACCAACAAATTCAACAACAACCTCAACATTGAAAAACAACAACAACCTTAACATTGAAAAACACCAACAAATTCAACAATTACCTCAACATTGAAAAACAACAACAACCTCAACATTGAAAAACACCAACAAATTCAACAACAACCTCAACATTGAAAAAGAACAACAAACTCAACATTGAAAAACACCAACAAATTCAACAACAACCTCAACATTGAAAAACAACAACAACCTCAACATTGAAAAACACCAACAAATTCAACAACAACCTCAACATTGAAAAACAACAACAACCTCAACATTGAAAAACACCAACAAATTCAACAACAACCTCAACATTGAAAAACACCAACAAATTCAACAACAACCTCAGCATTGAAAAACAACAACAACCTCAACATTGAAAAGCACCAACAAATTCAACAACAACCTCAACATTGAAAAACACCAACAAATTCAACAACAACCTCAACATTGAAAAACAACAACAACTTAAACATTGATAAACACCAGCAAATTCAACAACAACCTCAGCATTGAAAAACAACAACAACCTCAACATTGAAAAACACCAACAAATGCAACAACAACCTCAACATTGAAAAACACCAACAAATTCAACAACAACCTCAGCATTGAAAAACAACAACAACCTCAACATTGAAAAACACCAACAAATTCAACAACAACCTGAACATTGAAAAACAACAACAACCTCAACATTGAAAAACACCAACAAATTCAACAACAACTTCAACATTGAAAAACACCCTCAAATTCAAAATCAACCTCAACATTGAAAAACACCAACAACCTCAAAATTGAAAAAACACCAACAAATTCAACAACAACCTCAACATTTAAAAACAACAACAACCTCAACATTGAAAAACACCAACAAATTCAACAACAACCTCAACATTGAAAAACACCAACAAATTCAACAACAACCTCAACATTGAAAAACACCAACAAATTCAACAACAACCTCAACATTGAAAAATAACAACAACCTCAACATTGAAAAACACCAACAAATTCAACAACAACCTCAACATTGAAAAACACCAACAAATTCAACAACAACCTCAACATTGAAAAACACCAACAAATTCAACAACAACCTCAACATTGAAAAACAACAACAACCTAAACATTGAAAAACACCAACAAATTCAACAACAACCTCAACATTGAAAAACAACAACAACCTCAACATTGAAAAACACCAACAAATTCAACAACAACCTCAACATTGAAAAACACCAGCAAATTGAACAACGACCTCAGCATTGAAAAAAAACAACAACCTCAACATTGAAAAACACCAACAAATTCAACAACAACCTCAACATTGAAAAACAACAACAACCTCAACATTGAAAAACACCAGCAAATTCAACAAAAACTTCAACATTGAAAAACAACAACAAATTCAACAACAACCTCGAAATTGAATAACACCAACAAATACAACAACCACCTCAAGATTGAAAAACAACAAAAACCTCAACATTGAAAAACACCAACAAATTCAACAACAACCTCAACATTGAAAAACAACAACAACCTCAACATTGCAAAACACCAGCAAATTCAACAACAACCTAACATTTAAAAACACCAACAAATTCAACAACAACCTCAACATTGAAAAACAACAACAATCTCAACATTGAAAAACACCAACAAATTCAACAACAACCTCAACATTGAAAAACAACAACAACCTCAACATTGAAAAACACCAACAAATTCAACAACAACCTCAGCATTGAAAAGCACCAACAAATTCAACAACAACCTCAACATTGAAAAACACCAACAAACTCAACAACAACCTCAACTTTGAAAAATACCAACAACCTCAACATTGAAAAACACCAACAAATTCAACAACAACCTCAACATTGAAAAACACCAACAAATTCAACAACAAACTCAAGATTGAAAAACACCCACAAATTCAACAACCTCAACATTGAAAAACAACAACAACCTGATCATTGAAAAACACCAAGAAATTCAACAAAAACCTCAACATTGAAAAACACCAACAAATTCAACAACAACCTTAACATTGAAAAACAACAACAACCTCAACATTGAAAAACACCAACAAATTCAACAATAACCTCAACATTGAAAAACAACAACAACCTCAACATTGAAAAACAACAACAAACTCAACATTGAAAAACACCAACAAATTCAACAACAACCTCAACATTGAAAAACAACAACAACCTCAACATTGAAAAACACCAACAAATTCAACAATAACCTCAACATTGAAAAACAACAACAACCTCAACATTGAAAAACACAAACAAATTCAACAACAACCTCGAAATTGAAAAACACCAACAAACTCAACAACAACCTCAACATTGAAAAACAACAACAACCTCAACATTGAAAAACACCAACAAATTCAACAACAACCTCAACACTGAAAAACAACAACCTCAACAGTGAAAAACACCAACAAATTCAACAACAACCTCAACATTGAAAAACACCAACAAATTCAACAACAACCTCAGCATTGAAAAACAACAACAACCTCAACATTGAAAAACACCAACAAATTCAACAACAACTTCAACATTGAAAAACACCAACAAATTCAACAACAACCTCGAAATTGAAAAACACCAACAAATTCAACAACAACCTAAACATTGAAAAACACCAACAAATTCTACAACAACCTCAACATTGAAAAACAACAACAACCTCAACATTGAAAAACACCAACAAATTCAACAACAACCTCAAGGTTGAAAAACACCAACAAATTCAACAACAACCTCAACATTGAAAAACAACAACAACCTCAACATTGAAAAACACCAACAAATTCAACAACAACCTCAACATTGAAAAACACCAACAAATTCAACAACAACCTCAACATTGAAAAACACCAACAAACTCAACAACAACCTCAACATTGAAAAATAACAACAACCTCAACATTGAAAAACACCAACAAATTCAACAACAACCTCAACATTGAAAAACACTAACAAATTCAACAACAACCTCAACATTGGAAAACATCAACAACCTCAACATTGAAAAATACCAACAAATTGAACAACAACCTCAACATTGAAAAACAACAACAACCTCAACATTGAAAAACACCAACAATTTCAACAACAACCTCAACATTGAAAAACACCAACAAATTCAACAACAACCTCAGCATTGAAAAACAACAACAACCTCAACATTGAAAAACACCAACAAATTCAACAACAACCTCAACATTGAAAAACAACAACAACCTCAACATTGAAAAACACCGACAAATTCAACAACAACTTCAACATTGAAAAAAACCAACAAATTCAACAACAACCTCGAAATTGAAAAACACCAACAAATACAACAACAACCTCAACACTGAAAAACAACAAAAACCTCAACATTGAAAAACACCAACAAATTCAACAACAACCTCAACATTGAAAAACAACAACAACCTCAACATTGCAAAACACCAACAAATTCAACAACAACCTCAACATTTAAAAACACCAACAAATTCAACAACAACCTCAACATTGAAAAACAACAATAATCTCAACTTTGAAAAACACCAACAAATTCAACAACAACCTCAACATTGAAAAACAACAGCAACCTCAACATTTAAAAACACCAACAAATTCAACAACAACCTCGACATTGAAAGACACCCTCAAATTAAAAATCAACCTCAACATTGAACAACACCAACAACCTCAAAATTGAAAATACACCAGCAAATTCAACAACAACCTCAACATTTAAAAACAACAACAACAACCTCAACATTGAAAAACACCAACAAATTCAACAACAACCTCAACATTGAAAAACACCAACAAATTCAACAACAACCTCAACATTGAAAAACACCAACAAACTCAACAACAACCTCAACATTGAAAAATAACAACAGCCTCAACATTGAAAAACACCAACAAATTCAACAACAACCTCAACATTGAAAAACACCAACAAATTCAACAACAAACTCAAGATTGAAAAACACCCTCAAATTCAACAACCTCAACATTGAAAAACAACAACAACCTCATCATTGAAAAACACCAACAAATTCAACAACAAACTCAACATTGAAAAACACCAACAAATTCAACAACAACCTCAAGATTGAAAAACAACAACAACCTCAACATTGAAAAACACCAACAAATTCAACAACAACCTCAACATTGAAAAACAACAACAACCTGAACATTGAAAAACACCAACAAATTCAACAACAACCTCAACATTGAAAAACACCAACAAACTCAACAACAACCTCAACATTGAAAAATAACAACAACCTCAACATTGAAAAACACCAACAATTTCAACAACAACCTCAACATTGAAAAACACCAACAAATTCAACAACAAACTCAAGATTGAAAAACACCCTCAAATTCAACAACCTCAACATTGAAAAACAACAGCAACCTCATCATTGAAAAACACCAACAAATTCAACAACAAACTCAACATTGAAAAACACCAACAAATTCAACAACAACCTCAAGATTGAAAAACAACAACAACCTCAACATTGAAAAACACCAACAAATTCAACAACAACCTCAACATTGAAAAACAACAACAACCTCAACATTGAAAAACACCAACAAATTCAACAACAACCTCAACATTGAAAAACACGAACAAATTCAACAACAACCTCAGCATTGAAAAACAACAACAACCTCAACATTGAAAAACACCAACAAATTCAACAACAACTTCAACATTGAAAAACACCAACAAATTCAACAACAACCTCGAAATTTAAAAACACCAACAAATTCAACAACAACCTAAACATTGAAAAACACCAACAAACTCAACAACAACGTCAACATTGAAAAATAACAACAACCTCAACGTTGAAAAACACCAACAAATTCAACAACAACCTCAACATTGAAAAACACCAACAAATTCAACAACAACCTCAACATTGGAAAACATCAACAACCTCGACATTGAAAAACACCAACAAATTCAACAACAACCTCAACATTGAAAAACAACAACAACCTCAACATTGAAAAACACCAACAAATTCAACAACAACCTCAACATTGAAAAAGACCAACAAATTCAACAACAACCTCAACATTGAAAAACAACAACAACCTCAACATTGAAAAACACCAACAAATTCAACAACAACCTCAACATTGAAAAACAACAACAACCTCAACATTGAAAAACACCGACAAATTCAACAACAACTTCAACATTGAAAAACACCAACAAATTCAACAACAACCTCGAAATTGAAAAACACCAACAAATACAACAACAACCTCAACATTCAAAAACAACAAAAACCTCAACATTGAAAAACACCAACAAATTCAACAACAACCTCGACATTGAAAGACACCCTCAAATTAAAAATCAACCTCAACATTGAACAACACCAACAACCTCAAAATTGAAAATACACCAGCAAATTCAACAACAACCTCAACATTTAAAAACAACAACAACAACCTCAACATTGAAAAACACCAACAAATTCAACAACAACCTCAACATTGAAAAACACCAACAAATTCAACAACAACCTCAACATTGAAAAACACCAACAAACTCAACAACAACCTCAACATTGAAAAATAACAACAGCCTCAACATTGAAAAACACCAACAAATTCAACAACAACCTCAACATTGAAAAACACCAACAAATTCAACAACAAACTCAAGATTGAAAAACACCCTCAAATTCAACAACCTCAACATTGAAAAACAACAACAACCTCATCATTGAAAAACACCGACAAATTCAACAACAAACTCAACATTGAAAAACACCAACAAATTCAACAACAACCTCAAGATTGAAAAACAACAACAACCTCAACATTGAAAAACACCAACAAATTCAACAACAACCTCAACATTGAAAAACAACAACAACCTGAACATTGAAAAACACCAACAAATTCAACAACAACCTCAACATTGAAAAACACCAACAAACTCAACAACAACCTCAACATTGAAAAATAACAACAACCTCAACATTGAAAAACACCAACAATTTCAACAACAACCTCAACATTGAAAAACACCAACAAATTCAACAACAAACTCAAGATTGAAAAACACCCTCAAATTCAACAACCTCAACATTGAAAAACAACAGCAACCTCATCATTGAAAAACACCAACAAATTCAACAACAAACTCAACATTGAAAAACACCAACAAATTCAACAACAACCTCAAGATTGAAAAACAACAACAACCTCAACATTGAAAAACACCAACAAATTCAACAACAACCTCAACATTGAAAAACAACAACAACCTCAACATTGAAAAACACCAACAAATTCAACAACAACCTCAACATTGAAAAACACGAACAAATTCAACAACAACCTCAGCATTGAAAAACAACAACAACCTCAACATTGAAAAACACCAACAAATTCAACAACAACTTCAACATTGAAAAACACCAACAAATTCAACAACAACCTCGAAATTTAAAAACACCAACAAATTCAACAACAACCTAAACATTGAAAAACACCAACAAACTCAACAACAACGTCAACATTGAAAAATAACAACAACCTCAACGTTGAAAAACACCAACAAATTCAACAACAACCTCAACATTGAAAAACACCAACAAATTCAACAACAACCTCAACATTGGAAAACATCAACAACCTCGACATTGAAAAACACCAACAAATTCAACAACAACCTCAACATTGAAAAACAACAACAACCTCAACATTGAAAAACACCAACAAATTCAACAACAACCTCAACATTGAAAAAGACCAACAAATTCAACAACAACCTCAACATTGAAAAACAACAACAACCTCAACATTGAAAAACACCAACAAATTCAACAACAACCTCAACATTGAAAAACAACAACAACCTCAACATTGAAAAACACCGACAAATTCAACAACAACTTCAACATTGAAAAACACCAACAAATTCAACAACAACCTCGAAATTGAAAAACACCAACAAATACAACAACAACCTCAACATTCAAAAACAACAAAAACCTCAACATTGAAAAACACCAACAAATTCAACAACAACCTCAACATTGAAAAACAACAACAACCTCAACATTGCAAAACACCAACAAATTCAACAACAACCTCAACATTTATAAACACCAACAAATTCAACAACAACCTCAACATTGAAAAACAACAACAATCTCAACATTGAAAAACACCAACAAATTCAACAACAAACTCAACATTGAAAAACAACAACAACCTCAACATTGAAAAACACCAACAAATTGAACAACAACCTCGACATTGAAAGACACCCTCAAATTAAAAATCAACCTCAACATTGAACAACACCAACAACCTCAAAATTGAAAATACACCAGCAAATTCAACAACAACCTCAACATTTAAAAACAACAACAACCTCAACTTTGAAATACACCAACAAATTCAACAACAACCTCAAAATTGAAAAACACCAACAAATTCAACAACAACCTCAACATTGAAAAACACCAACAAACTCAACAACAACCTCAACATTGAAAAATAACAACAACCTCAACATTGAAAAACACCAACAAATTCAACAACAACCTCAACATTGAAAAACACCAACAAATTCAACAACAAACTCAAGATTGAAAAACACCCTCAAATTCAACAACCTCATCATTGAAAAACACCAACAAATTCAACAACAAACTTAACATTGAAAAACACCAACAAATTCAACAACAACCTCAAAATTGAAAAACAACAACAACCTCAACATTGAAAAACACCAACAAATTCAACAACAACCGCAACATTGAAAAACAACAACAACCTCAACATTGAAAAACACCAACAAATTCAACAACAACCTCGAAATTGAAAAACACCAACAAATTCAACAACAACCTAAACATTGAAAAACACCAACAAATTCAACAACAACCTTAACATTGAAAAACAACAACAACCTCAACATTGAAAAACACCAACAAATTCAACAACAATCTCAAGGTTGAAAAACACCAACAAATTCAACAACAACCTCAACATTGAAAAACAACAACAACCACAACATTGAAAAACACCAACAAATTCAACAACAACCTCAACATTGAAAAACACCAACAAACTCAACAACAACCTCAACATTGAAAAATAACAACAACCTCAACATTGAGAAACACCAACAAATTCAACAACCACCTCAACATTGTAAAACACTAACAAATTCAACAACAAACTCAACATTGGAAAACATCAACAACCTCAACATTGAAAAACACCAACAAATTGAACAACAACCTCAACATTGAAAAACAACAACAACCTCAACATTGAAAAACACCAACAAATTCAACAATAACCTCAACATTGAAAAACACCAACAAATTCAACAACAACCTCAGCATTGAAAAACAACAACAACCTCAACATTGAAAAACACCAACAAATTCAACAACAACCTCAACATTGAAAAACAACAACAACCTCAACATTGCAAAACACCAACAAATTCAACAAAAACCTCAACATTGAAAAACACCAACAAATTCAACAACAACCTCAACATTGAAAAACAACAACAACCTCAACATTGCAAAACACCAACAAATTCAACAACAACCTCAACATTTATAAACACCAACAAATTCAACAACAACCTCAACATTGAAAAACAACAACAATCTCAACATTGAAAAACACCAACAAATTCAACAACAAACTCAACATTGAAAAACAACAACAACCTCAACATTGAAAAACACCAACAAATTGAACAACAACCTCGACATTGAAAGACACCCTCAAATTAAAAATCAACCTCAACATTGAACAACACCAACAACCTCAAAATTGAAAATACACCAGCAAATTCAACAACAACCTCAACATTTAAAAACAACAACAACCTCAACTTTGAAAAACACCAACAAATTCAACAACAACCTCAACATTGAAAAACACCAACAAACTCAACAACAACCTCAACATTGAAAAATAACAACAACCTCAACATTGAAAAACACCAACAAATTCAACAACAACCTCAACATTGAAAAACACCAACAAATTCAACAACAAACTCAAGATTGAAAAACACCCTCAAATTCAACAACCTCATCATTGAAAAACACCAACAAATTCAACAACAAACTTAACATTGAAAAACACCAACAAATTCAACAACAACCTCAAAATTGAAAAACAACAACAACCTCAACATTGAAAAACACCAACAAATTCAACAACAACCGCAACATTGAAAAACAACAACAACCTCAACATTGAAAAACACCAACAAATTCAACAACAACCTCGAAATTGAAAAACACCAACAAATTCAACAACAACCTAAACATTGAAAAACACCAACAAATTCAACAACAACCTTAACATTGAAAAACAACAACAACCTCAACATTGAAAAACACCAACAAATTCAACAACAACCTCAATGTTGAAAAACACCAACAAATTCAACAACAACCTCAACATTGAAAAACAACAACAACCTCAACATTGAAAAACACCAACAAATTCAACAACAACCTCAACATTGAAAAACACCAACAAATTCAACAACAACCTCAACATTGAAAAACACCAACAAACTCAACAACAACCTCAACATTGAAAAATAACAACAACCTCAACATTGAAAAACACCAACAAATTCAACAACAACCTCAACATTGTAAAACACTAACAAATTCAACAACAAACTCAACATTGGAAAACATCAACAACCTCAACATTGAAAAACACCAACAAATTGAACAGCAACCTCAACATTGAAAAACAACAACAACCTCAACATTGAAAAACACCAACAAATTCAACAACAACCTCAACATTGAAAAACACCAACAAATTCAACAACAACCTCAGCATTGAAAAACAACAACAACCTCAACATTGAAAAACACCAACAAATTCAACAACAACCTCAACATTGAAAAACAACAACAACCTCAACATTGAAAAACACCGACAAATTCAACAACAACTTCAACATTGAAAAACACCAACAAATTCAACAACAACCTCGAAATTGAAAAACACAAACAAATACAACAACAACCTCAACATTGAAAAACAACAAAAACCTCAACATTGAAAACCACCAACAAATTCAACAACAACCTCAACATTGAAAAACAACAACAACCTCAACATTGCAAAACACCAACAAATTCAACAACAACCTCAACATTTAAAAACACCAACAAATTCAACAACAACCTCAACATTGAAAAACAACAACAATCTCAACATTGAAAAACACCAACAAATTCAACAACAACCTCAACATTGAAAAACAACAACAACCTCAACATTGAAAAACACCAACAAATTCAACAACAACCTCGACATTGAAAGACACCCTCAAATTAAAAATCAACCTCAACATTGAACAACACCAACAACCTCAAAATTGAAAATACACCAGCAAATTCAACAACAACCTCAACATTTAAAAACAACAACAACCTCAACATTGAAAAACACCAACAAATTCAACAACAACCTCAACATTGAAAAACTCCAACAAATTCAACAACAACCTCAACATTGAAAAACACCAACAAACTCAACAACAACCTCAACATTGAAAAATAACAACAACCTCAACATTGAAAAACACCAACAAATTCAACAACAACCTCAACATTGAAAAACACCAACAAATTCAACAACAAACTCAAGATTGAAAAACACCCTCAAATTCAACAACCTCAACATTGAAAAACAACAACAACCTCATCATTGAAAAACACCAACAAATTCAACAACAAACTCAACATTGAAAAACACCAACAAATTCAACAACAACCTCAAGATTGAAAAACAACAACAACCTCAACATTGAAAAACACCAACAAATTCAACAACAACCTCAACATTGAAAAACAACAACAACCTCAACATTGAAAAACACCAACAAATTCAACAACAACCTCAACGTTGAAAAACACCAACAAATTCAACAACAACCTCAACATTGAAAAAAACAACAACAACCTCAACGTTGAAAAACACCAACAAATTCAACAACAACCTCAACATTGAAAAACAACAACAAATTCAACAACAACCTCAACATTGAAAAACACCAACAAACTCAACAACAACGTCATCATTGAAAAATAACAAAAAACTCAACATTGAAAAACACCAACAAATTCAACAACAACCTCAACATTGAAAAACACCAACAAATTGAACAACAACCTCAACATTGGAAAACATCAACAACCTCAACATTGAAAAACACCAACAAATTCAACAACAACCTCAACATTGAAAAACAACAACAACCTCAACATTGAAAAACACCAACAAATTCAACAACAACCTCGAAATTGAAAAACACCAACAAATACAACAACAACCTCAACATTGAAAAACAACAAAAACCTCAACATTGAAAAACACCAACAAATTCAACAACAACCTCAACATTGAAAAACAACAACAACCTCAACATTGCAAAACACCAACAAATTCAACAACAACCTCAACATTTAAAAACACCAACAAATTCAACAACAACCTCAACATTGAAAAACAACAACAATCTCAACATTGAAAAACACCAACAAATTCAACAACAACCTCAACATTGAAAAACAACAACAACCTCAAAATTGAAAAACACCAACAAATTCAACAACAACCTCAACATTGAAAAACACCAACAAATTCAACAACAACCTCAACGTTGAAAAACACCAACAAATTCAACAACAACCTCAACATTGAAAAACAACAACAACCTCAACATTGAAAAACACCAACAAATTCAACAACAACCTCAACATTGAAAAACACCAACAAATTCAACAACAACCTCAACATTGAAAAACACCAACAAACTCTACAAAAACCTCAACATTGAAAAACACCAACAACCTCAACATTGAAAAACACCAACAAATTCAACAACAACCTCAACATTGAAAAACACTAACAAATTCAACAACAACCTCAACATTGGAAAACATCAACAAACTCAACATTGAAAAACACCAACAAATTCAACAACAACCTCAACATTGAAAAACAACAACAACCTCAACATTGAAAAACACCAACAAATTCAACAACAACCTCAACATTGAAAAACACCAACAAATTCAACAACAACCTCAGCATTGAAAAACAACAACAACCTCAACATTGAAAAACACCAACAAATTCAACAACAACCTCAACATTGAAAAACAACAACAACCTCAACATTGAAAAACACCGACAAATTCAACAACAACTTCAACATTGAAAAACACCAACAAATTCAACAACAACCTCGAAATTGAAAAACACCAACAAATACAACATCAACCTCAACATTGAAAAACAACAAAAACCTCAACATTGAAAAACACCAACAAATTCAACAACAACCTCAACATTGAAAAACAACAACAACCTCAACATTGCAAAACTCCAACAAATTCAACAACAACCTCAACATTTATAAACACCAACAAATTCAACAACAACCTCAACATTGAAAAACAACAACAATCTCAACATTGAAAAACACCAACAAATTCAACAACAAACTCAACATTGAAAAACAACAACAACCTCAACATTGAAAAACACCAACAAATTGAACAACAACCTCGACATTGAAAGACACCCTCAAATTAAAAATCAACCTCAACATTGAACAACACCAACAACCTCAAAATTGAAAATACACCAGCAAATTCAACAACAACCTCAACATTTAAAAACAACAACAACCTCAACTTTGAAAAACACCAACAAATTCAACAACAACCTCAAAATTGAAAAACACCAACAAATTCAACAACAACCTCAACATTGAAAAACACCAACAAACTCAACAACAACCTCAACATTGAAAAATAACAACAACCTCAACATTGAAAAACACCAACAAATTCAACAACAACCTCTACATTGAAAAACACCAACAAATTCAACAACAAACTCAAGATTGAAAAACACCCTCAAATTCAACAACCTCATCATTGAAAAACACCAACAAATTCAACAACAAACTTAACATTGAAAAACACCAACAAATTCAACAACAACCTCAAGATTGAAAAACAACAACATCCTCAACATTGAAAAAAACCAACAAATTCAACAACAAGCGCAACTTGAAAAACAACAACAACCTCAACATTGAAAAACACCAACAAATTCAACAACAACCTCGAAATTGAAAAACACCAACAAATTCAACAACAACCTAAACATTGAAAAACACAAAAAATTCAACAACAACCTTAACATTGAAAAACAACAACAACCTCAACATTGAAAAACACCAACAAATTCAACAACAACCTCAAGGTTGAAAAACACCAACAAATTCAACAACAACCTCAACATTGAAAAACAACAACAACCTCAACATTGAAAAACACCAACAAATTCAACAACAACCTCAACATTGAAAAACACCAACAAATTCAACAACAACCTCAACATTGAAAAACACCAACAAACTCAACAACAACCTCAACATTGAAAAATAACAACAACCTCAACATTGAAAAACACCAACAAATTCAACAACAACCTCAACATTGTAAAACACTAACAAATTCAACAACAAACTCAACATTGGAAAACATCAACAACCTCAACATTGAAAAACACCAGCAAATTCAACAACAACCTCAACATTGAAAAACACCAACAAATTCAACAACAACCTCAGCATTGAAAAACAACAACAACCTCAACATTGAAAAACACCAACAAATTCAACAACAACCTCAACATTGAAAAACAACAACAACCTCAACATTGAAAAACACCGACAAATTCAACAACAACTTCAACATTGAAAAACACCAACAAATTCAACAACAACCTCGAAATTGAAAAACACCAACAAATACAACAACAACCTCAACATTGAAAAACAACAAAAACCTCAACATTGAAAACCACCAACAAATTCAACAACAACCTCAACATTGAAAAACAACAACAACCTCAACATTGCAAAACACCAACAAATTCAACAACAACCTCAACATTTAAAAACACCAACAAATTCAACAACAACCTCAACATTGAAAAACAACAACAATGTCAACATTGAAAAACACCAACAAATTCAACAACAACCTCAACATTGAAAAACAACAACAACCTCAACATTGAAAAACACCAACAAATTCAACAACAACCTCGACATTGAAAGACACCCTCAAATTAAAAATCAACCTCAACATTGAACAACACCAACAACCTCAAAATTGAAAATACACCAGCAAATTCAACAACAACCTGAACATTTAAAAACAACAACAACCTCAACATTGAAAAACACCAACAAATTCAACAACAACCTCAACATTGAAAAACACCAACAAATTCAACAACAACCTCAACATTGAAAAACACCAACAAACTCAACAACAACCTCAACATTGAAAAATAACAACAACCTCAACATTGAAAAACGCCAACAAATTCAACAACAACCTCAACATTGAAAAACACCAACAAATTCAACAACAAACTCAAGATTGAAAAACACCCTCAAATTCAACAACCTCAACATTGAAAAACAACAACAACCTCATCATTGAAAAACACCAACAAATTCAACAACTAACTCAACATTGAAAAACACCAACAAATTCAACAACAACCTCAAGATTGAAAAACAACAACAACCTCAACATTGAAAAACACCAACAAATTCAACAACAACCTCAACATTGAAAAACAACAACAACCTCAACATTGAAAAACACCAACAAATTCAACAACAACCTCAACATTGAAAAACGCCAACAAATTCAACAACAACCTCAGCATTGAAAAACAACAACAACCTCAACATTGAAAAACACCAACAAATTCAACAACAACTTCAACATTGAAAAACACCAACAAATTCAACAACAACCTCGAAATTGAAAAACACCAACAAATTCAACAACAACCTAAACATTGAAAAACACCAACAAATTCAACAACAACCTCAACATTGAAAAACAACAACAACCTCAACATTGAAAAACACCAACAAATTCAACAACAACCTCAACGTTGAAAAACACCAACAAATTCAACAACAACCTCAACATTGAAAAACAACAACAACCTCAACATTGAAAAATACCAACAAATTCAACAACAACCTCAACATTGAAAAACACCAACAAATTCAACAACAACCTCAACATTGAAAAACACCAACAAACTCAACAACAACGTCAACATTGAAAAATAACAAAAACCTCAACATTGAAAAACACCAACAAATTCAACAACAACCTCAACATTGAAAAACACCAACAAATTCAACAACAACCTCAACATTGGAAAACATCAACAACCTCAACATTGAAAAACACCAACAAATTCAACAACAACCTCAACATTGAAAAACAACAACAACCTCAACATTGAAAAACACCAACAAATTCAACAACAACCTCAACATTGAAAAACACCAACAAATTCAACAACAACCTCAACATTGAAAAACAACAACAACCTCAACATTGAAAAACACCAACAAATTCAACAACAACCTCAACATTGAAAAACAACAACAACCTCAACATTGAAAAACACCGACAAATTCAACAACAACTTCAACATTGGAAAACATCAACAAATTCAACAACAACCTCGAAATTGAAAAACACCAACAAATACAACAACAACCTCAACATTGAAAAACAACAAAAACCTCAACATTGAAAAACACCAACAAATTCAACAACAACCTCAACATTGAAAAACAACAACAACCTCAACATTGCAAAACACCAACAAATTCAACAACAACCTCAACATTTAAAAACACCAACAAATTCAACAACAACCTCAACATTGAAAAACAACAACAATCTCAACATTGAAAAACACCAACAAATTCAACAACAACCTCAACATTGAAAAACAACAACAACCTCAAAATTGAAAAACACCAACAAATTCAACAACAACCTCAACATTGAAAAACACCAACAAATTCAACAACAACCTCAACGTTGAAAAACAACAACAAATTCAACAACAACCTCAACATTGAAAAACAACAACAACCTCAACATTGAAAAACACCAACAAATTCAACAACAACCTCAACGTTGAAAAACACCAACAAATTCAACAACAACCTCAACATTGAAAAACAACAACAACCTCAACATTGAAAAATACCAACAAATTCAACAACAACCGCAACATTGAAAAACACCAACAAATTCAACAACAACCTCAACATTGAAAAACACCAACAAACTCAACAACAACGTCAACATTGAAAAATAACAACAACCTCAACATTGAAAAACACCAACAAATTCAACAACAACCTCAACATTGAAAGACACCAACAAATTCAACAACAACCTCAACATTGGAAAACATCAACAACCTCAACATTGAAAAACACCAACAAATTCAACAACAACCTCAACATTGAAAAACAACAACAACCTCAACATTGAAAAACACCAACAAATTCAACAACAACCTCAACATTGAAAAACACCAACAAATTCAACAACAACCTCAACATTGAAAAACAGCAACAACCTCAACATTGAAAAACACCAACAAATTCAACAACAACCTCAACATTGAAAAACAACAACAACTTCAACATTGAAAAACACCGACAAATTCAACAACAACTTCAACATTGAAAAACACCAACAAATTCAACAACAACCTCGAAATTGAAAAACACCAACAAATACAACGACAACCTCAACATTGAAAAACAACAAAAACCTCAACATTGAAAAACGCCAACAAATTCAACAACAACCTCAACATTGAAAAACAACAACAACCTCAACATTGCAAAACACCAACAAATTCAACAACAACCTCAACATTTAAAAACACCAACAAATTCAACAACAACCTCAACATTGAAAAACAACAACAATCTCAACATTGAAAAATACCAACAAATTCAACAACAACCTCAACATTGAAAAACAACAACAACCTCAAAATTGAAAAACACCAACAAATTCAACAACAACCGCAACATTGAAAAACACCAACAAATTCAACAACAACCTCAACGTTGAAAAACACCAACAAATTCAACAACAACCTCAACATTGAAAAACAACAGCAACCTCAACATTGAAAAACACCAACAAATTCAACAACAACCTCAACATTGAAAAACACCAACAAATTCAACAACAACCTCAACATTGAAAAACACCAACAAACTCAACAAAAACCTCAACATTGAATAATAACAACAACCTCAACATTGAAAAACACTAACAAATTCAACAACAACCTCAACATTGGAAAACATCAGCAACCTCAACATTGAAAAACACCAACAAATTCAACAACAACCTCAACATTGAAAAACAACAACAACCTCAACATTGAAAAACACCAACAAATTCAACAACAACCTCAACATTGAAAAACACCAACAAATTCAACAACAACCTCAGCATTTAAAAACAACAACAACCTCAACATTGAAAAACACCAACAAATTCAACAACAACCTCAACATTGAAAATCAACAACAACCTCAACATTGAAAAACACCGACAAATTCAACAACAACTTCAACATTGAAAAACACCAACAAATTCAACAACAACCTCGAAATTGAAAAACACCAACAAATACAACAACAACCTCAACATTGAAAAACAACAAAAACCTCAACATTGAAAAACACCAACAAATTCAACAACAACCTCAACATTGAAAAACAACAACAACCTCAACATTGCAAAACACCAACAAATTCAACAACAACCTCAACATTTATAAACACCAACAAATTCAACAACAACCTCAACATTGAAAACAACAACAATCTCAACATTGAAAAACACCAACAAATTCAACAACAAACTCAACATTGAAAAACAACAACAACCTCAACATTGAAAAACACCAACAAATTCAACAACAACCTCGACATTGAAAGACACCCTCAAATTAAAAATCAACCTCAACATTGAACAACACCAACAACCTCAAAATTGAAAATACACCAGCAAATTCAACAACAACGCCAACATTTAAAAACAACAACAACCTCAACTTTGAAAAACACCAACAAATTCAACAACAACCTCAACATTGAAAAACACCAACAAACTCAACAACAACCTCAACATTGAAAAATAACAACAACCTCAACATTGAAAAACACCAACAAATTCAACAACAACCTCAACATTGAAAAACACCAACAAATTCAACAACAAACTCAAGATTGAAAAAC